>CM056053.1:22356769-22642771 GCA_029574335.1 Rana kukunoris
TTATAAACACAGATTGTATATCAAATCCTTACATCAATATTGAAGAGTCTACTGAATATTTAACCCCTTCCTATCCCTTCAACTGGGAGGCAGGATGGACTTTCTAAATAAGTTATCACTGTGATTGCCTGTCACGGAAGAATATCCCTTACATTGGTGATCAGTGGGAAGATGGGTCTCAATATCCATTGGCTATTGTCACACAACTGGGTGGGCTCGGGGGCACAGTCCTCTGCGCCCCGAGCACACCCTTTTTTGAAGCCTATTAGTGCCCCGGCTCTAATCACGTGCTTCAAAAAAAAAAAAAAACACCATAGGAATCTATGCGTCCCGCACGGGCATGTAGATTAGGGGCTGAACACATGGATGGGGGCGGCGCCCCTGTGCCCTGCATTTCAGGCCCCCACTGGTCAGTGGGAACTAATTTGGGAAATTGCTTGAGGAACCCTTAGAAAACTCTGGAGGAACCCCGGTAGAGAAGACTTATCTAATGCCTTGGAATTAGAATTCAGGACGGGAACCGGAGAAGGATTGCTAATGTAGGGAGATAATTTGTAGGCACAGCAGTGGGATGTCGGTTTCTAGTCTCTCGGGTATTCAGAAGCCCCATTTGCAGTCAGTTGTCGCTCTCGGTTTTGTTCTTTTTCTCGCCATCTTCGCAGGTTTAACTGAGACTATCAAAGGATTTGGATTTTAAGCTACTTTCTATCAGGCTTCATCTTCTCCCCCTCGGGAGGGTGGGGGGGGGCTCATGTAGATGAGGGTCGCTCTTACATTCTGCCTTTTGCATTTGATTACAGAGGGCCGCAAACTGCAGCAAAATATCTCCATTCTGATCCATTGTACCAGGATCTGCTGCGACCAAGCAAGAGCGATGCAAAGCAGGCCAATCGCAGCTTTAGAACGGTCGTCCCCGCTCTACCATCAAATGTGAATTTCAGTCTCCAGACTTGTTCATGTCGTTGGGCCATCTAGCCAATCACTGCATTTCCCAACTGAACGTCCGACACCTACACTGACCCCCGACACCTACACTGACCCCCAACACCTACCTGACACATACACTCAGGCCGGTCGCTACAGGATAGGCAAAACAAACAATTGCTTGGGGCCCCGAGCTGGCTTGGGGGCCCCAAATTACCTTTCCCAGGCTGTAGAAAAACATAGGGACTAGGTTAGGGGGGTGGGGGGAGTAAGAACATGGGTAGAAAAAATGTGTGTTATGCTAACGTAGGCTTTGTGTGCGGGGGGGGTGGGATACTTGGGGGCCCCCATTTTGCTTGGGGCCCCCAAATTCCTTCAAATGGCCCTGCATACACTGACACACTGACCCACCGACATTACACCTACACTGACCTACTACACAGACCCACCTAACTTCTACAGTAGGAGTGGGAGTCCTACTTCCTGCACTACTCGCAACCCCCTCCCCCCAGCTTGGTGAAAATCCATCCTCCGAGTCCTCCTTACCTCTGTCTGCTATTCTTCGGAGACTCCAGGACTCTCCTCAGGACAGACAGGACCCCAGCACTGGTGTCAGATGCTGCAACTCCCTCCATGCTCCCATCTCCACACAGTGCCGTACCACAGAGCAGAGGGGAAGACAGCGGCCACGGCAGCTCACACTTCCAGTGCTTGTCTCCCGGCGCCATGTTCAGAGTCTCCCGGCGCGCTGTGATTAGGCGTATGGCGGTCATGTGCGGAGGCGGGACTTCCAGCCCCACGCCTCACATGACCCATATATGCCCAATCACAGGGCGCCGGACACTAAACATGGCAGCCGGTCCGGACATCGGTGTCGGTAACACGGGAAATTAAAATTAGGAGGATGCACGGAATGTCGCCCCCCTAAATGTCGCGCCTGGGGCCACGGCACCCCCTGCCCCCCCCACGCTACGCCACTGAATGGGCACAGTGAGGAGGTCTCCTAATCTCTGCTCCAGATCACCATGAACTTGCCATCTGGGCCCCTGAGGACCTCTGGGCCCTTTAATAAAAACAACTATATATATATATATATATATATATATACAGTATATACTGTATATATATATATATATATATATATATATATATATATATATATAAAATTATAAATTAAGAAAAAAAGGGGGGTAGCCATCCAGGGCCCTGGGGACCTCCAGGCCCCTGGAGACCTCTTGTTCCTTTAATGAAAACATTTAAAATAAATATATATATATATAACTATATATATATATATATATATATAACTATATATATATATATATATATATATATATATATATATATATATACATACAGTGCCTTGAAAGTATTCGGCCCCCTTGAACTTTGTGACCTTTTGCCACATTTCAGGCTTCAAACATAAAAATATAAAACTGTAATTTTTTTGTGAAGAGTCAACAACAAGTGGGACACAATCATGAAGTGGAACGAAATTTATTGGATATTTCAAACTTTTTTAACAAATAAAAAACTGCAAAATTATTCAGCCCCCTTAAGTTAATACTTTGTAGTGCCACCTTTTGCTGTAAGGCTGCATTCACACATAGGCGTAGGCGATTTGCGGCGTATTGCGGCGACATAAAATAGGCGTTTTGTCCCGCGATTTGCGGCGACAAAACGCGTAATTTTCAACCTCAGTTTTTTTAATACTGTATTGTGGGCTATGCGGTAAGGCCGAAGCCGGCCGATACGCGCGTCGAAAAAGGGTCCGGGACTTGTTTGAATTTCGGCGTTCGCCATTCTTTCGACGTACGGCGTTCGGCGTTAGGAGATGTGAACGATCTCCATAGAGAATAATGTAAATTCGACGGTCAGGCGTATTTTAGCGCTGGGCGTAGGGCGTAAAAACGCGAAGGTGTGAATGCAGCCTAAGTCGCTTGGGGTGTCTCATTTTTGCCCATTCCTCCTTGCAAAACAGCTGGAGCTCAGTGAGGTTGGATGGAGAGCGCTTGTGAACAGCAGTTTTCAGTTCTTTCCACAGATTCTCGATTGGATTCAGGTCTGGACTTTGACTTGGCCATTCTGACACCTGCATATGTTTATTTGTGAACCATTCCATTGTAGATTTTGCTTTATGTTTTGGATCATTGTCTTGTTGGAAGACAAATCTCCGTCCCAGTCTCAGGTCTTTTGCAGACTCCATCAGGTTTTCTTCCAGAATGGTCCTGTATTTGGCTCCATCCATCTTCCCATCAATTTTAACCATCTTCCCTGTCCCTGCTGAAGAAAAGCAGGCCCAAACCATGATGCTGCCACCACCATGTTTCACAGTGTGGATGGTGTGTTCAGGGTGATGAGCTGTGTTGCTTTTACGCCAAACATAATGTTTTGCATTGTTGCCAGAATGTTTGATTTTGGTTTCATCTGAGCAGAGCACCTTCTTCCACATGTTTGGTGTGTCTCCCAGGTGGCTTGTGGCAAACTTTAAACGACACTTTTTATGGATATCTTTAAGAAATGGCTTTCTTCTTGCCACTCTTCCATAAAGGCCAGATTTGTACAGTATACGACTGATTGTTATATGTTGGCAGAACTAAGTGCTTGCTGAGAATCCGTATTTCCGAACATCTGGCCAACATTAAAAAGGGCTACAAACACCATAGTGTATCAGTTCACTTTAAATAAAAACATAACCGGGACCCCACACTTGCCCAATTTTGTGGGATTAATTGTGTATATCAAAATTGGAGAGGCTTCAATAGAGTAAGGCGGCGTACACACGACCGAGGTTCTTGCTAGAAACCAGCGAGAACCTCGCTGGAAGCTGCATTCCAGCGAGAACCTCGGCCGTGTGTACGCTCTCGGCGAGCATCCTGTCGGGAATGCCGTCGAGCAGAAATAGAGAGCATGTTCTCTATTTGCTCGACGGCCCGCCTGGATGAATGGCTGGTTGCCATTCCCGACGGGCGGGTCGCTGAATCTGACGGCCGGCAGAAAACCTCGACGTGCGGAACGATGTGTTCTGCCCGTCGAGGTTCTCTGCCGTGTGTACGCGGATTTAGAGACCTGTCACAGAGAGAAACCCAATAGATTTTCACGAGGCCTTAATATAGAATTAGATGTAAACAGTTTTATTAACAACTCTTAAATATTTAGTGCAGCCATGGTTCAGCTAATTTAAGGGGACAGATTTCCATGTGCGCCACATGAAAATGGGTCTTTGGGACACATGGATCAGATGACTGTCTGGGAACTTATCCCTTATTGGTGCAGGCATCTGCCTAATAAGGGTTGACTAACCATTGGATTTGACATTACATTTACTGTGTGTAGGTCATTACTATCTTATGCCCTCTAAAGATGGATATACTCTATGACCTACATTTCCAAATTAAGTATTCATTCCAACTTACATCTATATATTTACTATTTTACCATTTTATCATTATTATTATTTTATCATTTTATTTAGGCTTTTGTATAATTTCTTGCTATAAGCAAGATGGTACAAATTACAGTGTTCAATGATTTTAAATATGTATGATACTACTTGTAATCTGAGGTATTCTTGTGGCTGATTAAATTCGGTAGCGTTATCTGCAATATCATTTAGTATTTTTGTGACCAATATGGCGCGTGATTGGACGTACGCGGCATGTGACGGACATGACGCACAGCGTCTGACGCCTCGTGATCGGACCATCTGATTGGAGGGCAGTGATCGTTACAGGTGGGTGCCTAGCTCAATAAGTGTACTACAGGAATACATTGACGCATATGTGGCTAACCTCATGAATAAGTCTATACGACGAAACATGTCGAGGCACAGCTACAATTAAGCTTCTGAACATTTTTGAACCAACGTGAGGAGACCACTCTGCATGTCACATCACGCTGGTGACCAGCAATCGTGAGTTTTCTACCGACCAGGGATACAAGTAGAGCGCAGGTGGAAGGGTGAGAGGCATCTGGTTGTTTACATAGGTCCGCCGCGACCACAGTTCATCAGCTACCTGAAAATTGAGGAAGTTCTGCTTTGTTTGATTCACGGCTTTTGATTCATTCACGTTTGTGAGTGTAACTTTTGCAGATTTTATGTGGTGTGTTATTAAACTGTTTTTACATTATTATTTTTTTTTATAATCAAAATTTTTCCTTTTTTTTTATTTTGCTCGATATAAGTCATACAAGATTAAACATTCTTATCTTTTGTTAAGTACATCATTACATTTATCTTGTAAGAAAATAAATAATCCGAGATTACATTTTCCATGGATGCCTTTCAGTCATTTTTATCCAACCCCCCCAAAAAAAAAAGAAAAAAAAAAGGGAACAAATATAAATAATTCTCTTTCCTCCTTTTCATTCCCCCTATTGCCCTTCCTCCCTTTTCTACTGAGGTATAGCTGTTCTAACCCTGTAATCTCATGATTTCCATTCCCATAGGACAGAGAAACAGGGGCCTCCTATTGGAGTCAATATTGGAGGGGGGGAAAAAGGGGAGCAAGAAAGAAAGATTTTATATAACCGTAATTTTTTAATGTCTCCTCTCTGGTCAGTATTTTTAATCTAAATCTTTGTTCTTCTAAAATGTTATCTTTATGCCGCTGCCCTCTATGGGCCAGATTCAGGTAGATGGGCGCTTCTTTACTTTGGAGTAACGTTTCTCATTTACGATACTCCGCCGACACTTTCGGCGCAAGTACTGTTATTCACATAGCAGTTGCGCGTAAACTTGCGCCAGAGTAACGATAATGCGCTGGCGTAACCCGACGCAAGTGGAAGTGGGTGTGATCATATGTAAATGATGGACGGAGCCCAGCGCAGAGGCTCACGTTCAGCGCATCATCCACGGAGCATGCGCAGTAAGTGAGGCTTCACTCGGCCCCCTTGTGCGCATGCTCACAACTTCCGTCGGCACCACTTCACGGGAAACTTCAGCGCAATGCATTCCGTTGGGCGTTTAAATGCGCCCGTAAATGCGCCATTCCGGCACTAAAGTATATCCTGTTCCCCCTCCCCGCAGTGAAGTTACTTTTGTTCTGAGATGGCTGCTCCCGTTCCCCGCAAACACACAGGAGAAAGCTGAACTCTAAAGGCCAGGAGCTGTCAGCCGTCATCTCGGCTATGGAGACCTATGATGTCTTCCTCCATGGCTGTAAAAGTTGACAGACAAGCATGGACAGAGGTGTTGTCCTGCAAGTGGGGGTGCTCAGCTAGCTCTTATCGTCGGTAACGCTGCTGCTGTAGCTGCTCTCCTGCTGACCTGTGGCCGTCTGGAGTAAAGATAAAGCAGCTATTTGTAGAAATAACTTTGCGCCGGACGGACGAGATACGCGCGGCGCATGTAGCCAGCGTATGGTGCTAATCCGTTCACGAATCGGGAAATCTCCCTCATTTGCATATTTGCAGGGGAAATCAATAGGCGCGACTGATGTACCAAGCGAAATTATGCGCTGACGAGACTCTGGCGTCGGAAAGTTAAGCCGATCGGAAATGGCCCGTTTTCTGTCGCATCTAGTTTGGTGGGTACGGCCACATAGAAACGACGACGCATAATCAGTTACGCGGCGCATATCGAATTACTCCAGCGCAAGTCTTGCTGAATCTGGCCCAATGTGTCATACATCTATTGCATCCCATATCCTCTCACTTTGTCTCTTTTATTCCACCCCCATTTCAGGTTTGTGTTGTAGCCAGCCTGCCCATGTTATCTCAAACTCCCCTTTTTTATCTTTCATTGTTTGTATCCACCTTTCGGCCTCCATTATCCGGTTTACTTCCCTTTTCCAGTCTGCTAATGTTGGACACATACTTTGTTTCCAAAATCTAGGAATTAACAATTTTGCGGCATTTAATACATGTGGAACTACACTATTCCTGTATGTTTTAATCGGGCCCGATGTTCCATGGAGTAGAAAACATAGGGGCGTGAACTCTATAGGGATTGGGGTCAGTCTCTCAATCCACGGTGCAATTGCTTCCCAAAATATTTGAATTTTTGGGCATTCCCACCATAGGTGTAGGTATGTACCCCTTTGCTAACATCCTCTCCAGCACCGGGCGTCTGCCACTGGGTACATCTGGTTTAACCTTACTGGAGTCCTATACCATCTTGTCATAAATTTATAGGCCATTTCCTGAATATGCGAGCTTATAGATGTGGAGTAAATTAATTTAATCATCTTTTTACTTTGTTCGTCTGATAGCCTTATATTTAGTTCGCCCTCCCATTCCCTGATAAAATATGGTGTTTTATTTTTTTGAGCTCCTTGTATCAACTTATACATCAGGGATAGCAGATGCTTCGCTTCCCCCTGATGCGCACACTGTTCCTCGAACTTTGTGAAGGAGCTTAATGGTCTCAAGGCAGGTTTCATCTTATTAAGGAATCTTGTCAGTTGATAATATTTCCATTTTGCTGAGGGTATATTCCCTAAGGCTATGGCGAAATCCGGATAATCCATTAGTGTTCCCTGTGGAGCGAGCCTGCCACATGTGACATACCCTCCCCGATTCCATGGACCCAGGAATCCTCCCTGTTCCCCCGGAGGGAACCATGGTAATCCCTCCAGTGGTACCAATGGGGACACCCCTGGTGAGTACTCTCCTTTTCTATTCAGCCCATCCCATATTGATAAGGTGTTCAATGTCAAGGGGGATGTCCACTTCGTAAATCCTTTTGCAACTCTCGGGATCCAAGGGGCCCCTTCCAAGTTCCTTCCCGCTATTGTTTTTTCTAATAGGGTCCATCTTTTTTCCCCGGCGTCATGGCACCAATTCAAAATACGGACCATAGCCTTATAGTATACCAATATATCTGGAAGCCCCATTCCTCCGTCTTCCTTACTTCTTCGTAGGATATCATAGGCTATCCTTGGTTGTTTATCATTCCACACAAAGGCAACAAATGCCTTCCGTATTTGCTTAAAAAACGTCGCTGGTACGTTGATTGGTACTGTGTGTAATATATAAATAATTTTGGGTAGAATACACATTTTAATTGCACTCACTCTTCCAAACCATGTCAAATAGTGTCTTGCCCATTTTTTTTAAATCTTCCACTAGTTTAGTCAGTAGAGATGAATAATTAAGTTTATATACAATTTTTTGGTCTGCAGTGATATGTATCCCAAGATAGAGCAGGGAATTCTTCTTCCATACAAAAGGATATGTTCTCTTTAGGGTCCCTGCCATTTCCTGAGACACATGACTAGGTAGCAATATTGATTTTTCGAAATTAACTTTGAAGTTCGACAAGTGTCCAAATCTTTCCACCTCCTGCATTAAGACTGCCAGTGATGTATGTGGTTTTGAGAGATAGAATAATAGGTCGTCGGCATAAGCCGACACCTTATGTTCCTCCTCTCCAATACATGTTCCTATTATTTCCCCATTATTTCTAATCCTACAAAGGAAAGGTTCCAGTGTTAAAGCAAATATTAATGGTGACAATTAGTGTTGCTCACGAATATTCGCATTGCGAATATTCGCTACGAATATTGCATATTCGAGTATTCGCGAATATCTCGAATATCGCGGCGAATATTCGCTATTAATAAATTTCGCAAAAACATTCGCAATCAATTTCGCATTCGCGAATTTCGCAATAGCGAAATTTCGCAATTTTTATTTTTTTTATAAAATATAGCGAATATTCGTAAATATCGAATATTCGTGATATTTTATCCAAAAAAAAAATCGCGAAATTTTGCATTAGCGAAATTTTGCATTGGCGAAAATTCGCATTTTTTTTTTTTTTATAAAATATCACGAATATTCGATATTAACGAATATTCGCGACCGCATATGTGAAATTTCGCTTTTTTTTTATAAAATATACCGAATATTCGTAAGTATCGAATATTCGTGATGTTTTATAAAAAAAAAAAAAATCGCGAAATTTCGCATTAGCGAAAATTCGCATTGGCGAAAATTCGCAATTTTTTTTTTTTATAAAATATCACGAATATTCGATATTAACGAATATTCGCGAATATTCTTCAAAATATTTGCGAAATATCGCGAAATCGAATATGGCGTATTCCGCTCATCACTAGTGACAATGGGCAGCCTTGTCTTGTTCCATTTCTAATGTTGAGGTAATCGGATATTGTACCATTAACTGTTTTTACATTATCACACTATCATATGTTTTTCTTTATTTTGGATTTCATCTATCAGATTACTGGATTTGGATATCTACCTGAATGGTTAAAGCGGGGGTTCACCCAAAAATAAACCCTTTTTCATTAGCTCCCGGCCTCCAGCATACTGCTAACAATTGCAGTATGCTGTTTTTTCTTTTTTTTTCCCGGTACTTATCTTTTTATGACGCTTTGTTATCCGACTCCGAGCGGGGGGATTACTTCCGCGTATAGGCGTTCCTAAACGAAGAGGCGTTGATTGACGGGATGCTAAAGCACGTCACGCCTTCCGAAAATACCCGAAGTGACGCTCGGGTGTTTACGGCGCCTGCACAGTCAGCTCTACACGGCAGGCGCAGGCGCCGTAAACACCCGAGCGTCACTTAGGGTATTTTCGGAAGCCGTGACGTACTTTAGCCGACCATCAGTGCTGGTTCTGAACAGAGGAAGCACTGACCTGTTGAGGACGAGGGTTTGTCACTCTCCTAATGAAAGAATTGGGGAGCTCTCGTACTGGAGGTCGGAAGCAGCGATGTTCTGGATGAAAGGCTCGTCTCTGTGTTTATTAATTCAACGTATTCATCAGAAGTTGCCTGGATTTCCATCTGACAATTTGCGCAGAGAATTGTAGTAATTATATAAATGTTTGTCGTATCGGAGATCTTCCCATCTCGTCACGCAGATGTTTTTAATCCATGACAAAAGACGCCTGATTGTTATCAGTGATGAGAGCCTTTGAAGTTCCCGGCATTTCATGGAGGAATTTGGCACTCTGGTGTTGCTTATTGTGTTTGTTTCGCTCCGACGCAGGAATAAGCAAAACGCGCGTTTCACGTTCTACAATAGTCGCATTATTTTGTTTAATGAAACTCCATTTGTTTTCCTCAAGCAGATCTGGGAAAAGCTTTTCTCATCCGCTAATACATAATTACAAAGAAAATTAATACCTACTTAGTTGTTCCTGAAGCCAGAGCCTTTAATTGAAATATTTATGTGATGAAATAAAAAAGGGGAGGAGCTGACGTCTTTCATTTATTATTCTATGTGTTTTCTTTGTACCCTCCGCTGTGGTGAATGAATACAGTCTTTGCTCTTGTTGGGTGTTGAGCTGTAAACATGTGCACAACAAAAATAATTGTGTTTTTTTTTTTTTTGTTTCGTCTTGTTCCGTAGGTTCGTAAAGATTCGTAATTTCGTAAGACGCAAGTTTTCCTATACGGACCCGTTCGTATTTTCGTAACAGTTTTATTTTAGTTTATACTGAATGATTCGTAATTCTGTCTAATTTATTTTTGTTCGATGATAATTTTCGTTTAATGGATAAGTAATTTTGTACTTTCGTAAATACATTGCGGCGCGGTCATTCGCAATCTCTTATTTTAGTTTAATTTACAACACGCGGCTAATCCATAGTAAGATAGACTTTCTTTTAAGCCCCGTACACACGGTCGGACTTTTTGCCAACAAACTTCAAACGTCCGCCGCAATATCGCAGTCCCAATAAAAATCGCAGATCGCCGCCATTACTAGTAAAAAAAAATAATAATAAAAAAATCATAATTCTGTCCCCTATTTTTAGGCGCTATAACTTTTGCACAAACAAGTCGCTTATTGCGATTTTTTTTTTTACAAAGAATACGTATCGGCCTTAACTGAGAATTTTTTTTTTTTTTTAAATGGGATATTTATTATTTATTTATAATATATATATATATTTTTTAAAGTGTTGCTCTTTTTTTGTTTATAGCGCAAAAAATAAAAACCGGAGAGGTGAGCAAATACCGCCAAAAGAAAGCTCTATTTGTGGGGGGAAAAGGACGCCAATTTTGTTTGGGAGCCACGTCGCACGACCGCGCAATTGTCAGTTAAAGCAACGCAGTGCCGGAAGCTGAAATTTAACCTGGGCACGAAGGGGGTTTATGTGCCCAGTAAGCAAGTGGTTAACCTCCCTGGCGGTATGATTATGTCTGGAATTTTGTACCAAAAGCGTAATTTGGTGTTTTATACTGTAGGCCTGTAGTTTTTAGGAACAACTCACTTAAATCTGACCAAACAAGCAGGGCTGGTGTAAGGATTTTTGACACCCTAGGCAAAACCTTATTTCCCCCCCCCTTTGGCTCCACCCCTGACTCCACCCCCTATGCCCTGCCCATGTTTACCCCACCTTTTTATAGATTGCTACAATTTTGGGGGGTGGAGTCAGTAACTGAGCCTGTAGGTGGTGGGGGGCATCAGTACGGTGCCCTGGACTGATGTGTGCTCTAGGCTGGCGCCTACCTTGTCTATAGGTAGCACCGGCCCTGTACAGGGGATATGTACACAGATAATTTAAGGCACTGATGATCAGTGAAGGCCCATCAGTGCCACCTATAAGTGCCCATGGGTATATGGAGTGCCACCTTCATCAGTGCAGCCTATCAGTGGGAAACCCTCATAATGGGCACAGGAGATACAGACCCAGGAACTCAGTACAGAGATGGTGGGAACCCCTCATAAGGGGCACAGCGGGTGTACAGACCTGGGAACTTACAGAGATGGTGGGACCCCTCATAATAGGTACAGCAGGTGTACAGACCTGGGAACTCAGCACAGGGATGATGAGAAGCCCTCATAATGGGCACAGCGGATGTACAGACCCGGGAACTCAGCACAGAGATGGTGGGACCCCTCATAATGGGCACAGCGGGTGTACAGACCCAGGAACTCAGCACAGGGATAGTGGGAACCCCTCATAATGGGCACAGCGGGTGTACAGACCCAGGAACTCAGCACAGAGATGGTGGGACCCCTCATAATGGGCACAGAGGGTGTACAGACCCAGGAACTCAGCACAGGGATCGTGGGAACCCCTCATAATGGGTACAGCAGGTGTACAGACCTGGGAACTCAGCACAGAGATGGTCACAGTGGGTATACAGACCTCTGGAGGGGGGCAGGATTTACTAGAACTGATTGTCTAGTTTTTCCTTCTTGCAGCTGTGGACTGCTGGTGATTACTATGCTTTGGTTTAAAAATTAACAGGAGAGGGGTATGATATATACATGAAAAGGGTGCGAAGTGTATGGCGGTGAATAGTATGTAACTGAGAGGGGTGTGGAGTGTATGGCGGTGGGTGGTATGTACATGAGAGGGGTGTGGAGTGTATGAGGTGGGTGATATGTACAGGAGAGGGGTGCAGAGTGTATGGAGGTTGGTGGTATGTACATGAGAGGGGTGCGGATTGTATGGGGGTGGGTGGTATGTAGATGAGGGGTGTGGAGTGTATAGAGGTGGGCAGTATGTACATGAGAGGGGTGCGGATTGTATGGGGGTGGGTGGTATGTAGATGAGGGGTGTGGAGTGTATAGAGGTGGGCAGTTTGTACATGAGAGGGGTGCGGATTGTATGGTAGTGGGTGGTATGTAGATGAGGGGTGTGGAGTGTATAGAGGTGGGCAGTATGTACATGAGAAGGGTGCGGATTGTATGGGGGTGGGTGGTATGTAGATGAGGGGTGCAGAGTGTATGCACCCCTCTCATCTACATACCACCCACCCCCATACAATCCGCACCCCTCTCATGTACATACCGCCCATCTCCATACACTCCGCACCCCTCTCATGTACATACCACCAACCTCCATACACTCCGCACCCCTCTCATGTACATACCTTCAACCTCCATACACTCTGCACCCCTCTCCTGTACATACCACCAACCTCATACACTCCACACCCCTCTAATGTACATACCACCCACCGCCATACACTCCACACCCCTCTCAGGTAGGGGTGTGGATTGTATGGGATGTAGTGGGGTTTTTAGGCAGCCGAGTAGAACATGTGAGTCTGAAGCATCAAGTATAAAAGTAAAAAAAACAAATGTTTTTATTGTATGAAAGTTATAAAAATGAACTCTGGTATTACATATTAGAATTACAGAGTACATGCATTCAAAGTGAGCACCAACAACCTGACACATATGCTAACATGAATGGAGAGCAAATGTGGCAAAACAGTTCCTGACGCGTTTTGACCCTCATAGGGGTATTCTTTTTCAGAGGACACTGAGAGGTGCTTATGTATGTAGGTGTAGTTATGTTAAGACCAGAGAATGCTAAAACAATTTTTTCAGTCTCTTCCTCTACAATGGACCAAACACTGGATCCTCCACTTGGGGGGGCAGAGCACCAAGAGAGCTCACCGACCGCATTTTCCTGTGTTTGTGGCTTACAGCAGCTCACAGTTGGGCATGGGAGAAGAGGACTGGATACCTAACTCGAACTGGGGTGGAGAGAAACCTCAACAAGGAGGTCAGGATAAGCCACCTTTCGTATTTATCGGCAATCTCTGGATCCTCATTCTTTACTCCTTCCATGGGTTCACTCACATGTCAGTCTCTCTGCGGATCTCTCTGTGAGGTGAATCTGCAGCTATTCCTGTTCTCGGTAGAGTACATATTTGTTATTTTAAAAACGCTTTAAGTAAGATACATCACTCACTAACTACACTGCCCAGTGCCCAATCGAAAGAACGATACAAGTACACAAATTTACCAACAGACAAAGAAGCGGATTTACAAAACACACACATGAAAATCCGAAACATACGAATGAAAATACGAACAGACAAAGGATTTAAAATACGGAATGCAAATCGTTTGTTATAGATGTCATTTTCGTTCTTTTGCTGTTTCGGTGTTTCGTATTTTAGTAAGAATGTCCAATCGTACGTTCGTATTTTCGCTTGTTCGTTATTTGGCTTATTCGTAATTCCATAATTTTTGTATTTTGGTTCTTTCAGCTTTTCGGATGTTCGAATTGATCCGAATGTACAGATACTAACAAATTGGTAAGGAAAAAACAATCGTTACAAACTGGAACGCACATGTCCATTGACCTGTTATGGGCAAAAATCTCTATTTGTTGGTTGGTGAACTGTAATAATAATACTAATAACACTGATTTTGCCAAACCACGCTTGTATAATAAGTCGGCATGCTGCCTCTTTGTGCCGTATCTGGTGTGTTATACACGATGACCTACTAAACATGTTGATGTGGATTATGTGATGGAACACGCGTTCTCTGTTACGCTGTGCTGGTTGCCTAATTAGCACCGGCGATAACTGCGATGGTTTGTTCTTATTTCCCTCTGTTCTGTATCGGGGACTTGCTCAGAGAAAAGACTCTCTCTGCCTCTCAGAGTTGAACAGGTTTTTTGTTACACAAAAAGACATTATTGGAAGAGATGTGTTGTACCACAACCTTCAAAACTCCTCCTTCGCTAGCTCTTTTTCTTTTAATAATAATATACGGGAAGTGTGTGGTGGAAGTTGTATTGCAGTAAACCTTCCCACACTTCCCTTTCATCATAAACACCAATCACTGTGACAGCATGGGGCTAAAGAGTCCCTACTGTGGAAGAGACAGTCGCTTGTGTTTCTCTCCAGGCTGAAAGTTCCCAGTTCTCCAGTCCAGTGAGCTGTATATTAAAGTCCCATGGCAGACCTTTTACCGGCCAATAGGGCCCTGAAAGAGGACAGGGTTTCAGTAGGATCTGGGTCAGAGCCAGGTGTTGGAAGCTGGTAGGACCTTACAGGTTCGCAATAAAAGAGAGCACCGTGTTAGAAACATGGAGACTGCCGTTGTTGGTTTCCTTATGATAATGCTAATTGCCTGGCTGGTTTGCTGTTGCTTCAGTAGGTTAGGTCACTGTAACGGTCAGGGGTTAACAGCGTTTACCATATTCCATTTCACCAACCCAAAACAGCTTATCCGACACTCCAACAATCCAGCAGATACGATCCATATCAATTCCCCAGAATAAACGAGACACACAGCTCTGTTCTCTGGTTCCAAACGAATGAATACTTTAATGGTAACCCAGCTTGTTATATACAGTTGAAACTAATGCCGCGTACACACGGTCGTTTTTGCGATGGAAAAAAACGTTGTTTTTTAAAACGTCATTTAAATTGATCGTGTGTGGGCAAAACGTCGTTTTTTGTCTTAAAAAAAACGACCAAAAAAAAATTCCAACATGCTTGAATTTTTTGTGTCGTTTTTCAAAACGTCGTTTTTTTTTCTCAAAAAGTCACCGTGTGTAGCAAAAACGTAGTTTAAAACGACATTTTTCAACCCGCGCATGCCCAGAAGCTAGTTATGAAGCGAGCTTCAATGGAAAAGAGTGGTGAACGTAACCTCGCTTTTTGTGAAAAAAACGATGGTGTATATGCAACATCGTCTTTGAAAGTGACGTTTCAAAAACGTTGTTTTTTACTTCACAGAAAACGTCGTTTTTTTTCATCACAAAAAATGATCGTGTGTACGCGGCATAAGAGTGGACAATGAATCAACTCCACCCACAACCTGACACAATGGGTGCTCAATATACATTTTTTTAGATAATGACATTCAGATGAGCTAATTACTACTTATTACCCAGACGTCCTAACTCCGCGACAAGCTATTCTCACCTGATACACAATACACAGGCGTTTAGTAAACATAATTGACATGCTAATCCACTACACCTGAAAGGTCAGGCATCTGACCTTTCAGACTGCCAACACAAGCGCCCAGAGGCGATTAAGTTCGCATGAGCTGCGCTATATAAGTTTTCATTCATTTATTCATATCTATCATCAATAGAACTTTCACACAATACAGTGTAATTAGCATCACACAATACACAATGAAATATCTTAGGAGCCCGACTCAATTAACAGCTCAAAAGTCTATGTTCCACATTAAATGAGTCATTCTATTGACCTGTTGTGGTCAGAATCAACAACTTGTAATATTTCAAGATATCCTGCAATACATGAATTATCATTACTGTCCCATCTCATGTAATCCGAGATATAATTTCTCAGTCATCCTATGCCCCTATGGGACATAGGATGACCCTAGAAATAAGAGCCATTAGTGAAGCTGGCACAGGAGTACCCCACATCCTTCTAAAGTCTCTGGGTCCCACGGGCCATACCGTTACAGTCACAGACTCATAACAGGCCAACACTGGTGTCTACCCTGTATCCACACCTATATGTATTGGTCTCTCTGCTATATCTACCCTCCAAACACAAACTTTTCTCTTCTTTTATACCCCCCACAGCGAATACTAGTCTTTCCTCTGTTTTATGACTCTTGTTGGTCACATACCAGTGTATGAGCATTAATGATTCAGTAATCTGCCACCATAAATCCATTATGAATAAACTCGGGACCCTTCGGGGTAAGACCACGGTATATTTAGATACCTCTCAACTCAACTCAACTGAGGCACCAACTAGCACTTGGTCAATGCTATCCCTGGGCTATCAGCTTTTACTCTTTTTATGTGGTGAGTTACCCTTATCTTAGACCTTCAATAGGGTCTTCACCAGGACTAGTTTCTGAAAATACTTATTTTATTGAGATGTCCAGCTCCCCTGGCCTATTGTCTTGTCACTTCTGAGCTGCACAGTGCACACCAAAGCCCAAAGGCCTCGTACACACGATCGGACATATGCGATGAAAACGGTCCGTGGACCATTTCCATCGGATATGTCCGATCAGGAGTTTGATCCGATGGCGTGTACACACCATCGGATCAAATTTCCCACCGGCGGACGGCGCGGTGACGTGGCGGTGACGTTGACGCCGCCACGTCACCGCACCAGGATTTAAAACACTTCCGCGCATGCGCCGAATCCATTCGGCGGCGGCGCGGCGGTGGTGCGGGACGACATGTCTGCTGGTAAGTGTACTAACCAGCAGACATGTCGGGCGGACGGATTCCACCCGAAAGATTTCAAAGCATGCTTTGAAATCTGTCGGGTGGACAAATCTGTCCGCTAGCCCATACACACGATCGGAGATGTCTGCTGAAACGGTCCATCGGACCGTTTTCAGCGGACATATCCCCTCGTGTGTACAAAACCAAAGAGTTATCAGCTAATCAGTTTACTCATATTGGATGTATGAGATCCTCGGAGAGAGGAGAGTGGAAGGTCCTCAGAGTATGGAGGATAAAAAGGTCCCCGGAGAGTGAAGAACGAAAGGTCCTAAGACAGTGGAGTGTTGGATAATGGAAGGTCTTTAGAAAGTGTAGAATGGAAGATCCTCAGAGATTGGAGAGTGGAAGATCCTCAGAATATGGAGAATGGAAAGACCTCAGAGAGTGGAGTGTGGAAGGTACTCAGAAAGTGAAGAATGGAAGGTCCTCAAAAAGTGGAGAATGGAAAGTCCTCAGAGAGTGGAGTGTTGAAGGTACTCAGCAAGTGAAGAATGGAAAGTCCTTAGAGAGTGGAGTGTTGAAGGTACTCAGAAAGTGAAGAATGGAAAGTCCTTAGAGAGTGGAGTGTTGAAGGTACTCAGAAAGTGAAGAATGGAAAGTCCTCAGAGTAGAAAATGGAGGTGTCATGGACGCACGCCTCTTAGACCTGTAACAGGGCTCAGACACATCGCAGCCAGCAAGATTCCAACGATAAACAGACGTGCGCCAATGTACTAATGCAGAATGCGCATATGCATGCAGAATGCATGCACATGCACACACGCGCACACGTACACAGTAACGCTGCCTTGGCACCCAGTGGCCTATGAAAGGGGGCTCCTGCTGCTCATCCATTGCTGTGTGATCTGCAGCTTATCCTGAGACCTAACTCTGAACCTGCACCTGATCTGATACTGACCCGGCTTTCTGACCTTGCTGCTGTTTCCAGTCCTGACCTTTGACTTCCTTGACCCTGCTCTGTTTACCTGTCTGCCTGATCTTCCGCTGCCAAAACCAGCCTGAACTATGACCGTCCTCTGCCTGCTGCTCCTGCTTGAACTGATCCTCTGTGTATGACCTGGCTTGTCTGACCCCTCTCCTGCCTGCCGTTTGCACCTGTGCACACCTGCTGTTCTCTGGAGCACCAGCATCCCACTGACCTGCATCCTGCTAACCTGCATCCACTGACATGCATCCAGCTGACCTGCATTCACTGACCTGCGATCACTGACCTGCATCCAGCTGACCTGCATCCTGCTAACCTGCATCCACTGACCTGTGTCCAGTGGACCTGAATCCTCTGCACTCCAGCCAGCTCCAGCCTCTCTCAGTGGTCATCATCTCCAGTCTTAGAGTACCCAGCAGGCACTCGTACCTCACTGTGCTCCTATGGTCACTGTCCCTACGCCAGTGATCCTGGAACCAGGGCTGTACGAGAGGTCTCCCTCTGAACGTCAGGCTCATCTCCAAGGTACGTGTCAGGAAGGTCCACAAATAGTAACAAATGGAAGGTCCTCAAAGAGTAAAGAATGGAAGGTCCTCGGAAAGTGGAGAGTGGAAGGTTCTCAAAGAGTGAAGAATGGAAGGTTCTCAGAAAGTGGAGAGTGAAAGGTCTTTAGAAAGTGTAGAATTGAAGCTCCTCAGAGATTGGAGAGTGGAAGGTCCCCAGAGAGTTGAAAATGGAAGGTCCTCAAAGAGTGAAGAATAGAAGGTCCTCAGAAAGTGGGAGTGGAAGGTCCTCAGAAAGTGGGAGTGGAAGGTCCTCAGAAAGTGGAGAGTGGAAGGTCCTCAGAAAGTGGAGAGTGGAAGGTCCTTAGCGAGTTGAGAGTGAAAGGTTCTCAGAAAGTGGAGAATAAAGGGTTTTCAGAGAGTGGAATGTCCTCAGAGAGTGCAGAGAGGAAGGTCCTCAGAGAGAGTGGAGTAAAGAATAGAAAGTGCTCAAAAAGTGCAGAATGGAAGATCCTCAGACTGTGAAGAATGGAAAGTCTTCAGAACATGGAGTATGGAAGATTTTCTGGAAATTAAGAACGGAAGGTTCCCAGTGAAAGGAGAATAGAAGGTCTTCAGAAAGTGAAGATTTTAAGGTCCTCATAGCGTAGAGAATGGAAGAGTCCACTTTTGATTGCCATTCTCCCTGATGGTGCAACAAACTGATAAAGGATTCAGAAAGTAAATAGGCAACCCCTTATCCTCATCTACACTTGGTATAGTCAGAATTAGTACAGTTAATTAATGGCATGACCCACAGGCCTTTGAGTGTGCTATGTTATCTATCAAGGCCTTATTTGACCTAAAATAATGTACATAACTACCAAGCTTGGCACACTTGCCTTTCCAAAACTGACTATGGATTGGTGAATTCACCATTGGAAGCAGAGCTGATGATGTCACAGTAGCTCTCAACTACAACCTCCTTGCATGCAATAATGTCGGGCAGCTTACCTTCTCCTCCATGTGTTCAATAGAGGCCTGACTCTCTTGTCTTGACTGGCTTTTATCATCTCTCCTCCTAATATGGCTCCACCCCAGGCCATCCCAGGAACTCTATATTAACTAGTGCACTGCAGGTCTGCTTTGCTGTTCAAAGTTGTTTGTTAGCTTGTGTTCCTGCTGCTGAATGCTACATTAATCTCTCTGTGTACCGATTTGGCTTGTCCCCGACTACTCCTGTTTGCCTGTGACCCTGACCCTTGACCTGTCCCTTGGTTATCCTCGTCTGCTTGTTGCCACGACCTTGGCTTACCCTCCACTACCCCTTGTGTCCTGAGTGGCTGCTTCCCCTCTCTACCTTCGGAGCATGACCTGGGGAACTCCAGGGGCCGCGACCTGGGATCAGTTGCAGCGAAGGCCATCCTCACCACTAGAGGCTCTGGTAATCACTAGAATCACTAGAGGCTCTGATGAACACCTGCTGGACCTCCACTGTGGGCACGCTCACTGTTTAATGTTAGGACCACAGATTGCAGGGTGCCTTGGCGCGGCTCTGTGGCTCACACATGCGCTTGCAAATGCGTGCTGACAAAACTCTTGTTTTTAAAGCATACTGTTAGACCAGGTTAATTGGTTGTCGTGCAAGCTGGTCGGTAAGTAGGCTTGGTTTTTTCCTGGGCATTCTCCAGGTTTTTGTTTTTATCTGCTTGAGCCTTCCAATGCTACTTACTGCTATGGCCAGCTATAGATGGGGGCGGTGGAAATATTAATGTTTCACCTGTGGTGTTTATATTGGTCCAGCAGTACACCAGCACTTTTGCAGCCATTGTGCTACATGCTGGGTGTTTGGTGTGCTCCTGTACCTTTAAGGAGGGGTGGCTCCCTTCAGTTCACCTGTCCCCTTCTATCCATTAAAATACATGTGCCTCCACTGTGGGGAAGCTCACTGTTTAGTGTTAAGACTACAGATTACAGGGTGCCTTGGCGCGGCTCTGTGGTTCACATATGCGTTTGCAAATGCGTGCGGACAAAACCCCTGTTTTTAACGCATACTGTTAGACCAGGATAATTGGTTGTCCTGCAAGCTAGTCGGTAAGTAGGCTTGATTTTTCCTGGGCATTCCCCAGGTTTTTGTTTTTACCCTACACTATCCCTTGTGTCCTAAGTGGCTGCTTCCCCTCTCTACCTTCGGAGCATAACCTGGGAAAATCCAGGGGCCGCGACCTGGGATCAGTTGCAGCGAAGGCCATCCTCACCACTAGAGGCTCTGGTGAACACCTGCTGGACCTTAGACTCCGCTCCCTGGGGAATCTTGGACTCACGCTTCCTGTCCATCTGCAGCAGTCTGCTATAGGGTTCACTACTTCGTGGTGCACCCCTGACTCCAACGGGGTGCATTTATCATCTGGCCACAGGTGACCTGACAGCTGGTGGTGGACCTTAAGCTGTCTGTATTGGAGGAAGGGGGGGGGGGGGATAAAATTGTATAAAACAAAATACCATCAAGAGCAAAGAACATATTTTACACTAATACCCTATAGCTGAAAATATCAGTGCTGGGATTTAATAATTCTTTTACCTACCGATCAATAACGGTCCAGGCTTCTCCGTCTGCCATACTGATACTTTGTGGGAGGCCGGCTTAATATATAAAGAAATCAATTTACGTAGACGTCTTTAAATACAGCCTCCGCCGCCCCAGGTGCTGTAATATATTAGCGGCACACCAGTCCAAGGATCTCCTTGGAAATATTAATAGCTCTATAGCCTGTGGTCAGTATCTTTTTAACTCTATTCTACCAATTAATATTCCCGGTCTCAGCGGTAATGGGCCTGATCTACCGGAGTGAATTTTTCATGGGGCGAAGTCAAGCCTTAAATTAAGCCGACTTTACTTCCCTTATAACTAAGTGCTGGGAACGATTATTCATGTTTTCCTACAAGTGGCCAAGCAGGTGCTTTGTAATGAAATGGTATTAATCCTAAACCTCATTAACGGCCTGCAAAGAATAATGAAATTAGTATCATTTTAATGATGTCCCCTTCCAAGACCTTTGAGTTTTCGATCATCTGTAATCTGGAAATATCACGCCAGCCGAGGGAAGGGATTGTTTCATTCGGCACAAGGCGAGAGGAGACTTTAAAGCGGATGTAAAGCCAATCACCAAAGTCATTTAATTAAGTCGTTTTCTATTAAATCTGCAGCTTTCATTAAAAGAACATCTGTCCATCCTTCTATGGAGGCCCTTCTATGGAGGCCCTTCTATGGAGGTCCTTCTATGGAGGTTCTTCTATGGAGGTCCTTCTATGGAGGTCCTTCTATGGAGGTTCTTCTATGGAGGTCCTTTTATGGAGGTCCTTCTATGGAGGTTCTTCTATGGAGGTCCTTCTATGGAGGTCCTTCTATGGAGGTCCTTCTATGGAGGCCCTTCTATGGAGGTTCTTCTATGGAGGTCCTTCTATGGAGGCCCTTCTATGGAGGTTCTTCTATGGAGGTCCTTGTTCGGGGTCTTTCATTACCTTTAAATCTTCTTCTCATTCATTCTCTTCTCTTTAAAAATCTTCTCTTTCAGTCTCTTCCCTTTCACTGTGTTCTCTTAAATTCTCTTCCATTCTCTACCTTTTTATTTATTTTTTTCATTCTCATTCATTCCCTTCTCTCATTTTCTTCTTTCATTCTCTTCTCTCTATCTCTCTATCTCTCTCTCTTCCATCCTCCTTTCATTCTCTTCTGTTTAATTCTCAGTCATTCTCTTACTTTTCATTTCATTCTGTTCTCTTTCATTTTCTGCTCATTCATTCTTTTTTCTTTCATTCTCAATTATACTCTTCTATTTTCTTCTCTTTCATTCTCTTCTTTCATCCCCTTTCAATCTCTTCTCATTCATTCTCTTATCTTTAAATATATTCTCTTTCATTTTCTTCTCTTTCATTCTCTTCCCTTTCACTGTGTTCTCTTAAATTCTCTTCCATTCTCTCCAATGCTCTACTCCAGGGCTCGAAATTTCAAGTCTTGAGCCACTAGCCAGGCCTCAAGGGTTTCCTGCCACCAGTTTTCCCGCCCCAACCCCTACCATGCCCTGCCCCTAATTGTGCAGCTAATCATGCCCCCTGAGTACAGCCTCACCTGTGCCCATTAACGCAGGCTCACCTGTGCCCTCCATTGCAGCCTCACCTGTGCCCACCATTGCAGCCTCACTGTGCCCACCATTGCAGACTCACCATGCCCACCATTGCAGCCTCACCGTGCCCACCAATGCAGCCTCATTGTGCCCCACATTGCATCCTCACTGTTCCCCACATTGCAGCCTAATTGTACCCTCATTGCAGCCTCATTGTGCCCCCCATTGCAGCCTCATTATGCCACCCATTGAAGCTTCATTGTGCCCCCCACTGCGGACTCACTGTGCCCCCATTGGTGGCCAGATCATGACAGGAAAAAGAGAAGAGCTGCGGGATCACCGAGCGGTATAACCCACTGTCAATTAACTCGTACAAATTTCCCTTTAAATGGAAGAGCAGGAATTAGCCACCCTTCACCTGAAAACCCTAACTATTAAATGCGCCTCACCGCTTCATTGCATGATGTGGAGTGGGGGGCGAGCACTGCCGGCGGCCGTTGTTGATCAGGAGCTGTTCTCCCAGCGATTGCCTGTGGTAGAGAGCATTAAGGTAGAGGAGGACAGTGGTACCACCAAGTGGTAAAACCTGCTGTAATCGCATAACATTGAACTTTTCTCTGCTCTGCTCGTTCTCACACACAGCCCCGCCTCCTCCTAACCTGTAATAGACAGAATGCCGGTCCAATGCTGGGATGCATTCTGTCATATAGGAGCAGAGTTAGGAGGAGGCGGGGCTGTATGTGAGAATGAGCAGAGCAGAGAAAAGTTTAATGTTATGCTATTACAGCGGGCTATACCACTCAGTGATACTGCGGTCCTCCTCTACCTCAATGCTCTCTGCCATAGGCGATCGTTGGGAGAACAGCTCCCCCTCTCCCAGGCAGCCCAGTTCCTCGCCAGACCTCATTTTCCACTCGCAAAATGCAAATAGGCGAGTGGAAAGTTTGAGATCTGCTCTACTCTTTTATTTTATTTTTTCATCCTCATTCATTCTCTTCTCTTTAATTTTATTTTTTCATTCTCTTCTCTCTCTCTCTCTATTCCATCCTCTTCTATTTCATTCTCTTCCTTTTCATTTAATGTAATTCTGTTCTCTTTCATTCTCTTTTGTTTTATTCTGTTCTCTTTTATTTTCTTCTCATTCTTTCTATTTTCTGTCATTCTCAATCGTTGTCTTCTCTTTCATTCCCCTTCATTCTCTCCTCTTTTATTTTCCTCCTCTTTCATTCTCTTCTATTCTCTTCTCTTTTCTTCCCCACTTTGGGACCCAGAAAGCAGGTTTTTGGAAGGGACTTTTGGAAAGGCACCACTATGACAATTACATATAAAAATACAAATATAATTTTATTAACCACTTAAGCCCCGGACCAATATGCTGCTAAATGCCCAGAGGCGTTTTTACAATTTGGCACTGCGTCACTTTAACAGACAATTGCGTGGTCGTGCGACGTGGCTCCCAAACAAAATTTGCGTCCTTTTCTTCCCACAAATAGAGCTTTCTTTTGATAGCATTTGATCGCCTCAGCGATTTTTATTTTTTGCGCTATAAACAAAAATAGAGCGACATTTTTGAAAAAAAAACAATATTTTTTACTTTTTGTTATAAGAAAAATTCAAATAAACTAAATTTTAGTCAAACATTTAGGCCAAAATGTATTTAGCCACATGTCTTTAGTAAAAAAAAAAATCGCAATAAAAAAAAAATTTGCTACCTAGCGGCAACAGTGGCACTAATACAGCCATCAGAAAACCGATCGCTTAGTGATACTGGCAATAGGGGGTGAAAGGGTTAACTAGGGCGGTGATCAAGGGGTTAAAACTTTATTAGGGGGGTAAGGGGCTACCCTGGACCTAACACTAACTGCCTGTCACACTGACACTAAATGCAGTGATCAGTAAATATATGATCAGTGACAGTGTGACAGGGGGTGGGGGGGGGGGTGACCGGAAGGGGTTAATGTGCCTATGTGTATGGTGTCAGTGTAGTGCTGGTGCAACTCACTTGTGATGTCTTCTCTCCTCTCGGCGGATCGAAAATACCACCGAGAGGAGAGCTGACATCACTTCCTCTGCCAGTGTTTACATTACACAGGCAGAGGAAGTGTAGGGCGGGGAGGACGCGCATTGGCTGGGAGCGATCCGGAGGGGGCGGACAGAAACCAACAGCCGCCCCCTCATCCCGGATCGCTCGCACAGCCACGGGAACGCCGCATGTACCGGGGGCGTCCCAACGTCTAGGCAGGGACGTACAGGTACGCCAATGTGCCTGTACGTGCCATTCTGCCGACGTAAATGTACATGCGGCGGTCCTTAAGCAGTTAAGTACAATTTTAAGACACTAATAAAATACATTCAACAGTAAATGCAAAATTTGCACAAGATGATAGGACTTTCTTCATACAAGGAAAAGCTCTAGATCCCCACAAATTTTGGGGGGATCCCTACGCGTTTCGACTCAAGGGCCTTCGTCTGGGGGTTCTCAAGAGCAACAGATTGAGCAACTGTCTGAAAATATAAACAGTGATAAATGTCATAAACACATATAAATGCACATTAAAAACGTGTATATAGGAAATATATATCAAGTAAGGCAACTTACTACATATGGCAGAGAACACATTCATGCAAAAGCACCAAGATCCCTGCAAAGCCTCCACAAGTAGAAAACAATTCAAAAGACATAAACCTCATGAATAATAAGGGCTCAATGAACAAATGGGGACCCCTCCTCCCTGGCAAAGCATCTTGTCTCCATGTTGATGAGGATAAGAGCCTCTTCCCCACAACCCAGGCCTGGCGGTTGTGGGGGTTTTGGAATCGGGACATCCCCTTTTACTGTAATAAGGTTGCTCATAAAAACCCAGTAAAAGACAGTTGTTGACAAATACTTTATTAACCCCTTGCTGACCGCTGCATGACTATATAAATCGTCAGAATGGCGTTGCTGGGCAGATTAACGTATATATGCGTCGCCTTTAAGGCGCAGCATTGTGGGTGCGCGTGCGCGGCCGCCGCGAGCTCCGTGAGTGTGACAGTGGGTACCGTGGACTCGATGTCCGCCGGGAGTCCAACAATCATGTCACGAAGAGGAAGAGTGGGGAGATGTCTATGTAAACAAGGCATTTCCACGTTCTGCCTAGTGACAGGACACTGATCACAGCTCCCTGTAATCGGAAGCAGGGATCACTGTAATGTCACACATAGCCCACCCCCCCTACAGTTAGAACACATCCCTACGACACACTTAACCCCTTTAGCGCCCCTCTCTTTCTCTTCCATTCTCTTCTCTTTCCTTCTCTTTCATCCTCCTCTTCTCTTTCATTCTCTTCTTTTTTGTTTCATCCTCTTCTGTTTTATTCTGCTTTTATTTTCTTCTCGTTCATTCTTTTTTCTTTCATTCTCAATCATTCTTTTCTCTTTCATTCCCCTTCCTTTTCTTCACTGCCAGTGTCATTTACACAGTAATCAGTGCATTTTTATAGCACCGATCGCTTTATAAATGACAATGGTCCCAAAATGGAGTCAAAAGTGTCTGATGTGTTCGCCATAATGTCGCAGTCACCATAAATATCGCCACCATTACTAGTGGAAAAAATATATTAATAAAAATGCCATAAAACTATCCCCTATTTTGTAAACGCTATAACTTTTGCGCAAACAAATCGATAAACGCTTATTGTGATTTTTGTTACCAAAAATATGTAGAAGAATACGTATCAGCCTAAACTGAGGAAACAAATGTTTTTCTATATCTTTTTGGGGGATATTTATTATAGTAAAAAGAAAAAAATATAGATTTTTTTTTTCAAAATTGTCGCTCTATTTTTGTTTATAGCGCAAAAAATAAAACCCGTAGAGGCAATCAAATACCACCAAAAAAAAGCTCTATTTGTAGGGAAAAAGGGACGCCAATTTTGTTTGGGAGCCACATCGCACGACCGCGCAATTGTCAGTTAAAGCGACGCAGTGCCGAATCGCAAAAAGTGCTCCGGCCTTTGGCCAGCCAAATGGTCCCCGGGCTGAAGTGTTTAATAAAAAACACAAAAAAAAATTGCAGAGTGTCTATCCACCATCAATTGCACCATTTAGATATAGTGATGTAGAATCTTGTCAATCAGGACCGAACTTTCCACATGTTGACTCAGTCGTATCCCAGCCCTGAGCCGCTCACATTACAATCTTCTTCTTTTCTTTATCCCAACTTCTCCCTCCTCCTCTCCCTTCCCCCACCCACCCTTTTTATCCCACTTCACCACATGTGTATCCTTTTTATATGAAGGTTACCTGAGATCTGGAGTGTTTGTATCCTTTGCGTTTGATTACAATGTGCGGCGAATGCTCTTCCCCATTATTTAGATTTACATGTCATTGCGGCGGTAAGAGGAGAGCGGAGGCGCAGGCTGTGATTGTTCGCAATCCCCCACTGTTTGTATTTAATTAACTTAAAGTGTGTCTTTCACCTTATGTGGCCCTCAAGTCTTCTCCACTTCACAAAGACGGAAACAGTGCCTTCATTTCGGGGAGGAAATACACAACGTATCATGGGGGGGGGGAGCCAGGACTGAACGAGAACCGCCAATATTCTTCTCTATTGTGGGAATCAGAAACGGGCGCACAACTCATTCACTGCTTATCCATTCAGCTGAATACTTCTATTCATCTGGAGTTGCCCTGCAGACACACTTGAAGCTGGAATAATTATTATCCCATTATTATTATTACTATTATCCCCCATAAGAGCCTTTGGAGACACCAGCTTTCCACCCCCTTAAAGAAATGCAGTGAAAGTAGTATGGTCCCCCAAAATAATAGTAGGGGCCAGGGGGGGGGGGACTGACCATTCGGGCACTGCCCGAGGGCCCCATGCCATCAGGGTTGCCAGCCTCAGCAAAACCAGGGACAGTATGTAAAAATCTGTGTTTTTTTTTTTACATCAGTCCCTGAAATTTCCCTTACCGACATCCTTTTGGTCTAAAAATCCCAAGATTATAGCTGCCCCGCCTCTCCAGTATCTTCTCAGTGTGTGTATGTATACTGTGTGTGTATGTATACTGTGTGTATGTATACTGTGTGTGTGTGTGTATGTATACTGTGTGTGTGTTTGTATAATGTGTGTATGTATACTGTGTGTGTATGTATACTGTGTGTGTATGTATACTGTGTGTGTTTGTATAATGTGTGTATGTATACTGTGTGTATGTATACTGTGTGTGTGTGTATGTATACTGTGTGTATGTATACTGTGTGTGTATGTGTGTGTTTGTATAATGTGTGTGTATGTATACTGTGTGTGTGTGTGTGTGTATGTATACTGTGTGTGTATGTATACTGTGTGTGTGTGTGTTTGTATAATGTGTGTGTATGTATACTGTGTGTGTGTGTTTTTATAATGTGTGTGTATGTATACTGTGTGTGTGTGTATGTATACTGTGTGTGTGTGTTTGTATAATGTGTGTGTATGTATACTGTGTGTGTGTATGTATACTGTGTGTGTATGTATACTGTGTGTATGTATACTGTGTGTGTGTGTATGTATACTGTGTGTGTGTGTGTGTTTGTATAATGTGTGTATGTATACTGTGTGTGTATGTGTGTGTTTGTATAATGTGTGTGTATGTATACTGTGTGTGTATGTATACTGTGTGTGTGTATGTATACTGTGTGTGTGTGTATGTATACTGTGTGTGTGTGTATGTATACTGTGTGTGTGTGTTTGTATAATGTGTGTGTATGTATACTGTGTGTGTGTTTGTATAATGTGTGTGTATGTATACTGTGTGTGTGTATGTATACTGTGTGTGTGTATGTATACTGTGTGTGTGTGTATGTATACTGTGTGTGTGTGTTTGTATAATGTGTGTGTATGTATACTGTGTGTGTGTTTGTATAATGTGTGTATGTATACTGTGTGTGTATATATACTCTGTGTATGTATACTGTGTGTGTATGTATACTGTGTGTATGTATACTGTGTGTGTGTTTGTATAATGTGTGTATGTATACTGTGTGTGTATGTGTGTGTTTGTATAATGTGTGTGTATGTATACTGTGTGTGTGTGTGTGTGTATGTATACTGTGTGTGTATGTATACTGTGTGTGTGTGTTTGTATAATGTGTGTGTATGTATACTGTGTGTGTGTGTTTGTATAATGTGTGTGTATGTATACTGTGTGTGTGTGTATGTATACTGTGTGTGTGTGTTTGTATAATGTGTGTGTATGTATACTGTGTGTGTGTATGTATACTGTGTGTATGTATACTGTGTGTGTGTGTATGTATACTGTGTGTGTGTGTGTATGTATACTGTGTGTGTGTGTTTGTATAATGTGTGTGTATGTATACTGTGTGTGTGTATGTATACTGTGTGTGTGTGTTTGTATAATGTGTGTGTATGTATACTGTGTGTGTGTATGTATACTGTGGGCCAGATTCTCATATAATTCCGGCGGCGTAGCGTTAGCCATTTACACTACGCCGCCGCATCGTACTAGAGCAAGTTCCCAAAGCACTTGCTCCGTAGTTTGCGGCGGCGTAACGTAAATGGCCCGGCGTATCCCCGCGTAAATCGAAGGGGGCGGCTTGTATTTAAATTAAGCGTGCCCCCGTGCCGATTGAACTGCGCATGTTCCGGCCGCGACGAAATCCCAGTGCGCATGCTCCAAAGGACGTCACATTTTCTCAATGAAAACGACGTAATTGCAGCGTACGCCTGCCCCATTGAGAATCGACGTACGCAAACGACGTAAACGACGCACAACACGACGCGGTCCCGAGGCCATACTTAACATGGCAGCCGACGGCATCGGACGGCACTTCGTAAGGTTACTCCACATATTAGCAGGGGTAACCTTACGCGTACGAAAACGACGTAAACTACGAAGGGGCAGTGTAAAAGCGTTCAGGGAATCGGCGTATTAGCCTCATTTGCATAGGCAAATGAGAAAACAACGTACGGGCCACCTAGCGGCCGCCAATGTAATTACATCTAAGATCTGCCAGTGTAATTGTTTTACACTTGTCGAATCTTCACCTGTATCTATGCGTAAGTGATTCTAGGAATCAGACGCATAGATACACGGAGAAAAAAACTACGATACGACGGGGTATCTGAGATACCCCGTCGTAGCGCTGCTGAAAATCTGGCCCAGAGTGTGTGTATGTATACTGTGTGTGTGTGTGTGTTTGTATAATGTGTGTGTATGTATACTGTGTGTGTATGTATACTGTGTGTGTGTGTGTGTACTGTGTGTGTGTGTATGTATACTGTGTGTGTATGTATACTGTGTGTGTATGTATACTGTGTGTGTATGTATACTGTGTGTGAATGTATACTGTGTGTATGTATACTGTGTGTGTGTATGTATACTGTGTGTGTGTTTATGTATGCTGTGTATGTATACTGTGTGTGTGTGAATGTATACTGTGTGCATGTATACTGTGTGTGTATGTATAATGTGTGTGTATGTATACTGTGTGTGTGTATATACTGTGTGTATGTATACTGTGTGTGTATGTATACTGTGTGTGTATGTACACTGTGTGTGTATGTATAATGTGTGTGTGTGTGTATGTATACTGTGTGTGTGTGTGTGTATTCTGTGTGTGTATGTACATTGTGTGTGTATGTATAATGTGTGTGTATGTATACTGTGTGTGCATGTATAATGTGTGTGTGTGTGTGTATGTATACTGTGTGTGTATGTATAATGTGTGTGTGTGTATGTATACTGTGTGTATGTATACTGTGTGCGTGTGTATTCTGTGTGTGTATGTACACTGTGTGTGTATGTATACTGTGTGTGTGTGTGTATGTATAATGTGTGTGTGTATGTATACTGTGTGTGTATGTATACTGTGTGTATGTATAATGTGTGTGTATACTGTGTGTATGTATACTGTGTGTGTATGTACACTGTGTGTGTATGTATAATGTGTGTGTGTGTGTATGTATACTGTGTGTGTGTATGTACACTGTGTGTGTATGTATACTATGTGTGTATGTATAATGTGTGTGTGTGTATGTATACTATGTGTGTATGTATGTATAATGTTATTTTATGCCCACACATTTCACATCTTTAATACACACATCAACAACCCCCCCCCCCCTTTCACCTTTCATGCACTCATTCCTGTCTTTGTGCATGTCTATATCACACCTCAACATTTTTTTTTCTCACGTTCCCACACCTCTCACTTCATACATTTTCTCCACTCACACCTTTCTTTCACTTCACTTATCCCACTCTCCCATTTTCACCTTCTTGTCTCACCTCTCGCTCACCAACCCACTTGTCTTCACCCCCCCTCCCTGTTTACTTTCTGCTTGCAAGGCCACTTAGGTTGCAACAGTTTTTATGATGGGGTATCTTTTTTTCCCCTTAGGTCTCTAGATCCTGCGTGGGTGGCCTATCCTTCATGTGGTCGGGCACGGCCCTCCTCCCATCCCGTCCCGTCCTGCCCTGCTTGGTCCCCCCACCTTCTCCCCCCCTCCCCTCTGGCAGCCATGCTGGGTCCTTTTTTGCAAAACCCTCGTGGGCCTGGGGGTTTGTTCTTACCTATCCCATGGCCTGGTCCACGTTCCCACTCTGACCCCTCCCCCTCCCCTGGGTGCCCTTTGGAAGTCTCCCATCCTGGACGGCATGGTTTGTGTCCGGCTTTCGGTTCTTATTCCCGACAATCAATGTCTGTATCAATGACTATATTCAGATTAGTGTTGTACACATATGTTTGTTTGTTTTTCAACAAATCTTATCATTATGTATATATAAATATTTGTTTTCTTACATAGAATCTTATGCCTGCAAACTTGTTCCCCCCTGAAGAGGACCCATGTCACTATAAAGGGTCGAAACGCGTCGGGATCTCTGCGCATAAGCCTAACCAACAATATATTGCTCTACCTATACCTACTGATTGTATTTGAATGTCTGCACTATACTGTTTGTATCCATGCTGTAACATGTACCAGATGATTTTCCATCTTGTAATTAATTTGGTTTCTTTTAATAAATTATATAATTCCTCTAATATACATTTTTTTATTGAATTACCACCAGCTGTAACTCAAAGCCCCTAGGGGTACACTCTCCTTTTTTCAAAAATCCATTCAGGGGTGTGCAGCACCTAAATCCACTACACGTATCGCCATTTCCTTGCTAAAATGTATGTATAATGTGTGTGTGTGTGTATATTGTGTGTCTGTGTGTTTATACTGTGTATGTATACTGTGTGTGTGTGTGTAGGCCCGGACATTTTAGACTGAGCAGCCCTGAGCCCCAGGGGGAGGGGCATTCCCTTGGAGCCCGGTGGTGGAACACCAGGGCCCGATCCCAAGTGCGATCTTTGTGACCCTGGGAGTTCTGCCACTGGTGTCAGTAGTATTTTATTCCTATATTTTTTTAACTTTTTTTACATTTTTTTTGAGGAGCCCCATTGGGGGGGCTTTGGTGAGGTATCGGAGGTCTAAACAGACCCCTGACATCTCATGAGAAAGGAAATTGAGGAAACAGCCCTCAATCTCCATCTCTTCAGCCTCAGTTGCACAGAATGAATGTACATGAAAAGCTCTGTACAGAGACTTCCTGTTCATTCACAAACTGAAGCACAGTTTTCTATGCCTCCATTATGAATCACTGAATGTCTATCAAACGAGGAAGGGACCAATAAATGACATATTTACCGTCCCCATCTCTGCTCTCCTTTCTGACAAATCCCCATCATAAGCCAGTGGGAGGGGGGCCAGGAGAGAGCACATAGGGGGGAGCAGGAGACAGGATAAGGGCCCGGGGGCAGCAGAAAAAGATGGATAGGAGGAGCGGAATATAGAAAGGAATCGATCCGTCTATTTCTCTCTTGCCGCCGCTGAATGCCTGCAGGAGGGAGAGGAGGAGAAGCGGGCACTCAGCGCTGGCAGGAGAGAAACATGGACAGATCTATCTTATTCTATATGCCACCCCTCTTATCCAGGCGGCCCCTAGCCCACTGGGAAAATGCCTGATCTGTCCTGTCTGGACCTGTTAGGTGCGTATTATTCTTGGGATTGCTTAACTACTTGAATACCCTTCAAGTGGTTGTAAAGGCAGAAAGTTCTCTGCCCCCTCCCCCACCGCAGCCCCCCTAAATACATACCTGGGCCCGATCTCAATCCAGCGATGTTCACGAGAGCCAAGGCCATTGGCTCCCACTGCTGTCAGTCTGAGCCAGTGAAGAGGGAGCGGGGGGCATGGCTTAGCCCCGCTCTGTGTATCTTACGGACACTCAGAAAGGAACTTGGGAGCGAGCATTCTCATTCTCTTCTCTTTCCTCCTCTTTCATTCTCTTCTCTTCTCTTTCATTCTCTTCTCTTCTCTTTCATTCTCTTCCCTTCTCTTTCAGTCTCTTCCAGGGCCGGAGTGGGACTCATTTTCAGCCCTGGAGTTTCATGCCTTAGACCAGCCCACTTTTGTTCACGACATTATGTTTAGGAGTGCGTTTTGTACAGAGTGCGTGGTTCAGGAGTGCGTTTTGTACAGAGTGCGTGGTTCAGGAGTGCGTTACGTACAGAGTGCGTGGTTCAGGAGTGCGTTACGTACAGAGTGCGTGGTTCAGGAGTGCGTTACGTACAGAGTGCGTGGTTCAGGAGTGCGTTACGTACAGAGTGCGTGGTTCAGGAGTGCGTTACGTACAGAGTGCGTGGTTCAGGAGTGCATTTTGTACAGAGTGCGTGGTTCAGGAGTGCGTTACGTACAGAGTGCGTGGTTCAGGAGTGCGTTACGTACAGAGTGCGTGGTTCAGGAGTGCGTTATGTACAGAGTGCGTGGTTCAGGAGTGCGTTACGTACAGAGTGCGTGGTTCAGGAGTGCGTTACGTACAGAGTGCGTGGTTCAGGAGTGCGTTACGTACAGAGTGCGTGGTTCAGGAGTGCGTTACGTACAGAGTGCGTGGTTCAGGAGTGCGTGATGTACAGAGTGCATAGTTCAGGATTGCCTTACATGCAGAGTGAAGGGTTCAGGTTTGCTTATGTACAGCGTGGAGGTGTGTTTATAACTTCCCTGTACCAAGCTCTGTCCCTAAATTTCTGCCCCCCACAGGGCAGAGCGAAACCTCACTCTCTTCTACATTACACAGCACCCTGCACCTCTGGGCCCATTTACATTACACAGCATCCTGCATCCCTGGACCCCGTATATGAGAGATGAGAGAAAGAGAGAGGGTGAGAGAGAGAGAGAGAGGGGTGAGAGAGAGAGAGAGAGAGAGGGGTGAGAGAGAGAGAGAGAGAGGGGTGAGAGAGAGAGAGAGAGAGAGGGGTGAGAGAGAGAGAGAGAGAGGGTGAGAGAGAGAGGGGTGAGAGAGAGAGAGAGAGAGAGAGAGGGGTGAGAGAGAGAGAGGGGGGTGAGAGAGAGAGAGAGAGAGGGGTGAGAGAGAGAGAGAGAGGGGTGAGAGAGAGAGAGAGAGGGGTGAGAGAGAGAGAGAGAGAGGGGTGAGAGAGAGAGAGAGAGAGAGAGAGGGGTGAGAGAGAGAGAGAGAGAGGTGTGAGAGAGAGAGAGAGGTGTGAGAGAGAGAGAGAGAGAGGTGTGAGAGAGAGAGAGAGAGAGAGGGGAGAGGGGGTGTGAGAGAGAGAGGGGTGTGAGAGAGAGAGAGAGAGAGAGGGGTGTGAGAGAGAGAGAGAGAGAGAGGGAGAAGGGGTGTGTGAGAGAGAGAGAGGGGTGTGAGAGAGAGAGAGAGAGAGGGGAGAGGGGTGTGAGAGAGAGAGAGAGAGGGGTGTGAGAGAGAGAGAGAGGGGTGTGTGAGAGAGAGAGAGAGAGAGAGGGGTGTGAGAGAGAGAGAGAGGGGTGTGAGAGAGAGAGAGAGGGGTGTGAGAGAGAGGGGAGAGAGAGGGGAGAGAGAGAGAGAGAGAGAGAGAGAGAGAGGGGATGAGAGAGGGGATGAGAGAGAGAGGGGATGAGAGAGAGAGGGGATGAGAGAGAGAGGGGATGAGAGAGGGGATGAGAGAGGGGATGAGAGAGGGGATGAGAGAGGGGATGAGAGAGGGGATGAGAGAGAGGGGTGAGAGAGAGGGGTGAGAGAGAGGGGTGAGAGAGAGGGGTGAGAGAGAGGGGAGAGAGTGAGAGAGAGTGAGAGAGAGTGAGAGAGAGTGAGAGAGGGGGCGAGAGAGAGGGGGCGAGAGAGAGGGGGCGAGAGAGAAAGAGGGGGGTGAGAGAGAAAGAGGGGGGTGAGAGAGAGAGAGAGAGGTGTGAGAGAGAGAGAGAGGTGAGAGAGAGGTCAAAGAGAGCTCAGGGGGAGAGGGGGGTCAGAGAGAGAGGGGGGGTCAAAGAGAGCTCAGGGGGAGAGGGGGATCCAGAGTGAAAGAGGGGGGTCAAAGAGAGCTCAGGGGGAGAGGGGGGTCAGAGTGAGAGATGGGGGTCAAAGAGAGCTCAGGTGGAGAGGGGGGGTCAGAGTGAGAGGGGGGTCAGAGTGAGAGGGGGGGTCAAAGAGAGCTCAGGGGGAGAGGGGGGGTCAGAGTGAGAGGGGGGGTCAAAGAGAGCTCAGAGTGAGAGGGGGGGGGTCAAAGAGAGCTCAGGGGGAGAGGGGGGGTCAGAGTGAGAGGGGGGGTCAAAGAGAGCTCAGGGGGAGAGGGGGGGTCAGAGTGAGAGGGGGGGTCAGAGTGAGAGGGGGGGTCAAAGAGAGCTCAGGGGGAGAGGGGGGGTCAGAGTGAGAGGGGGGGGGGTCAAAGAGAGCTCAGGGGGAGAGGGGGGGTCAGAGTGAGAGGGGGGGTCAGAGTGAGAGGGGGGGTCAGAGTGAGAGAGGGGGGTCAAAGAGAGCTCAGGTGGAGAGGGGGGGTCAAAGAGAGCTCAGGGGGAGAGGGGGGGTCAGAGTGAGAGGGGGGGTCAAAGAGAGCTCAGGGGGAGAGGGGGGGTCAGAGTGAGAGGGGGGGTCAGAGTGAGAGGGGGGGTCAAAGAGAGCTCAGGGGGAGAGGGGGGGTCAGAGTGAGAGGGGGGGGGGGGGTCAACGAGAGCTCAGGGGGAGAGGGGGGGGTCAGAGTGAGAGGGGGGGTCAGAGTGAGAGGGGGGGTCAAAGAGAGCTCAGGGGGAGAGGGGGGGTCAGAGTGAGAGGGGGGGGGTCAAAGAGAGCTCAGGGGAGAGGTGGGGTCAGAGTGAGAGGGGGGGTCAGAGTGAGAGGGGGGGTCAGAGTGAGAGAGGGGGGGTCAAAGAGAGCTCAGGGGGAGAGGGGGGGTCAGAGTGAGAGAGGGGGGAGAGAGAGGGAGCAGGGTCTGGTCGGTGAACATGTTCACTCACTTGGAATGTTTCCCGGGGCTGGCTCACTGGTTCATTCAGCAGCAGACGAGCACACTTGGACAGCCTCCACTCGTGCAGCTCTCTGCTCTTAAGCGGCCGGTGATTGGCCAGACAGGGTGCATGTCATACCAGAGGCGGAGCCTCGGCCTCTGGTATGACATGCACCCGGCCTGGCCAATCACTGGCCGTTTAATGCGGACGCTACAGGCCGCCGCGCCGGGGGCTAAATTTTTAAGGGAGCCGGAAGGCGGCCGCGGGACCGGCCCGCAACCGGCCCGAACCGGACCAGCCCACCGGGATTTGTCCCGGTTCTCCCGATTAGCCACTCCGGGCCTGGTCTCTTCTCTTCCCTTCTCCTTCATTCTCTTCTCTTCTCTTTCATTCTCTTCCCTTCTCTTTCAGTCTCTTCTCTTCTCTTTCATTCTCTTCCCTTCTCTTTCAGTCTCTTCTCTTCCCTTCTCTTCCCTCCTCTTTCATTCTCTCGTCTTTCCCTCTCTTCTAGATCCTTCTCTTTCATTATTTTCTCTTTCACATACTCTTCTCTTTCCTTCTCTTTCATTCTCTTGTCTTTCCATCTCGTCTCTTCCCTCCTCTTTCATTCTCTCGTCTTTCCCTCTCTTCTCGTTCCTTTTCTTTCATTCTCTTCTCTTTCCTTCTTTTCTCTTTCATACTATTCTCTTTCCTTCTCTTCTCTTTCATTCTTTTCTCTTTCATACTATTCTCTTTCCTTCTCTTCTCTTTAATTCTCTTCCCTTCTCTTTCATTCTCTTCTCTTTCCTTCTTTTCTCTTTCATACTCTTCTCTTTCCTTCTCTTTCATTCTCTTCTCTTCCCTTCTCTTTCATTCTCTTGTCTTTCCCTCTCTTCTCTTCCCTTCTCTTTCATTCTCTTGTCGTCCAATCTCTTCTTGTTCTTTCTCTTTCATTCTCTTCTCTTTCATTCTTTTCTCTTTCATACTATTCTCTTTCCTTCTCTTCTCTTTCATTCTTTTCTCTTTCATACTATTCTCTTTCCTTCTCTTCTCTTTAATTCTCTTCCCTTCTCTTTCATTCTCTTCTCTTTCCTTCTTTTCTCTTTCATTCTCTTCCCTTCTCTTTCATTCTCTTCTCTTTATCGCTCTTCTCTTTACTACTCTGTCCTTCTCTTCCCTTCTCTTCTCTTTCATTCTCTTCTCTTCCCTTCTCTTTCCTTCTCTTCTTTTTCATGTTCTTCCCTTCTCTTTGATTCTCTTGTCTTTCCCTCTCTTCTCTTTCCTTCTCTTCTATTTCCTTCTCTTTCTCTTCTCTTTCCCACTCTTCTCTTTCCTTCTCTTCTCTTTCTTTCTCTTTCTCTTTCCCTCTCTTCTCTTTAATTCTCTTCTCGTCCCTTCTCTTTCATTCTCTTCTCTTCCCTTGTCTTCTCTTTCCTTCTCTTTCATTCCCTTCTTTTCTCTTCTCCTTTATTCTCTTCTCTTTCCTTCTGTCATGGATATAGGCACATCCCTGTGCGCAATAGTGAAGGGATGGAAAACCAGCACAGGCAAAGGCACGCTGGCGCACATCAGCGTACAGGGACACGCAGCGCCACGACAATGCGAAAGCGAGGCGCTGTGATCAGGCGAACGTGCATGCGCAACGGCGCACGCTCGCCGTAATCTGGGCGCCACTGCCTATTTAAACCCACTGCTCACAATGATGCATTGCTGGTTTATCGTCAGCTCCCCCTGTGTTCCTGTGCCCTGTATACCTGCTGATCTGATCTCCTGTGAACTGACTCGGCTTGTCTTGACCTGCTCGTCCCGATCCTCTGGCTTTGACCCTTTGACTTGCACCTGACCTCCTTCTGCCTACTCCCTGCATCTGACCCCTGCCTGGCTTTTGGACTCTGCTTATCCTGCTCCCTGTACTTGGCTGACCCTAGGTCCTTCTGATCCCGGACTGTCTCTCTGTGAATGAGCCCTGGCCTGGCTCCCGGCTCAGCTATTCAGTTACTCCCCTGGTCTCTGTCTCCTGGACCTTCCAAGCAGGCTTGTCTCCAGCAACCATTCACCCGTACGTCTGTGGGCACCTCACCTGCTGTATCACCTTCAGTGGTGTGCGGCACTTAGCCTGCAAGGGGAGCCCTCCCAGCATCTCGGCCTCCTACCAAGTCCCTGACACCTTCTCTTACATTCTCTTCTCTTACATTCTCTTTCATCCTTTTACATTCTCTTCATTTCCATCCCTTTCCTTCTTATTCATTCTCTTCTCCTTTATTTTTTTCTCTTTAATTCCATTTCATTCTCTTCTCTTTCATCCTCTTTGCTTTCATTCTCTTCTTTTTCCCATCTCTTTGCTTCTCTTAATTGTCAGTTCCTTTTCTTTCATTCTTGTTCATTCTCTTCTCTTGTATTCTCTTCCTTTTCCATCACTTTCCTTCTTATTCATTCTATTTCATTTCATTCTCTTCCCTTTCATTCTCTTCTCTTTCATTTTTTTTCTTTCATTCTCTTCTTTTTCCTTCCCTTCCCCTCTCTTTTATTTGGTTTTCTCTCACTCTCTTACATTCTCTTCTCTTTCCTTCTCTTTCATTTCCTTCTCTTTCATTCTTTTACATTGTCTTCATTTTCCATCCCTTTCCTTCTCATTCATTCTTTTCTCTTTTATTTTATTCTCCTTTATTCCCTGTCATTCTCTTCTCTTTCCTGCTCTTTCCTTCTCTTTGCTTTCATTCTCTTCTCTTTCATGTTCTTATTTTTCCTATCTCTTTCTTTCTCTTAACTGTCATTTCATTCTCTTTCATCCTTGTTCATTCTCTTCTCTTTTATTCTCTTCCTTTTCCATCTATTTCCTTCTTTTTCATTCTCTTCTTTTTCATTTTCTTCTTTTTCCTTCCCTTTCATTCTCTTTTATTCTGTTTTCTTTCACTCTCTTATAATCTCTTCTCTTTTTTTCCATCTCTTTCATTCTTTTCTCTTTCCTTCTCTTTCCTTCTCTTCTCTTTTATTCTCTTTAATTATTTCATTGTCTTTTATTCTCCTCTTTTTCCATCTGTTTCACTCTCTTCTCTTTCCCTCGCTTTCATTCTCCTATCTTTCCTTTTCCTTCCTTGCTCTTCTATTTTATGCTTTTCCCTTTCATTATGCTTTATCTTCTTCCCTTTTCTATCCTTTTCTTCTCTCTCGTTCTCTTCTCTTTCATTTTCTTTTCTTTCATTCTCTTCTTTTTTCTTCCCTTTCCCTCTCTTTTATTCTGTTTTCTATTACTCTCTTACATTCTCTTCTCCTTTTTTCCATCTCTTTCCATCTCTTTTATTCTTTTCTTTTTCCTTCTCTTTCATTATCTTCTTTTTTATTCTATTTATTTTTTCTTCACTTTTCTTCTCTTTTATTCTCTTTAATTCTTTCATTGTCTTTTATTCTCCTCTTTTTCCATCTGTTTCACTCTCTCTTCTCTTTCCTTCGCTTTCATTCTCCTCTCTTTCCTTTTCCTTTCTTTCTTGCTCTTCTATTTTATGCTTTTCCCTTTCATTATGTTTTGTTTTCTTCCCTTTTCTATCATTTTCTTCTCTCTCATTCTCTTCTTTCCCCATCTCTTTCCTTCTCAGTAATTTTTTTTTCTCTTTTATCCTCTTCTCTTTCATTCTTCTCATCTCTCCTTTCAAGACATTCTTATAGAGGGGAAAGGGGGGGGGGATGTAGAGACTCTTCTGAGCTCTGATGAAAAATAAATGATTTTAAAAAGTTTTGCCTAAAAAAACAAAAACAGCCCCTGCTGGTTGGTGTCCCATTCCTCATCGGAGGTTCTGTGTTTTCCGTGTTGGAAGCCACCTGTGCAGGGATTGTGACCCGCGGTGGAGATTTCCATATAGGGAATGCGGAGTGATTTGATTGGACGATGATGGGCAGAGTCATGCAGAAAGTAGACGGAAGACTCACACTTCTATTGTGTCGATGACGTTGTAGAAAAACTTTGGTTTCTCCCCCCCCCCCCCACCTCACCGGCTCTCCCACTCTTCGGAAAATGACTGCTGATTGCAGGTGAGTCAGCAGGGACGGCCCCCTCAGCAGCTCAAATGCCACTGAATCGGCTCCGATGACTCAAAGAGTGAAGAGCTGCTTGCCAAGCCAGCGAGCCGGTAATTAAGCGGGACAATGCCGCGTGATTGGACGCTCCGATAATTAGCATCAGAAAGCCGACATTATCTCCAAAGTCCTTTTAGGACACCGAAATGAAAGCAAATGATGTCGGGAAGTCGGGAATAAAGATGGAACGTCTCGGTTTTGAGGTCTCTGTGTTTGCGAGGAACATTCTCATAAAGAATGAGAGACAAAAAGAGCTGTTCTGATCTTTATCTGAGCCCAGCCCCCCACTCAGGATTGTATGCTTAGCTTATATCAGGGGGGTGTCCAAACTACGGCCCGTGGGCCACATCCATCCCACTACATGATTATATCTGGCCCACAGCTGGGGTCCATGGAGTCTATGAGGGTTCAGGTCAGGAGAGGCTGCCTATGGTCTCTGCTTCAACCTCCATGTAATGGGGACTCTAATGTAAGGGGGGCTCTGATGTAAGGGGGGCTCTGATGTAAGGAGGTCTCTAATGGGAACCCTGATCAGGAATCTGATGTAATGGGGAGCCCGATAGAGACCCTGATTTAGGGCAGGTCCTTATAGAGACTCCAGAAGGAAACCCAGATATATAAGGGGGATTCTGATGGGATCTTTGATGTATAGAGGGACTCTGATGCTAGGAGGTTTCTGATGGGGACCCTAATGTAAGGGAGACTCTGATAAGGACCCTAATGTAACTAAAAGTCAAAGGGACCCTGATGTAACAGAGACTCTGATGGAGACTCCAATGTATGGAGGTCGCTGATGGGGACCCTGATGTAGGGGGGACTCTGATGTAAGGAGTAGTCTAATTGGAACCCTGATGTAAGGGGAGCTCTGATCAGGAATCTGATTTAATGAGGAGCCTGATAGAGACCCTGATTTAGGGAAGGTTCTTATGGAGACTACAATGTATGGGGGCTCTGAAGGGGACCCATATGTATAAGGGGGATTCTAAAGGGGTCTCTCATGTAAGGTGGGACTCTGAAAGACCCTGAAGTAAGGGAGACTCTTATAGGGACCCTAATGTAACGAAAACTCACGGGGATGCTGATGTAAGAAAGACTCTGATGAGGACTCCAATGTAAGGAGGTCTCTGATGGGGACTCTGATGTAATGAGGACCCTGATAGAGACCCCAATTTAGGGGAGGTTCTTATGGAGACTCCAATGTATGGGGGCTCTAAAGGGGACCCAGATATATAAGGTGTAACGGAATGGCCCGTGACAGACTGAGATATTCCTATGTCTAAGGTCACCTTATGTCCACTAGGGCCATAGGGTGACAAAGAATCATAATTCATTCATTACAGAAGATGGGACATTAATAATAATTCATGTTTGCAGGATGTCTTCAAATATCAAAAGCTGTTGGCTATTCAATCTGGGCACACATGCTTTTGAAAGGTGTTAATATAGGTCTACAAGACCAGAGTGAGTCATACCTTTGTATAATATGCTATTGAAATATCTTAAGGTGTTGGCTATTCACTGTAAAGACATTCCGTTGAAGGTGTTGATTGCACCCACTCTCACAAGACTCTGCCATTGTGTGATAAAGCTGTCTAGATAACTTATTCAACTAGATGTCTGTGTATTATTCAAGGTTAATTGAACACTATTGAAGATGCGGTGCCGACAAGACTACATGGTTAGCTTACCTGAATGCCTTTTAGAGTGTGATTGAAGCCCCCCATGGTGTGAAGGGGGGTGGAGACTACATTGTCCTGTGACTAACTGCATTATGCTTGAGACTGTATAAGAAGCTGAGAAAATACCAATAAATTGTCATATCTTTGAAGCAAGTGCAGAGCTTGAGTCTCGTCTTGTTTATGGGAAAGGATATGGATCGTGTATGCAATATTGTCGGAGTGTGTCAGATAAGCTTGTCGTGGATGGATGGAAGGTCGTAAGCGGTGGTGACCGTTATATAAGGGGAATTCTAATGGGGTCTCTGATGTAAGGAGGGACTCTGATACAGCCTGATGCAAGGGGGATTCTGATAAGGACCCTGATGTAAGGGAGACTCTGATGAGGACCCTGGTGTAAGGGAGACTCTGATTGGGACCCTAATGTAATGAAACATCACGGGGACGCTGATGTAAGAGAGACTCTGATGAGGACTCCAATGTAAGGAGGTCTATGATTGGAGCTCTGACGCAAAGAATAGTCACGGGGACCCTGATGTAAAAAAGACTCTGATGAGGACTCCAATGAAAGGAGGTCTCTGATTGAGACTCTGATGTAGGGGGAGCTCTGATCAGGAATCTAATGTAATGTGTAGCCGAATAGAGACCCGGATTTAGGGGAGGTTCTTATGGAGACTCCAATGTATGGGGGCTCTGAAGGAGACCCAAATGTATAAGGGGGATTCTGATGTGGTTTCTGATGCAAGGAGGGACTTTGATAGACCATGATGCAAGGGGGCACGGTAATGAGGACTCTGATGCAAGGTGGCCTCTGATGGGAAATCCAATATAAGGAGGGACTCTGGTGTGGACCCTGTCCCTGGTGTAAGGGGGACGCTGATGGGAACCCTGATGTAAGGCCTGACATGGATCCTAAGGAGCTTCTAATGGAGACTCCAATATATGGGGGCTCTGAAGGGGACCCTGATGTAAGGTGGACTCTGATAGGTACCCTGATATCAGGGGGAACTCAAATGGGGCTCTGATGCAATAGGGTCTCTTATGGGGACTCTGATGTAAGGAGGACTTTGCATGGAACCTTGATATAAAGAGAAGTCATGGGGACTCTGATGTAAGAATGACTCTGACTTATTAGTAAAATATAGAATTTGGTCCTTGCACTGAACAGTTTGGCCCTTGTGGATGGCAGTGGTGACCATATCATTAGATTAATGCAATGCATGTATGTATGGTGATAGAGCAGTGCCAAGAGAGAGGGGGCGGCGCCCTTGCACCCCTTATATACGCACCACCACTGCAGTATATATATTAAAAAAAATTGTGGGGGTCATACCTTTCCACCATAAAATCTGCTATCCCAGGGCACCACATCCCAGCGTCCTCACATTAGGACAATGCTGTGAATTTGTTCCTCAGCCAATTGACCACATTGACACCCTCAGAGGATGAGACTTGCCATCCTTATACCGGGCAAAGTCTCAGGCCGCGTACACACGATGAGACATGTCTGCTCAAACATGTCCGACGGACCGTTTCCAGCGGACACGTCACATCGGATTTTGGTCCGATGGTGTGTACACACCATCAGAAGAAAAAATCCCCTCGGGCTGAGGACGCGGTGTAGTGGCAGTGACGTTGACGCTGCCACGTCACCACTCCAGGAAGTAAAATAATTCCACGCATGCGTCGAATCCATTTGACGCATGCGCTGAGATTTCTGTCCGCTGCTGAGTGTACTAACCAGCGCACATATCCGACGGACATGTCTCCGGCGGACAAATTTCAAAGCATACTTTGAAATTTGTCCGCTAGGAAAACATGTCCGCTAGCCCAGACACACGATCGGAGATGTCTGCTGAAACGGTCCTTCGGACCAGTTTCAGCAGATATATTCGATCGCGTGTACGCAGCCTTAGAGGATGAGAATTGCCGTCCTTATACCGGGGAAAGCCTCAGAGGATGAGAATTGCTTCCCTTATACCGGGGAAAGCCTCAGAGGATGAGAATTGCCTTCCTTATACCGGGGAAAGCCTCAGAGAACGAGAATTGCCGTCCTTAAACCGGGGGAAAGCCTCAGAGGATGAGAATTGCCGTCCTTATACCGGGGAAAGCCTCAGAGAACGAGAATTGCTGTCCTTATACCGGGAGAAAGCCTCAGAGGATGAGAATTGCCGTCCTTATACCAGAGAAAGCCTCAGAGGACGAGAATTGCTGTCCTTATACCAGGGAAAGCCTCAGAGGATGAGAATTGCCATCCTTATACCGGGGAAAACCTTAGAGGATGAGAATTTCTGTCCTTTTACCAGGGAAAGCCTCAGAGGATGAGAATTGCACTCCTTATACCGGGGAAAGCCTTAGAGGATGAGAATTGCAGTCCTTCTACTGGGGAAAGTCTCAGAGGATGAGAATTGCTGTCCTTATACCAGGGAAAGTCTCAGAGGATGAGAATTGCCGTCCTTCTACTGGGGAAAGCCTCAGAGGATGAGAATTGCTGTCCTTATACCAGGGAAAGCCTCAGAGGATGAGAATTGCCGTCCTTATTAGTGTTGCTTACGAATATTCGCATTGCGAATATTCGCTACGAATATTGCATATTCGAGTATTCGCGAATAACTCGAATATTGCGGCGAATATTTGCATTTTTTCAAATTTATTTTTAAAACAGATCACATCCTAGTGATCTCCATCGACGTCTAAAAGCATTGCTGGTATGATTAGAGAGAGACCCTGGGCCGAGTAGCTGATGCGATTCTTTTATGTTGCCGAAAATTCGGATTGCGAATTTTCGGCAACATAAAAGAATCGCATCAGCTACTCGGCCCTTCTTTTGCATCAGAGCCAATCAGAATAACTTGAATATTTGGCAAAAGGAATATTGCGCGATATTCCTTTTGCTGAATATTTGAGTTATTCTGATTGGCTCTGATGCAAAAGAAGGGCGGAGAAGATAATCGCGCAATATTCCTTTTGCCGGATATTCAAGTTATTCTGATTGGCTCTGTTGCGCCCTTCTTTTGCATCAGAGCCAATCAGAATAACTCGAATATTCGGCAAAAGGAATATTGCGCGATATTCCTTTTGCCGAATATTCGAGTTATTCTGATTGGCTCTGATGCAAAAGAAGGGCGGAGAAGATAATCGCGCAATAGGAATATTGCGCGATTATTTTTTCCGCCCTTCTTTTGCCCCCTTATTCTCCTTTCTTTAAAGTAGAGTTAGGCGCCGTACACACGGCAGAGAACCTCGACGGGCAGAACACATCGTTCCGCCCGTCGAGGTTCTCTCCCGGCCGTCGAATTCGGCGACCCGCCCGTCGGGAATGGCAACCAGCCATTCTTCCAGGCGGGCCGTCGAGGAAATAGAGAGCGTGCTCTCTATTTCGGCTCGACGGGCTTCCCGACGGGAAGCTCGCTGAGACCGTACACACGGCCGAGGTCCTCGCTGGAATGTGCATTCCAGCGAGGTTCTCGCTGATTTTCAGCGAGAACCTCGGCCGTGTGTACGGCGCCTCAGTGTAGAGTTAGTGTTTAGTGCATATTAGTTTAGTAATACAGGAAATGATCTCCGTTTATGAGAATTTCGCAATCATTTTCGCCAAATTTTTTTTGGATAAAATATCACGAATATTCGATATTAGAGAATATTCGCGAATATTCTTCTATATATTCGCGCAATATCGCGAAATCGAATATGTCCGCTCCAACATGTCCGACGTACCGTTTCCAGCGGACATGTCTCATCGGATTTTTTTTTTTTTAAAGTGTATTTTGTGCGTGAACTTGAGAGAGAGGAGCCGGACTGCGGGAGTTGGCAGTAGGCAGACCCTCCCCCCGGAGGCAATCGCCATCCTTCTCCATGCCCCCGGTGGCAATGGCGGGTGTGAGGGGGGGCCTCCCACTCACCCCACCCTACCTGCTCCACTTGGGAGCCCGACTGGGGCCCAATGGGACCCCAACGGGGCAGAGGGACTCCCCCTATGAGGGAGTGAGGGGGTCTAGCCCACCCAGCCAGCCCCATAGATCCTTCGCCTCTCATTTTTAGGAGACCGCATGGCCAATGTGCGTGCGTGGTAAACCAATTTCGTGTGCGTGCAAGTGTGGTGGTTTTTTTTGTGGGGGGGGGGGGTGGGCGTACTAAGCACAGGCGTACCTTGCATAGCACACCCACCGGGAGCCGGGCTGAGACCACCAAACTCAATTCACATGTAGCCGAGACCGGGATCCGAACCCTTGGCTGCAGAGGTGAACGGCTTGTCAGCGCAGTGCCAATCACGTTGAGCCACCACAGCTCCCTGTCTCATCGGATTTTGGTCCGATGGCGTGTACACACCATCAGAAGAAAAAATCCCCTCGGGCTGAGGACGCGGTGACGTGGAGGTGACGTTGACGCTGCCACGTCGCCACTCCAGGAAGTAAAATACTTCCACGCATGCGTCGAATCCATTCGACGCATGCGCTGAGATTTCTGAGTGTACTAACCAGCGGACATATCCGACGGACATGTCTCCGGCGGACAAATTTCAAAGCATACTTTGAAATTTGTCCGCTGGGGAAACATGTCCGCTAGCCCGTACACACGTTCAGAGATGTCTGCTGAAACGGTCCGTCGGACCAGTTTCAGCAGATATATTCAATCGCGTGTACGCGGCCTTAGAGGATGAGAATTGCCGTCCTTATACCGGGGAAAGCCTCAGAGGATGAGAATTGCTGTCCTTATACGGGGAAAGCCTCAGAAGGTGAGAATTGCCGTCCTTATACCGGGGAAAGCCTCAGAGGACGAGAATTGCCGTTCTTATACCGGGGGAAAGCCTCAGAGGATGAGAATTGCCGTCCTTATACTGGGGGAAAGCCTCAGAGGATGAGAATTGTCCTTATACCACAGAAAGCCTCAGAGGACGAGAATTGCTGTCCTTATACCAGGGAAAACCTCAGAGAATGAGAATTGCCATCCTTATACCGGGGGAAAGCCTCAGAGGATCAGAATTGCCATCCTTATACCGGGGAAAGCCTCAGAGGATGAGAATTGCCGTCCTTATACCGGGGAAAGCCTCAGAGGATGAGAATTGCCGTCCTTATACCAGGGAAAGTCTCAGGCAGCGTACACATGGCAGAGAACCTCGACGGGTGGAACACATCGTTCCGCCCGTCGAGGTTCTTGGCCGGCCGTCAGATTCGGCGACCAGCCCATCGGGAAAGGCGACCAGCCATTCATCCCGACGGTCCGTCGAGCAAATAGAGAACCTGCTCTCTATTTCGACTCGACGGCATTCCCGATGGGATGCTCGCTGAATCCGTACACACGGCCGAGGTTCTCGGCAGAATCAGGATGCCAGCGAGGTACTCGCTGGTTTCTGCCGAGAACCTCGGCCGTGTGTACGGGGCTTTAGAGGATGAGAATTGCTGTCCTTATACCAGGGAAAGCCTCAGAGGATGAGAATTGCAGTCCTTCTACTGGGGAAAGCCTCAGAGGATGAGAATTGCCATCCTTATACCGGGGGAAAGCCTTAGAGGATGAGAATTGCCGTCCTTATACCAGGAAAAGTCTCAGAGGATGAGAATTGCCGTCCTTCTACTGGGGAAAGCCTCAGAGGATGAGAATTGCTGTCCTTATACCGGGGAAAGCCTCAGAGGATGAGAACTGGCGTCCTTATACCGGGGAAAGCCTCAGAGGATGAGAATTGTTGTCCTTATACCAGGGAAAACCTCAGAGGATGAGAATTGCTGTCCTTATACCGGGGAAGGCCTCAGAGGATGAGAATTGATGTCCTTATACCGGGGGAAAGCCTCAGAGGATGAGAACTGCTGTCCTTATACTGGGAAAGGCCTCAGAGGATGAGAATTGATGTCCTTATACCGGGGGAAAGCCTCAGAGGATGAGAACTGCTGTCCTTATTCCGGGAAAAGCCTCAGAGGACGAGAACTGCTGTCCTTATTCCGGGAAAAGCCTCAGAGGACGAGAACTGCTGTCCTTATACCGGGGAAAGCCTCAGAGGATGAGAATTGCTGTCCTTATACCAGGGAAAACCTCAGAGGATGAGAATTGCTGTCCTTATACCGGGGAAGGCCTCAGAGGATGATAATTGATGTCCTTATACCGGGGGAAAGCCTCAGAGGATGAGAACTGCTGTCCTTATACTGGGGAAGGCCTCAGAGGATGAGAATTGATGTCCTTATACCGGGGGAAAGCCTCAGAGGATGAGAATTGCTGTCCTTATTCCGGGAAAAGCCTCAGAGGACGAGAACTGCTGTCCTTATACCGGGGAAAGCCTCAGAGGATGAGAATTGGCGTCCTTATACCGGGTAAAGCCTCAGAGGATGAGAATTGCTGTCCTTATAACGGGGAAAACCTCAGAGGATGAGAATTGCTGTCCTTATACCGGGGAAGGCCTCAGAGGATGAGAATTGATGTCCTTATACCGGGGGAAAGCCTCAGAGGATGAGAACTGCTGTCCTTATACTGGGGAAGGCCTCAGAGGATGAGAATGGATGTCCTTATACCGGGGGAAAGCCTCAGAGGATGAGAATTGCTGTCCTTATTCCAGGAAAAGCCTCAGAGGACGAGAACTGCTGTCCTTATACCGGGGAAAGTCTCAGAGGACGAGAATTGCTGTCCTTATACCGGGGAAAGCCTCAGAGGATGAGAATTGCTGTCCTTATACCGGGGAAAGCCTCAGAGGATGAGAATTGCCTTCCTTATACCGGGGGAAAGCCTCAGAGGATGAGAATTGCCTTCCTTATACCAGGGAAAGCCTCAAAGGACGAGAATTGCCATCCTTATACCAGGGAAAGCCTCAGAGGATGAGAATTGCCATCCTTATACCGGGCAAAGCCTCAGAGGATGAGAATTGCCTTCCTTATACCGGGGGAAAGCCTCAGAGGATGAGAATTGCCTTCCTTATACCAGGGAAAGCCTCAAAGGACGAGAATTGCCATCCTTATACCAGGGAAAGCCTCAGAGGATGAGAATTGCCATCCTTATACCGGGCAAAGCCTCAGAGGATGAGAATTGCTGTTCTTTTACCGGGGAAAGCCTCAGAGGATGAGAATTGCCATCCTTATACCGGGCAAAGCCTCAGAGGATGAGAACTGCTGTCCTTTTACCGGGGAAAGCCTCAGAGGATGAGAATTGCCGTCCTTATACCCAGAAAAACCTAAGTTCTACATTTCATCTTACAGAGTTCAGCCCCTGATGAGGATCTGTTTAGTCTGACAGCATGAAACAGGCTACAAGAGACATCTGGAAGCCGGTGGGCGGTGGACCTCCTGTGGATTTATCGTTATATGAAAGTAATGAATGGGAAAGGGGGGAATTCTTCTCCTGTTGGAGTTCTCCTCCCCGCTGTCTGGTTAAACAACCAGCTAAGGGGTGGAATGGACCCGTCCACTGTCTTCAGGCGGCAAATAACTGTGGAGCAGGTTTTATTTTTAATTGTTTTTATTAAATAAATATTTTTTATTTATTTTTTATTTGTATATATCTTTAACTAAGATGTGGCACAGCAAAAAAAAAAAATGTATGCAAACAATAAACGATTTAACAATCGGTAAATGTAACAAATCCAAACTGATAAGATGACTCTTTAATATCAACAAAGCTGCATTTACACCTGATTTTTATGTTTTGAGAGTTTTTGAACAGCAATTTCAAAGGATTTTGAGCTTTGTTAATTAAAAAAATATAGAAAAAATATCATCTTTTTCCTTATGTGTTGCTCTTTTTTTTTAGCTTTTCATCCACCTTTATCTATTATTTGTATTAATTATTTTTATTTATTTATTCATTTTTTATTTTAATATTTTTTTTGTGGTGGGGGGTTCATTTATTTATATTATTATTTATTATTTTATTATTATTTTTTATTTATTTTTCATTTATTTATAATAATTATTTATGTATTGTATTTGTAGCACAGTGTAGTTTTGGCGGGGTTGCTCCTAAATTTACCTGCCAGGTGTAAGCTACCTTGGCTAATTGTTAGAGATTAATTTAACTCTTCCTAAATCTGGCATTGTTGCACTTCTCTCTTTTGCCGCTAGGTGGCCGGCACTTGGTGGCATTAGATAAGAGAAGGGCAAGGCAAGGTCAGATGATGGGCATGTGGGCTATCTTAGCCAATGGGCAGAGGTTTTCTTGAATCTCTTGGCCTGCTTTGAGAGCCTATATATTCCTATATATTTGGTGCCACCTGGACGGCTGTCTGGGTGGAACGTGTGTTGTTTTGCCCGGGGTGCTAGGCTGGGGATTGGGCCTATCCTGGGGGCATTTGGCTTCTAGGTTGTCTTATGGCTTATCCAGAAGCAAGAGAGCTACGTAGGGTTGGGATTGCGGCTTGCACTCCAACCAGAAGTGACGGTTCTGCCAGCCGGAGAACCTGTCGTGGTCGAGGGGAAGCTGTCGCCACTAAGGGACCAACCGCCTTATTACCGGGGACAACAGTGAGTAGATGAAGCAAGTACCAGAGCAGAATTCTCACCAACCGGGGATGGCGAAGAATCTGGAAACTTCAGCAGGTGTCAAGCCAGGGACCCAACCAGTGGAGGCGACACTTGCAGAGCAGCCTTGTGTGTCAAGTCAGGGACCAAGCAGGCCAGTGGGTGAAGCTTGAGAAGTATCGGGAGTGCCAAGCTAGGGAACCAGCAGGGAAGCGGAGGTGACGCTTCCCTGCTGTTCTTCTGATACGCCATGTACCATTATGCACCGTTTTGAGTAACTTCAGACCAAGCTCAAGACAATTTTAACGCTTTACTGTAGCTCTTCTAGTGCAAATATTATAGTCACATCAAATATGTTCACAGAACCCTAACTAAACTATCCTGTGCTGCCCAGGCATACCTTATCAGGTAGAGATCCATACTTGGAAAAGTGCTTGCAGGCGAATTCCCTTAGGGTGGAAGATTGGATGATGCTTTGGGCTTCATCTTTTCCCAGATCTCCTTGCTTCCCATGTGGTCCCGTGCATTCTCTCCGTGAGTCCAGCCTTCCCCCTTGTAGTCGGCCCACATTAGTGCAGCACGATTCTGGCTAAAATGAGAATCACAATTTTTTTTTGCTTAGAAGATAGATCACTATTCTCTCACGATTCTCGCGGTGTAACATCATCTTTCACATTAAAACAAAAAAAAATTGGGCTAACTTTACTGTTTCGTTTTTTTTATTATTCATTGAAGTGTATTTTTCCCCAAAAAGTTGCATTTGAAAGACCGCTGGGCAAATACAGTGTGACCTAAAATATTGCAGCAGTTGCCATTTTATTCCCTAGGGTCTCTGCTAAAATATATATAATGTTTGGGGGTTCCAAGTAATTTTCCAACAAAAAAATTGATTTTAACTTAAAGCGGAGTTTCACCCAAAAATGTAACTTCTGCTTTTCGGAACCGTCCCCCCTCTCCGGTTTCACATTTGGCACCTTTCAGGGGGGAGGGGGTTGCAGATACCTGTCTAAGACAGAATTTTTTCTTTACACACACAGAAGTTTATCCCTTAGATCTAAGAAGGAAGTTAGTTACAATCAATGTTTCCTGTTAAAAACTTCCGGGCATAGAGACCACGCCACCATCCCCCCCCCCCCGCTGTCTCCTGGGAAACACACTGGTCCCAGGATAGAGCGGACACCAGTGAGGACACGCCGCTCGCGCATGCACAGTAGGGAACCGGGCAATGAAGCCACAAGGCTTCACTTCCTGATTCCCACATAGAGGATGGCGGCGGGGGCAGCTTTTTTTTTTAAATAATTCGGGTGGACCTCCGCTTTAGGAAACAAGTGTCAGAAAAAGATTTGGACTTTAAGTGGTTAAACTTCCTGCATTTACACACAGAAGTTTAATCTGAGAAGGAAGTGTTAGTTACAATGTTTCATGTTGTTAAAAACTTGGCAGACTGCCCGTATTTACTTTGCACACAGACGTTTATCCCTTTGATCTAAAAAGGAAGTGTTAGTTACAATGTTTCATGTTGTTAAAAACTTGGCAGACTGCCGGATATTTTGTTTACACACAGAAGTTTATCCCTTTGATCTAAGAAGGAAGTGTTAGTTACAATGTTTCATGTTGTTAAAAACTTGGCAGACTGCCCGTATTTTCTTTGCACACAGACGTTTATCCCTTTGATCTAAGAAGGAAGTGTTAGTTACAATGTTTCATGTTGTTAAAAACTTGGCAGACTGCCGGATATTTTGTTTACACACAGAAGTTTATCCCTTTGATCTAAGAAGGAAGTGTTAGTTACAATGTTTCCTAATAAAAACTTGGCAGACTGCCTGGATTTTTTCTTTACACACAGAAGTTTATCCCTTTGATCTAAGAAGGAAGTGTTAGTTACAATGTTTCCTGTTAAAAACTTGGCAGACTGCCCGGATTTTTTCTTTACACACAGAAGTTTATCTCTTTGATCTAAGAAGGAAGCGTTAGTTACAATGTTTTAAAAACTTGGCAGACTGCCCGGATTTTTTCTTTACACACAGACGTTTATCTCTTTGATATAAGAAGGAAGCGTTAGTTACAATGTTTCAAAAACTTGGCAGACTGCCCGGATTTTTTCTTTACACACAGAAGTTTATCTCTTTGATCTAAGAAGGAAGTTAGTTACAATGTTTCATGTTGTTAAAAACTTGGCAGACTGCCCGGATTTTTTCTTTACACACACAGAAGTTTATCTCTTTGATCTAAGAAGGAAGTGTTAGTTACAATGTTTCCTGGTAAAAACTTGGCAGACTGCCCGGATATTTTCTTTTGACAGCTGCTAAGCCTCTCCTTATATGAAAGAATCGTCACACTCTGCATTGGAGATCGTCGGGGGGGTTGAACCAAGATCACAATTTTTTAGCAGTTAATTGTGCGGCTCTAGCCCACATACAGTAGACACGCAATTTTCCATCTGCTGGGTTTCCAGCGGCGGTCTCCCATTCTGTATTTAGCCGACTCCTGAGCACTGACGGCTCTCGGATGCACACTTCACATTTCTGGTGTTCCTCTGAATGCCGGCACATCAATCAGGTAATTGCGGTGGTCTGCTGGACTTCTTATCTCGTTGCGGAGTTATGACGGATTGTGGAGGAATGAATGGACCGGCATTTAACCTTCTCTGCCGTATCGCTCCTGGCAGGCTGGCGTTCTGTTGCTGTGGTAACTCGGGAAGGTAAGATGTTTTGTGTTGGATGGAAGCAGTGTCACGGCTTTCACAGGGAACATTTGAAGAAGCTCGGAGATGTCATTTCAAGGGAATCATTCCCGACGTTCCGACTTACAGATTTTCCTGCAGTGACCTCCAAGCAAAGTTCCATCAAAACTCAGAGATCTGCAAATGTATTCAAGACTTCTGGATAGAGAAAGAGATAGAACCTTGCTATTGACTCATACTGGGGGAGGGGTGGTGTACCCCTTGCCTTAACCAGCCATGGGCAGTCAGCTGACAGCTCTCCTAATTGGTGCTTGGAGGGCCAAACAATGCGTGGCAAGGCATAAGAGTAACACCCCGTAATGCCTGTGATGAGCCACTTCCTGTGCTTCCAGTGCTGGCCTATTCTCCAGCGACAACTGGGTCCTCCTGGCCAAGTACCCTGTCCCTGCTCCTGCCTCAATGTCAAGTGCCCCTTGAATGCTTTGTGTGCCCAAGTGCAACCCTGTGCACCCCGTGTCCCAAAGTGTTCACCTGTGCTTTCAAGTTTTGGCCCTGTGCACTAGGGATGAGCCGAACACCCCTAGGTTCGATTCGCACCAGAACCTGCGAACAGACCAAAAGTTGGTGTGAACTTTAGAACCCTGTTAAAGTCTATGGGACTCGAACGTTTGAAATCTAAAGTGCTAATTTTAAAGGCAAATATGAAAGTTATTGTCCTAAAAAGTGTTTGGGGACCCGGCCCCTGTCCCAGGGGACATGTATCAATGCAAATTTTTTTTAAAAACTGCAGTTTTTTCAGGAGCAGTGATTTTAATAATGCTTAAAGTGAAACAATAAAATTGAAATATTCCTTTAAATTTCGTACCTAGGGGGATGTATAGTATGCCTGTAAAGTAGCGCTTATTTCCTGCGCTTAGAACTGTCCCTGCACAAAATGTAATTTCCGAAGGAAAAAAGTCATTTAAAATCACTCACCTTCGGGTCTGGTATGGATATTAAGGGGAACCCTGCGTCAAATAAAAAAAAAATGATGTGGGGTTCCCCCCAAATATCCATTCCAGACCCTTCAGGTCTGGTATGGATTTTAAGGGGAACTCCACCCCAAACTAAAAAAAAAATGCCGTGGACCCCCACACATTTTTTTTTATGAATGACTTTTCTCTGTATTGCCGGGAGCCGACATCTCATTATAGCCGCGAGTGATTTTAAATTACTTTTTTTCCTTCAGAAATTACACTTTTTGCAGGGACAGCTCTAAGCATGGGAAACAAGCGCTACTTTACAGGCATACTGTACACGCCCCCCCCCCGGTACGAAATTTAAAGGAATATTTCACTTTTATTGTTTCACTTAAAGGAATTATTAAAATCACTGCTGCCAAAAAAACTGCAGTTTTTAAAACTCCTATGCCCCCTGTGTCTACAAGTTCACTACAAGTTCACTACTCTGTGCCCCAAGTCCTGAAGGCTTCACCTCTGCCCCCCAAGCTTGTCCCTGTGCACCCCAAGTCTAAAAGTGTGCTCCTACAGTATGCCCCCTGTGTCTACAAGTTCACTACTCTGTGCCCCAAGTCCTGAAGTGGGCACCTCTGCCCTCAAGCTTGTCCCTGTGCACCCCAAGTCTAAAAGTGTGCTCCTATGCCCCCTGTGTCTACAAGTTCACTACTCTGTGCCCCAAGTCCTGAAGGGTTCTCCTCTGCCCCCCAAGCTTGTCCCTGTGCACCCCAAGTCTAAAAGTGCATCCTGTGCACCCTGTGTCTCCAAGTACACCCCATTAGTGTTGAGCGGAATACGCCATATTCGATTTCGCGATATTTCACGAATATATAGAAGAATATTCGTGAAATATTCGCTAATATCGAATATTCGTGATATTTTATCAAAAAAACAATATTGCGAAATTTCGCTAATGCGAATGCGAAATTGATTGCGAAATTCTCGTCAACACGCGAAAACGGAGATCATTTCCTGGATTACTAAACTAATATGCACTAAACACTAACTCTACTTGCACAAACTTATATGACTAAACTAAAGCTATTTTTTTTTTTTTTATACACAAAACACAGAAGGGCAGAGAAAGTATTCGCGAATATTCGTAATACGAATATTCGCATTGCGAATATTCGGCAACATAAAAGGATCGCCTCAGCTACTCGGCCCAGGGTCTCTAATCATACCAGCAATGCTTTTAGACATCGATGGAGATCACTAGGATGTGATCTGTTTTAAAAATAAATTTGAAAAAATACGAATATTCACCGCGATATTCGATTTATTCGCGAATACTCGAATATGCAATATTCGTTACGAATATTCGCAATGCGAATATTCGTGAGCAACACTACACCCCATGTCTACAAGTTTACTACTCTGTGCCCCAAGTCCTGAAGTGTTCACCTCTACCCCCAAGCTTGTCCCTGTGCACCCCAAGTCTAAAAGTGCATCCTGTGCACCCTGTGTCTCCAAGTACACCCCATGTCTACAAGTTTACTACTCTGTTCCCCAAGTCCTAAGGTGTGCACCTCTGCCTCCAAGCTTGTCCCTGTGAACCCAAAGTCTTAAAGTGTCCTCCCACTGTCCTGAAGTGGACAACTGTGCCTCCAAGGGTGTGTCCTTGAGCATCCAACATCTCCAAATGCGCTCCTGTGTGCCCTAAGTCCTAAAGCAAGTTTGTCCCTGTGCACCCCATGTCTAAAAGTGCACTTTTATTCATATTGTGCCTCCAAATGCACACAAGTCCCAAAGCGCACACCTGCGCTTCCAAGTGCACCCCATATCTCCAAGTCCAGAAGTGTACACTTGTTCTTTCAAGTGCACCCCTGTGTACTACATGTCCCGAAGTTCACCCGTTTCTCAAAGTGCTCCCCCGCACCTCCAAGTGCACTCCAAGTCTCAAAAGTGAACCTCTGTGCCTCCAAGTGCACACCTGTGCACCCCAAGTCTAAAAGTGCATTTATATGAATCCCATGTCTCCAAGTGTACCCCAAGTCCCGAAGTGCACACCTGTACACCCTGGGCCAGATTCTTGTACATTGCCGCCGGCGTAGCGTAAGCCATATACACTACGCCGCCGCAATTTAACAGAGCAAGTGCCGCATTCCCAAAGCACTTGCTCTGTAAGTTACGGCTGCGTAGTGTAAATGTCACGGCACAAGGCCGCGTAATTCAAAGGGGGTGGCTTGTATTTAAATTAAGCGCGCCCCCGCGTCGATTGAACTGCGCATGTGCCGGCCGCAAAAATAGCCCAGTGCGCATGCTCCAGCTCACGTCGGAAAACGTGAATGAAACCGACGTGAACGTCGTTTACGTAAATCCCTATTCGCAAACGACTTAGCAAAACAATGTAACCGACGGAAAAAGACGACGCTGACCCGATGCCATACTTAAAATGTCAACGACGGAACTTTGTAAACCTACCCCTCATATAGCAGGGGTAGGTTTACGCTTACGGAAACAACGTAAACGACGACGGGGCGGCGTAAAAACGTTCGGGAATCGGCATATTAGGCTCATTTGCATAGGCAAATCAGAAATCAACGTAAAGGCCACCTAGCGGCCAGCGAAGTCATTACATCTACGATCTGACGGTGTAATTGTTTTATAGATACCCGGGGAAAAAAACAGAGATATGACGGTGTTTCCTGCGATACACCGGCGTACCTCTTTTGAGAATCTGGCCCTGTGTCTCCAAGTGTGCCCCCGTACACCCTGTGTCTCCAAGTGTGCTCCTGTACCCACTGCATCTCCAGATGTGCCCCTGTACCCCCTGTGTCTCCAAGTGCGCCCCTGTACACCCTATGTCTCCAAGTGTGCCCCTGTGAAACCTGTGTCTACAAGTGCGCCCCTGTGCACCCTGTGTCTCCAAATCTGTCCCTGTACCCCCTGTGTCTCTAAGTATGCCCCTGTACACCCTATGTCTCCAAGTGCACCCCTGTACACCCTGTGCCTCCAAGTGTGCCCCTGTATACCCTGTGTCTCCAAATGTGCCCCTGTACATCCTTTTACTCCAAATCTGTCCCTCTACCCCCTGTGTCTCCAAGTTCACCCCTGTACACCCCATTTCTCCCAGTGTGCCCCTGTACACGCTGTGTCTCCAAATCTGTCCCTTTACACCTTGTGCCTTCAAGTTCACTCCTGTACACCCTTTGTCTCCCAGTGTGCCCCTGTACACCCTGTGTCTCAAAATCTGTCCCTCTACCCCCTGTGTCTCCAAGTGTGCCCCTGTACACCCTGTGTCTCCAAGTGCGCCACTGTACACCCTGTGTCTCCAAGTGCACCCCTGTACACCCTGTGCCTCCAAGTGCACCCCTGTACACCCTGTGCCTCCAAGTGCACCCCTGTACACCCTGTGCCTCCAAGTGCACCCCTGTACACCCTGTGCCTCCAAGTGTGCCCCTGTACACCCTGTGTCTCCAAGTGCACCCCTGTACACCCTGTGTCTCCAAGTGTGCCCCTGTACACCCTGTGACTCCAAGTGCACCCCTGTACACCCTATGCCTCCAAGTGCACCCCTGTGCATTATAACTCTTGGCAGTACCCCCTTGGGTGTCTCTATGACTCCCAAGTCTCTACACAGTCTCTGGTACTCCCTGCAGTTGTCTGGCCTGCTGCGCTACACCATCAGCACTCCCTGCGCAGTCTCTACCATGCGGTACCCACCTACAACCACCAGGACTATCCTCTCTCAGATAATCCCTTCCAATACACAGATGTTATCTCTCCTGTCTTGTTGGCAGGACGGAGAGGTGACTTCTACAATATGTTCTATCATGTATACCCACCATCGCCCGTCTGTTTAATAATGAATGTAGGCACGGCCATGGCGGGCCCAGGAGAGATGTGGCCCCCCGTGTTACGTTCACCTTCCAGTCACCTGATGCAATATGGCATCTATATATAGATCTGCTTTCTAGGACTCGACACCTTCCAAGGGCAAGTTCTGCATTTCTATTAATTAAGGATGAAATCCCCCCCCCCCGAGGACGTCCTGACCTAAAATAAAAAATCGGATGCCGCGTCTGCCCCGTGGAGCGCTTATCATTAAGCATTTACGAATCAGGCGCAGCCCATCCATGTAGATTAGGCTGGCCGTGCGGCTGAGCAGAGTGACATCTGGGCTGAAGAAGAATGTGCATCCCGGACAGACAAGTCCCAACTTGTGTCAGGAGAGATTATCTTCTCTTCCTTCCCGTTCGCTGAGCCGGGGTCGCGGGAGTGCGGCGAGCCTGGAGAGGACATGCAATGGGGGGGGGGGGGCAGCACTCCGATGGGTCTCACTCCATGTGTTCCTTCATATTCCTTCTCTATGTGATGGAGAATGTAGAGACTCAAGAGGACCTGTCATTACCTTAAGATAAATTCATTCCAGACGTAGGAGCATGCGATTAGGAGGAGGAGTCATTTCCTCAGTCTCCCCTCCCCCCAGTGATCAGACTGTACATTGTAACTTTGTAGAAGGAGGAGGAGGCATTTCCTCAGTCTCCCCTCCCCCGGTGATCAGACTTTACATTGTAACTTTGTAGAAGGAGGAGGAGACATTTCCTCAGTCTCCCCTCCCCCCAGTGATCAGACTGTACATTGTAACTTTGTAGAAGGAGGAGGAGGCATTTCCTCAGTCTCCCCTCCCCCCGGTGATCAGACTTTACATTGAAACTTTGTAGAGGGAGGAGGAGACATTTCCTCAGTCTCCCCTCCCCCCGGTGATCAGACTGTACATTGTAACTTTGTAGAAGGAGGAGGAGACATTTCCTCAATCTCCCCTCCCCCAGTGATCAGACTTTACATTAAAACTTTGTAGAAGGAGGAGGAGTCATTTCCTCAGTCTCCCCTCCCCCCGGTGATCAGACTTTACATTGAAACTTTGTAGAAGGAGGAGGAGTCATTTCCTCAGTCTCCCCTCCCCCGGTGATCAGACTTTACATTGTAACTTTGTAGAAGGAGGAGGAGACATTTCCTCAGTCTCCCCTCCCCCCAGTGATCAGACTTTACATTGAAACTTTGTAGAAGGAGGAGGAGTCATTTCCTCAGTCTCCCCTCCCCCGGTGATCAGACTTTACATTGTAACTTTGTAGAAGGAGGAGGAGACATTTCCTCAGTCTCCCCTCCCCCCAGTGATCAGACTTTACATTAAAACTTTGTAGAAGGAGGAGGAGTCATTTCCTCAGTCTCCCCTCCCCCCGGTGATCAGACTGTACATTGTAACTTTGTAGAAGAAGGAGGAGGCATTTCCTCAGTCCCCCCTCCCCCCAATGAGATCACACTGTACATTGTAACTTTGTAGAAGGAGGAGGAATTGAGCTTTCTATATTCCTCCATGCAGCTGCTGAATGTTTGATTCTCCTCCTTTTCCTCCTGCAAGCATTCAGCAGCTGCATGGAGAAATATAGAAAGCTCAATTCCTCTATATGTGGCCCCCCTGCTGATCCTCCTATCCGGAGACACACGGCGGGCTGTCCGGGCGTGCATCTCCTCCTCCTGTGTATCACGATTGGAGCTAACTGGGTCTGTGTTCGGCGGCAGAGCTGTAACGCGGTCCGGCCCCCCAGGCAGAACACTTATTCTATCTATTATCTCACGAGCCGGTCTAGGGGGGGCCGGACCGCGTTACAGCGTTTCCACCAAATACAGACCCAGCCAGCTCTGTGATACGCAGGAGCAAGAGAGAGGGAGGGGAGAACTGCAGCCGCAACTCAAAGCGGCCCCAGGGCAGGCGGCCTACCGGGAAATTTCCGGTTATCCCAGTAGGCCAATCCGGCCCTGGGAGTCGGTACACCTGTGTAAGACTGAAGGGGAGGAGCCGGTACACCTGTGTAAGACTTAAGGGAAGGAGCCGGTACACCTGTGTAAGACTGAAGGGGAGGAGCCGGTACACCTGTGTAAGACTGAAGGGGAGGAGCCAGTACACCTGTGTAAGACTGAAGGGGAGGAGCCGGTACACCTGTGTAAGACTGAAGGGGAGGAGCCGGTACACCTGTGTAAGACTGAAGGGGAGGAGCCGGTACACCTGTGTAAGACTGAAGGGGAGGAGCCAGTACACCTGTGTAAGACTGAAGGGGAGGAGCCGGTACACCTGTGTAAGACTGAAGGGGAGGAGCCGGTACACCTGTGTAAGACTGAAGGGGAGGAGCCGGTACACCTGTGTAAGACTGAAGGGGAGGACCCGGTACACCTGTGTAAGACTGAAGGGGAGGAGCCGCTACACCTGTGTAAGACTGAAGGGGAGGAGCCGCTACACCTGTGTAAGAATGAAGGGGAGGAGCCGCTACACCTGTGTAAGAATGAATGGGAGGAGCCGCTACAGCTGTGTAAGACTGAAGGGGAGGAGCCGCTAAACCTGTGTGAGATTGAAGGGGAGGAGCCGGTACACCTGTGTAATACTGAAGGAGAGGAGCCGGTACACCTGTGTAAGACTGAAGGGGAGGAGCCGGTACACCTGTGTAAGACTGAAGGGGAGGAGCCGATACACCTGTGTAATACTGAAGGAGAGGAACCGGTACACCTGTGTAAGACTGAAGGGGAGGAGCCGGTACACCTGTGTAAGACTGAAGGGGAGGAGCCGGTACACCTGTGTAAGACTGAAGGGGAGGAGCCGGTACACCTGTGTAAGACTAAAGGGGAGGAGCCGCTACACCTGTGTAAGACTGAAGGGGAGGAGCCGCTACACCTGTGTAAGACTGAAGGGGAGGAGCCGATGCACCTGTGTAAGACTGAAGGGGAGGAGCCGATGCACCTGTGTAAGACTGAAGGGGAGGAGCCGCTACACCTGTGTAAGACTGAAGGGGAGGAGCCGATGCACCTGTGTAAGACTGAAGGGGAGGAGCTGATACACCTGTACAAGACTGAAGGGGAGGAGCCGCTACACCTGTGTAAGACTGAAAGAGAGGAGCCGCTACACCTGTGTAAGACTGAAGGGGAGGAGCCGCTACACCTGTGTAAGAATGAAGGGGAGGAGCCGCTACAGCTGTGTAAGACTGAAGGGGAGGAGCCGGTACACCTGTGTAAGACTGAAGGGGAGGAGCCGCTACACCTGTGTAAGACTGAAGGGGAGGAGTCGGTACACCTGTGTAAGACTGAAGGGGAGGAGTCGGTACACCTGTGTAAGACTGAAGGGGAGGAGCTGATACACCTGTACAAGACTGAAGGGGAGGAGCCGGTACACCTGTGTAAGACTGAAAGAGAGGAGCCGCTACACCTGTGTAAGACTGAAGGGGAGGAGCCGCTACACCTGTGTAAGAATGAAGGGGAGGAGCCGCTACAGCTGTGTAAGACTGAAGGGGAGGAGCCGGTACACCTGTGTAAGACTGAAGGGGAGGAGCCGCTACACCTGTGTAAGACTGAAGGGGAGGAGTCGGTACACCTGTGTAAGACTGAAGGGGAGGAGTCGGTACACCTGTGTAAGACTGAAGGGGAGGAGCCGATGCACCTGTGTAAGACTGAAGGGGAGGAGCCGCTACACCTGTGTAAGACTGAAGAGAGAAAACCCTCATCTTATACAATGTTATGTTGTGTGATTCTCTCTGTGGAATAGTTCTTGGGGATCTCTATGGAGGATGACGGATCGCTGCCAATAGAGACGCCTCCATGTTTGTCAGAGCTGGTAATGAAAACTCATATTTACCCTCAAAATCCTCCGTAACTGCGAGACGTGCGATCCCGGGACTGACTGATGACATACGGCTGGCGGGCTAATTCCACCTCTTATATGTATTTTTCAGGTAAAAACCCATACATAAAGACTCTGTTACCGGGGAACGATCAATAATTAATTGCATTTCATTACAGGGAAACCTGAACAGATAATACTGGAGGCAATGAAAATCAATAGAGGCCGTTCCAATAAGTCACCGCAAGACCCACCCAATGTATTGTAGAACATGGAGGCCGAGCAGGAACCTCTGATCAGACAGAAAAGAGACAGACAGACAGACAGACAGTGGGGGGGGGGATACTGATTGTGTAGATTTACCCACTTACATTTTTCTCATAGGTGTATTTTATATGATAAAAAATCACATCAAACAAATATTATAAATGGAGTAAAATAAGTATTTGACCCCCTTAGTAGTTGGGGGAGGTCCTTTAGTAGTTGGGGGAGGTTCCTTAGTAGTTGGGGGAGGTCCCTTAGTAGTTGGGGGAGGTTCTTTGTTGGGAAGCACAGAGGTCAGATGTTTCTTGTAGTTGGTGATCAGGTTTCCACACATCTCAGGAGGGATTTTCTCTTCTTTACAGATCTTCTCTAAATCCTTAAAGTTTCTTGGCAACTCAAAGTTTCAGCTCCCTCCATACATTTCTATAGGATTAAGGTCTGGAGACCGGCTAGGCCACTCCATCACCTTCATGTGCTTCTTCCTGAAGCACTCCTTTTTTGCCTTGGCGGTATGTTTTGGGTCATTGTCATGATGGAAGACCCATCAATCTAGGTGCTGTGTGGGTGTTGGGTGGGTGTTGGGTAGGCGTTGGGTAGGTGATGGGTGGGTGTTGGGTAGGATGATGGATAGGTGATGGGTAGGTGTTGTGTAGGTGTTGGGTAGGTGATGGGTAGATGTTGTGTAGGTGTTGGGTGGGGGGTAGGTGATGGGTAGGTGTTGGGTGGGTGTTGGGTAGGGGTTGTGTAAATGTTGGGTAAGTGATGGGTAGGTGTTGTGTAGGTGTTGGGTGGGGGTAGGTGTTGGGTAGGTGTTGGGTGGGTGCTGGGAAGGTGTTGGGTAGGTAGGTGATGGGTAGGTGATGGGTAGGTGTTGGGTAGGTGTTGGGTAGGTAGGTGTTGGGTGGGTAGGTGTTGGGTGGGTGTTGGATGGGTGTTATGTCAGGTGTTGGGTAGGTGTTGGGTAGGTGATGGGTAGGTGTTGGGTAGGTGTTGGGTAGGTGTTGGGTGGGTGGGGGTAGGTGTTGTGTAGGTGTTGGGTGGGTGGGGGTAGGTGATGGGTGGGTGTTGGGTGGGTGGGGGTAGGTGTTGTGTAGGTGTTGGGTGGGTGGGGGTAGGTGATGGGTGGGTGGGGGTAGGTGTTGTGTAGGTGTTGGGTGGGTGTTGTGTAGGTGTTGGGTGGGTGGGGGTAGGTGTTGTGTAGGTGTTGGGTGGGTGTTGTGTAGGTGTTGGATGGGTGGGGGTAGGTGTTGTGTAGGTGTTGGGTGGGTGTTGGGTGGATGTTGGGTGGGTGGGGGTAGGTGTTGTGTAGGTTTTGTGTAGGTGGGGGTAGGTGTTGTGTAGGTGTTGGGTGGGTGTTGTGTAGGTGTTGGGTGGGTGGGGGTAGGGTGTGTGTGTTGGGTGGGTGTTGGGTGGGTGGGGGTAGGTGTTGGGTGGGTGTTGGGTGGGTGGGGGTAGGTGTTGTGTAGGTGTTGTGTTGGGTGGGTGTTGGGGTAGGTGTTGGGTGGGTGTGTTGGGTGGGTGGGTAGGTGGGTAGGTGTTGTGGGTAGGTAGGTGTGGTTGGGTGTGTTGTGGTGTTTAGGTTAGGGTGGGGGTAGGTGATGGGTAGGTGTTGGGTGGGTGGGGTGATGGTGGGTGGGTGGGTGGGTGAGGGTGTTGGTAGGTGGTGGGTAGGTGTTGTGTAGGTGGTGGGGGGTGTGTGTAGGTGTAGGTGGGTGGGGGTAGGTGGTGGGTAGGTGTTGGGTGGGTGGGGGTAGGTGTTGTGTTGGTGTTGGGTGGGTGAGGGTAGGTGTTGTGTAGGTGTTTGGTGGGTGTTGTGTAGGTGTTGGGTGGGTGGGGGTAGGTGATGGGTAGGTGTTGGGTGGGTGGGGGTAGGTGATGGGTAGGTGTTGGTTGGGTGTTGGGTAGGTGTTGGGTGGATGTTGGGTGGGTAGGGGTAGGTGATGGGTAGGTGTTGGGTGGGGGTGGTGTTGTGTAGGTGTTGGGTGGGTGGTAGGTGTTGTTGTGTAGGTGTTGGGTGGGGGTAGGTGTGTAGGTGTTGGGTGGGTGTTGTGTAGGTGTTGGGGGTGTGTGTGTTGGTGTGGGGGGTGTGTGTAGGTGTTGGGTGGGTGGGGGTAGGGTGTTGGTTGGGTGGGTGGGGGTAGGTGATGGGTGGGTGGGGGTAGGTGATGGGTAGGTGTTGGTTGGGTGTTGGGTAGGTGTTGGGTGGGTGGGGGTAGGTGATGGGTAGGTGTTGGGTGGGTGGGGGTAGGTGATGGGTAGGTGTTGGGTGGGTGGGGGTAGGTGATGGGTAGGTGTTGGGTGGGTGGGGGTGGGTGTTGTGTAGGTGTTGTGTATGTGTTGGGTGGGTGTTGTGTAGGTGTTGGGTGGGTGGGGGTAGATGTTGTGTAGGTGTTGGGTGGGTGTTGTGTAGGTGTTGGGTGGGGGTAGGTGTTGTGTAGGTGTTGGGTGGGTGTTGTATAGGTTTTGGGTGGGTGGGGGTAGGTGTTGTGTAGGTGTTGGGTGGGTGTTGGGTGGATGTTGGTGGGTGGGGGTAGGTGTTGTGTAGGTGTGTTGGGGTTGGGGGTAGGGTGGGTTGGGGGTAGGTGTTGTGTAGGTGTTGGGTGGGTGTTGTGTTAGGTGGGTGGGTGGGGGTAGGTGATGGGTAGGTGTTGGGTGGGTGGGGATAGGTGTTGTGTAGGTGTTGGGTGGGTGGGGGGTAGGTGTTGGGGGATGTAGGTGTTGGGTGGGTGTTGTGTAGGTGTTGGGTGGGTGGGGGTAGGTGTGGGTAGGTGTTGTGTAGGTGTTGGGGTGTGGGGGTGATGGGTAGGTGGTGTTGGTTGGGTGTTGGGTTGTGTATGTTGGGGTGGGTGGGGGGTAGGTGTTTTGGGTTGGGGGTAGGGTGGGTGGGGGTGGGTGGGTGGGGGTGTAGGGTGTTGTGTAGGTGTTGGGTGGGGGTAGGTGTTGGGTGGGGGTAGGTGTTGTGTGTTGTGTAGGTGTTGGGTGGGTGTGTGTGTAGGTGTTGGGTGGGTGGGGGTGGGTGTTGTGTAGGTGTTGGGTGGGTGGGGGTAGGTGATGGGTAGGTGTTGGGTGGGTGGGGGTAGGTGTTGGGTAGGTGTTGGTTGGGTGTTGGGTAGGTGTTGGGTGGATGTTGGGTGGGTGGGGGTAGGTGTGTGTTGGGTGGGTGGGGTGGGTGTTGTGTAGGTGTTGGGTGTGGGGGTGGGGGTGGGTTTGTGTAGGTGTTGGGTGGGTGGGTGGGGGTAGGTGATGGGTAGGTGTTGGGTGGGTGGGGGGTAAGTGATGGGTAGGTGTTGGTTGGGTGTTTGGTAGGTGTTGGGTGGATGTTGGGTGGGTAGAATCGGCAATTCACGATCGTATTCGGGCGCGACGCAGTGACTTTCCGACGTTTCCGTAAGCGATACGCGGCGTAAAGATAAAGCAGCCCCCTAGTGGAGTATCCTATGTTAAGTATGGCCGTCGTCATCGCGTTGCAAAAAAAAAAAAAATCGCGTCGCTTGCGTAAAACGTCCATGAATGGGGATTTGACGTCATTGACGTTCACTGACAGAATTTGGAGCATGCGCACTGACATGCATTGACAGTCGACGCATGCGCAGTACGTTCGCCGCGGGATCGCGCTTATTTTAAATAATACACGCTCCGTACCCGCCCAATTTGAATTCCGCCGGCTCATTTGCGATACGCTGCCGCAACTTTAGGAGCAAGTGCTTCATGAATAACAGCACTTGCTCCTAAAATTTTGCCAGAGTAACGTAAATGAGAAACGTTACTCCAGAGCAAAGATGCTCTGATCTACCTGAATCTGGCCCTAAGTGTCCTTTATTCATTTTTTTGTCTTATATAAAGCAAATGTAATGAATGTAAGTTGGAGAAATCCACAAATGAGCGATTGAAGAAGATCGACTCCCTCGGCTCCCTCGGCTCCTCGCTCTCAGACTAATAAAGCAGTTAACAGATATTTTGGTAAATCATTTAGGTGACTTATTACATTTGTACCCACCCATATGGAAGAAAAATATATTTCCAATATATTTATTTAAAAAAATTATATATTTTAAATATATTTACAATATATTGGCCTACGCGAATATATTTTTACATCTATTCCAAAAATGTAAATTCAAATATATTTTCCAAAGGCATATATTTTAAAATATATTTTTTTCAATATATTTGACATATATTTTTGAGCATCTAAAAAAATGCATTTAAACATATATTTTTAAATATACTTGTAAAGGCATTCCGAAATATAATTTAAATGCATTTTCCAAAGACATATATTGAAAAATATATTTTTTAAATATATTCTTCAGATTTTTTTCAACATATATTTTTACATATATTTGTAAATGTGTTCCAAAAATATAATTTTTAATATATTTTCCAAAGGCATATATGTGAAAATATATGTTTGAAAATATATTGTCCAGATATTTTTGAACATATAAAAAAATGCATTCAAACATATATCTTTAAATATACTTGTAAATGCATTCCAAAAATATAATTTAAATATATTTTACAAAGCTATATATTAGAAAATATATTTTTAAAATATGTTTTTCTGAAAATATTTAATGTCTAATAAAGACATTTCAACATATATTTTGTCTGATATTTTGGTAACTATGTCATAGATAACATTCTGAATACATTTATAAGAGACCCACTACCATTTTAAAATGGCTTGTTTTACTCTTTTAAAATAAATAATAAAAAAAAAAGATTCAAATAAAATATATTTTTTTTATAAGATTTTAAGCACATAATCCATTCAATACAAAGCAGATAAACCTCTCGCATCCACTTTCCATTCCCAAAGAATTTTTGTATAAGTCATTCTGAATTGAGAACGCTTGTCGGCGGACCAGCAAGTACAGTTATATTGATTTATTGATTGACCTGAATGAATGAGAACCTTCATAGACATCCACCTCCACAGTCCAAGGGTCTTGTCTGCTTACAGAGTACAGAGAGGATATAAATCTTCAATGTTCTGTTTAATCCATGAATCAGAAGTTGCACTATTATTACCAAACTCGCTCATCAGTGTCTTTATGGACCTTGCTTTGTGCACTGGTGGGCAGTCATGTTGGAACAAGAAGGGGCCATCCCCAAACTGTTCGCACAAAGTTGGGGGCATAACATTTTCCCAAAATGTCTTGGTATGCTGACGCCTTAAGAGTTCCCTTCACTGGAACTAAGGAGCCAAACCCAACCCCTGAAAAACAGCCCCACACCATAATCCCCCCCCCCCCCCACACACACACCATAATCCACCAAATGATTTGGACCAGTGCACAAAGCAAGGTCCATAAAGACATGGATGAGTGGGTTGGGGTGGAGAAACTTGACTGGCCTACACAGAGTCCTGACCTCAACCTGATAGAACACCTTTGGGATGAATTTGTGTGGAGACTGTGAGCCAGGCCTTCTCATCCAACATCAGTGCCTGAACTCAAAAATGTGCTTCTGGAAGAATGGTCAAACATTCCCATAAGACAGCCTTCTCAGAGGAATTGAAGCTGTTATAGACTGGCATGCTATTAAAACTCATGTGCGTGTAAAGGCAGGCGTCCCAAAACTTTTGGCAATATAATATATATTGTATATATACTGTATATTCTTTTTATACTAAGTCCAGTCCATTGTTTGGACTTCGTACCTGCCGAAGGGTAATTCCAGCAGCAAAAAGTTCCCCCCAGCACAAAATTAAAACTCAGCAGCTACACAAAGGGGGTTATTTACTAAAGGCAAATCCACGTTGCACTACAAGTTCAAACTACAAATTCAAAGTGCACTTGAAATTGCAAGGAAAGTGCACTTGGAAGTGCAGTCGCTGTAGATCTGAGGGGGGCATGGAAAATAAAACAGCATTTTAGCTTGCACATGATTGGATGATAAAATCAGCAGAGCTTCCCCTCATTTCAGTTCTTATAATCTGATCTTATAATATCAGATCTTATAATATGTGATCTTATAATATGTGAATTCAGCCCTGGGGGAAAACTCTTTAAATGAGACTGCAATGATAATACAGGAAACAATACAGGAGGTGTGTGACAGGAAGTGAGCAGTGGGAACCAGAGGGGTGAACTTTCACCTCTCACTTCCTGTTCCTGGTAAGGCCTAGTCTGAAAAGGAAAGCATGGCAGCATGGTGGAGACGCTCTCTGTATTCTCCTGGATGAAAGGTGAGCCTTCTATGTAATAATATTAGAATTGTGAAAGTTTGGTGTATGAGTTAAGTTGTATTTGTCTATTTCCTGCTGAATAGTTCTCATTCTGTGTACATTCACCTTCCCAGTTACCATACAGCATGTGCACAGTAATGTAATATTATAGAGCTCCTCTTCCACAGCATGTCACCCTGCTGTATATAATATGTATGGCTTCCATGTTATATCCAGTAACTGTGTAACATACTGTCAGTGTACATTGCTGCATATAATATGTATGGCTTCCATGTTATATCCAGTAACTGTGTAACATACTGTCAGTGCACATTGCTGCATATAATATGTATGGCTTCCATGTTATATCCAGTAACTGTGTAACATACTGTCAGTGCACATTGCTGCATATAATATGTATGGCTTCCATGTTATATCCAGTAACTGTGTAACTTACTGTCAGTGCACATTGCTGCATATAATATGTATGGCTTCCATGTTATATCCAGTAACTGTGTAACTTACTTTCAGTGCACATTGCTGCATACAATATTATATGGCTTCTATTCTATATCCACTCGCCATGCAGCATAGGAGTTGATTTACTAAAGGAAAATCCATTTTGCACTACAAGTGCACTTGGACATGCAGTCGCTGTAGATCTGAGGGGTAGATCTGAAATGAGGGGAAGCCCTGCTTATTTTATCATCCAATCATGTACAGGCAAAATGATTTTTTGTCCCCTTCAGATTTATAGTGACTGCACTTCCAAGTGCGCTTGTAGTGCAAAGCGGATTTGCCTTTAGTAAATATACCCCATAATGTCAGTGCACAGTGCTACCAATGTTTATGTCTCCCTCCCCTTTTGCATATTATTATCTGCCCTGCTACTAGGTGCCATTAGATATGGATTTTTCCATACAGATACCAATTATGGGCCACCTTTCAGGCCGATAACAATATGAGGTACTAATATTACATCCAGCTGCCCCAGAAGTAGCCTGATATCAGTTGACATCTAGGCCTTTTTTTGTATTCTAACAGCCACTGGCCACTGTCAGAATGCAGGAAAAAAGAGCAGATAGCAGGGAAATCAATAGCCTGCTGTCAATCAGCAAAGGAGAGGATTTGAAGGAGAACATTCTTCTTCAGGTCTTCCTCTGCTGATTGACAGCAGGCAGTGGAAAGGGAGCACAATAGTCAGCCTAATTTTAAAATTTTAAAAAGCCAATGGCAGTCTGGCTATGGTTCCCCCACTACCTGCTGTTTACATTCAGCTACCATCAAATAAATTGTGCAGAAGGAGGTTAGCGGTGTCTGGGGTGTGTGTGTGGGCGGGGGGTTTTGAAAGATGGGTGTGTGTGTGTGTGTGTGGGGTGGGGGGGGAGTGGATGGGGGTGTGTGGAGGTGGAAAGATAATTTTTTTTTTTTTTTTTTTTTGGCGGATTCTGACAGATGGGCCGCCAGCCGCTGTCAAAGCACCTGACCAAGACTAACTGACAGCTGGTGAATATAAAACCAGAATAAGCACTTGGAAGAAAGAAAACCAACAACTGAGACAACTTGCCTTTGGTAAGCGGACAACTTAATTGCGGTTTATATCACTGCATTAAACTGGCACTGTATCTGATCATCATATCTGCATCATCCTTCATTATTCATTTGGTCATCAGCGTTTGAGTTTTGTGGTGATATCATTAAGAATTTTTGAGGTTTGGTTTGCCAATTGTGTGCTGTTGGCATACAATTTTGGGATCACCGATTTGGCGTATTAACCTCTCATTGTTTATACATATAATTTGACATTCATTATGTGAATGTATATACAAATTTTTCCTTGCACTCTGATTTTTTTGTTTTGGTTAATTATTGTGCACCGTTTTTTGGCATATCAGCCCCTGGATGCCAATCTTTCAATGGAATTGGTATTGGTGAAATTTTTTCAATTTTAATTTTCATTGAATCTTTTTTATTGGCACAGTCTTTTATTTTTGTTATCTATTTATTGTGTGTTATTCCACCAGTTCTGCTGCCTTTGTTATTTTTATTTTGTTTGACCAATCATTTGCCCTTTCATTCTACAGTGTTTTAAGGCAGAGGTAGGCAACCTTAGAGAGGTGGGAGACCTACCTGAACAACATGGGAGAAGTCAAAGATCACAGGGGCACAGTCTCCTCCAATGTTGCCTCCTCACACCTGACTAAAACCTATAATTGCCATACTACCGCGCGTGCAATTGTGTGCCTTTCACTGCAATTTTTGGTGTAAACATTTTGCCTCCTCACCACCTTGCAGAATTTCTCAGAGGCGCATTGGAGCATTGCATACCGCACTTGTGAATGAGCCCTAAGTTGCATTTGGCAAAAGCACTTTTAAGGCTCATTCACATGTGAATTTGGGGGTGGGTAAAACCCTGCCCCAATCCCTACCCCCTTTAGCTGCTAAGTGGGAGGGGGTCAGGGTGCCATGGGAGGTGGATGCTTGAGAGTTACTATTAGATCTCAAGCAACCAGAAATAACAGTACCAATGGGGATCGTTGAGTAACTGGAAGTTTACTGTACTACATTCATTATAGTATCAGTGAGTGCACTGAGGTAACTACATACTATATGCACAAGTAGGATTTTTGTTTTTGTGGAACATCCTTACTTTTACCTTGGGAGAAACCCTCTTGGGGGGGTCAGCAGCAGACTGGAGGAAACCTCTAATCATTTAAGTACATTTTTCCACAAGTCATCAATTTCTAACAAATGAAATGAATGGATATAGTGAGAAAATAGGCCATTATGTTACTTAAAAAGTTGTTATGCTTTTCCATAGAGTTGCCTGGTGTAATGGATCTTTTGAAAACAACAAGAGCGCAGCTAACAGCACTGAAGAATGATGGTGGAAGTTCATCCTGTGTGGGTGTATCGTGTGCATCACCTTCTGTCCCATCTGAAGACTTGAGCTCATCTCCTTGTCAAGTGTCGTACTCAAGGCCTAAACAGTAGGTTTTCTTTTGGTATCGAAACATTAAATGGTTGTCTTTTTTTTTTAAATATCAAACATATCCTACTCCTATTTACCTGCTCTGTGTAAGGGTTTTTGTACAGAGCAGCTCAGATCCTTCTCTTCTCAGGTCCCATGCTGGGTGCTCCTGAACCAGAGCTCTGTGTGTCCAATCACACACTGAGCCTTGCCTTGACCCCATCTCCTAATTAGCTCACTGGCTGTGATTGACAGCACCGTGAGCCAATAGCTCCCACCGCTACAGAAAGCCAATCAGCAGTGCAAAGTCCCTGGAGAGACAAGGCTCTCGTGGACATCACTGGATTGAGAGAGGGCTCATGTAAGTATAGGGGGGCTGCACACAGAAGTTTTTTTTACCTTCATGCATTGAATACATGAAGGTAAAAACCCTTGTACCTTTACAACCACTTCAATAAAAAGTAACCTTTAAGGAGGTGCCTCCAAGCGGCTGACAGATGGAGAGAAGCAAGTACAGTTAGACCCTATGAAAACATCAGCTTTGACATGTAGACTGTAAGCCAATTTGACTGTTGTGTCAAAATAAGATATCTTGCTCAGTCTGGTAGTAGTCTCAACTAAAAAGGCAAGTTGTAGGCAAGATGTTGATTTTTATACAGATTTTTTAAAAGTCTACAATATTTTTTTTTTACATGCTTAATTTTGTTCGTTTTATTTACTCAGCTGCATCTATTAGACCCCTTTCACACTGAGCCAGTATTCGGGTGTTTTAGCACTAGAAATAGCCTCTAAAAAGCTCATGAAACTGCATCCCTTTCAGTGCAATGAGTACTTTCACACTGGGGCGATGCGCTTGCGGAACTTTAGAAAGAGTCCTGCAAGCAGCATCTGGGGCGGGTTGGGAGCGCTATAAATAGCGCTCCTACAACACACCTGCCTATTGAAATTAATGGGCAGCACTTCCAAAGCACTTTAACCACTTAAGACCCGGACCAATACGCTGGTAAATGACCCAAGGTGTTTTTGCGATTCGGCACTGCGTCGCTTTAACAGACAATTGTGCGGTCGTGCGACGTGGCTCCCAAACAAAATTTGCGTCCTTTTCTTCCCACAAATAGAGCTTTCTTTTGGTGGTATTTGATCACCTCTGCGATTTTTATTTTTTGCGCTATATACAAAAATAGAGCGACATTTTTGAAAAAAAAACACTATTTTTTACTTTTTGTTAAAAAAAAAATCAAATAAACTAAATTTTAGTCAAACATTTAGGCCAAAATTTATTTAGCCACATGTCTTTAGTAAAAAAAAAAAAATCGCAATAAAAAAAAATAGCTACCCTAGCGGGAACAGCGACACTAATACAGCGATCAGAAAAAATGATCGCTTAGTGACGCTGGCAATAGGGAGTGAAAGGGTTAACTAGGGCGTGATCAGGGGGTTTAAAACTTTATTAGGGGGGGTGGGGGGCTATCCTGAACCTAACACTAATTGTTTTTTACAGTGCCTGTCACACTGACACTAAATGCAGTGATTAAATCACTGCATTCAGTAACCACTGTGACAGGGGGGTGGGGCGATCACAAGGGGTTAATATGCCTATGTGAGTGTGTGTGTCAGTGTTGTGTTGGTGCACACTTACTTGGCATGTCTTCTCTCATCAGCAGCGCTGGGAAACAGCGCTGCGATGAGAGAATACATCATTTCCTCTTCCTGTGTAAACACAGGAGGAGGAAGTGACAGGCTGGGAGCGCGCTCCCATTGGCTGGGAGCGATCGCGGGGGGGGGGCGGAAAAACACGGACATCCGCCCGCAGATCCCGGATCGCTCCCAGAGGTAGGGAGACCCCCGCACGCCGCGGAGGGGGTCCCGATGGGACCCCCGAACCGCACTCAGGCGGGGGACGTAAATTTACGCCCTTGTGCCTGTACGAGCCATGTTGTGGCCGTATATGTGCGTGCGGGGGTCTTTAAGTGGTTAAAAGCGCAAAGCGCAAACTGTACTTTTTCCCTTTAAAAACTGTACTTTTTCCCTTTAAAAAAAAAAAAAAAAACGCCTAAAAAAAGTGTTGCAAAAGCTACACTTAAACTTCTTAGTGTGAAAAGGGTCTATAATCATGGTCACAACTAAGAACACAGGAAAATCTAACATATTACTAATAAATGCTTTCCAACTTTGGCGCCACTTTGGCAAGTTTCCTGGGACTCAAACGGTGTGATCAGTGACGCTCTTACGAGAACAATTCCGGTGTTGAAATATCACCTGAAGGGAAACATCGGGAACCATCAGAATACCCACAAATAAACTTGTATGTCATTTACCACAGTTAACACCACTTTCTATTCTCTGTGTTGTAGTGTTTGTATATTTACATGATAATAAAGTTGTTGTGTATTGTACTGTGTTATCGTTTTTATTTCCAAATATTTGCTGGTTTTATAGGCCTACAAATATATAAAATACAATATATAAATGCACAGCATTTCAAAATGTAATAGGAATGTATTTTTTTTTTTTTTTACATTCAGTACATTTATATTTAAAATATATTTTAAAAAACATTCTTAATATATTTTTTCCCATATTGCCATATATTGAAATGCTACAATTTTGGCCAGATTCAATATATTTCAAAAATATATTTCAATATATTTGTGACATATATTGGGTAATGCATAAAATTGTGAAAATATTCATTCATATAATTAATGCAATATTTAGCAAAATATTTATGCATAAATTAATATGCAGCCAAAGTGCATTGCAATGCATTGTGAATGTATTCTGAATATATTTTAAATATATGTTAAATGCCTACAATCCAAATATAGAATATATTCTCACACATGCATTCCAAAATGCATGTTGCGCAATATATTTATGGCTGCATAAATATATTGCTAAATGCATTCAGAAGTACATTTAACATATATTTATGAGTATATTTGCAACATATTTCACAATGCATTTCCCAATATATTCAATAATATATTCACAAATATATTGAAATATATTTTTGAAATATATTGAATCTGGCCAAAATTGTAGCATTTCAAATATATTGCAATATATTTGGGAAAAATATATTTAGAATGTTTTTTTTAAATATATTTAAAATATATTTTTCTTCCACGTGGGCAAGCATCTGCCTTCCTAACCGATCGAACCGGCCGTTAAATACGGGCCAATAATCCCGGAACAGATGTCGGCTTGTCAATTATCAGGTGCTCTTCATATTCCTGGCCGGGAATAAATGAACTCCTCACAACGTATTCAGTCGGGATCACTCAATTTACAAAGGACAGCCTGCAGGAAGACGGATCTACTAGAGGATAAAATTCATGGACTTCCTCATATCCCTGAATATAAATTCTGATTGATTTCGTTCTGTTATTGATTTTTGGGTCGGGTGATGTCACTAATCGATGTTCATTCAATTTGGAGGAGTGATGGGCCTTGTTTTGGGAGAGTGACTGATGGACTGCGGGACGGAGGACATGCAAGAAACCAATACATAACAGATACATAATACATACCAATACACAATAATATGCAAATCATGGAGCTCCACAGTGAGGAGCCGCAAAACCTCAAAGACGATAAAGTGCAGCTGAACCCCAATGAAGACGAAGAGCTGCAAAACCCCACAGAAGATGAAGAGCACCTAAGCCCCAAAAATGAGCCGCTGGACCCCCCAAAAAAATGAAGAGCAACTAAACCCCAAAGATGTTGAAGAGAAACTAAACCCTAATGATGGTGGATTGCAGCTGGACCTCAATTTAGATGAAGAGCAGCTAAATCCCCAATGATGTTGAAGAGAAACTAAACCTTTCTGTCCTATTAGGCCGCGTACACACGATCGGTCCAGCCCAATGAGAATGGTCTGACGGACCGTTTTCATCGGGTCACCGCTGAAGTGGCCTGATGGTCTGATGTGCGTACACACCATCAGTTCAAAATCCCATCGGGTCAGAACGCGGTGACATAGAACACAACGACGTGCTGAAAAAAACGAAGTTCAATGCCTCCAAGCATGCGTCGACTTGATTCTGAGCATGCGCGGGTTTTTGAACCGATGCTTTTGCGTACTAACCATCGGTTTGGACCGATGGTCAGGTGTCCATCGGTCAGATTTTAAAGCAAGTTTTCAAACTTTGGTCCAAAGGACAACGCGCCGATGGGCCGTACACACGGAGGCTCTAATAGGCTTAAAAAAAAGGGTGGGCTCGGGACGCAGAGCATTGTGTCCGGAGCCCACCCAGGTGTGTTGCACCAGGTAGGTGGGCCAATCAGGAAGAGGGTCTGATACCCGTTACCCGATTGGCTGAAAGAACAGGCGATCCTATTGGATGTCTAGGAGAAGAAGAGAAGAGCTGCACAGAAGACACAGGAGCCTGCCCGCCGTCCATAGAAGCCCGCTGCTGCCGGAGCCTGCAACCTGCCGGAGCCCGCCACTGCCACCAGAGCCCGCTGCCTGCCGAATTTCGCCGCTGCCTTTCTGGATCCCACAACCCACCCACGTGGCCTACTTGGATAGTGTGGGGGGTGCTTGGGAAGTGTGGGGGGTGCTGACTGAGATTCCACAGACCAACGAGGGGGGGGGGTTGTTTGCCCAGGCAGATGAGAATAATCAGAGGCAATGGCGTGCACGCACTTTCGCATCTTTGCACGCTTCTGACACTAATCCTGGCACCAAGCTGCAGCTTCTGTGTGTTTTATTAGTAGTTAATCCCCAATGATGAGGAAGAGCCGCTGAACCCCAAAAATGAAGAGCAGCTGAACCCTAAATATGAAGAGCAGCTGAACTAGATGTGTACAATTCCTTTCGGGGTCCTAATGTAAATTGGGAGGAATTTTGGGCTTTTCGCTGATTCGGATATCTTCATTGAAATTTGTTTTTGTAACGAAACGTCCCACACTCCGATTGAGTGCCTTCGGCATATACCGCTTCCTATCAGTCTGGATATAGATATCGGATATTCCAGCTGCACTCAACACACAACGAGACGAGACTTGTTTGTCTGCTGAACATGGAGTGCTTAATAGAACCAAGAATACAACCTTATATACAGTTTAAAGAGGAGGTAACCTGAACATAAATTAACATGAGCTAATTAACTAATCATTTACCCAGACGAGGTTACTACGAGATATTACCTTTCAGGGTAGACGTCACGTCTCCGCGCATCTGCTATACAATACACATTATCATAAGTGTAAACACAGGACATCTTCACACAAAAACAGGGCCAATTAGCACAGAGAATAGACAGATGGCTGGAGGCGATGGCATTAACATCTAACAATATGAATGAGTCACTTTTACAATTAACCCGTTGAGTTCAGAATCAACAAACAGTAAATAGTTCTGGAATATTGTGGATAATAAATACATAATACTCCCATCTCAGGTAGTCCAAGATATAATTTCTCAGTTATCCTATGCCCCTGGTGGACATAGGATGATTTTAGACATAAGATGGTTCGGGGATGTCCCAGTGAGTCTGTCACAGTTTTTTTTATTCGTTTTCTCACAAATTCTAAAATTTCAGCTCCGAATTGAATTGGGATCGGTTGAAAAACATTCGACTAGTTGGAATTCTGTGTGAAGAATGGCTGGTTATTAAAGAACGGGGCGAGAAGCCTGCCGCCGTATCCTTACCAACCGATGACTCATCAGATTTCAGCCTCCCCCCCCCCCCCCCACTTAGAGCTGAAATGTAAACTAAAGAATTCCAGTGTCTTGTTGAGCCGGTTCCTCCATCGGAAAGGTTCCTGCCTCGACTGCGCAGGCGCGGCCAGGCGTGGCACATGCGCAGTAGGAGGCCACGGAAATCTCTGAGCCCCAACAGCTGATTGTTAACTTAGACGAGCTCGCTCCCGATGCCTGCTTATACACACCGCTCTAAAGTACACGCCGCTCTACACAGCAAGGGGCGGATGTGATATTGAGCAGTGCTTTTTTGATTGGTTATCCACGCCGCTCTATACAGCAAGGGGCGGATGTGAGACGTCTATTTTATTGAGAAATCCATCGCCTAAAAAAGGACTGCTCAATATCACATCCGCCCTTTGCTGTCAAGAGCGGCGTGGATAACCAATCAAAAAAGCACTGCTCAATATCACACCCGCCCCTTGCTGTGTAGAGCGGTGTGTAGTATACAGTGTATAATCAGGCATCGGGATCGAGCGCATCTACAGCTGAGTTTTCCGTCGGCTCAGACTGCGCCTGTGCACCTCGGAGTGAACCATATCGATAGGAGGAACCAGCTCCAGGGCTGTCTTAATGAGAGGGCACACCTGGGCACTGCCCAGGGGCCCCAGCTGCATTGGGGGCCCCTGCACTTCCCCCAAAGAAGCTCGTCCTTGAGACCACACTGCCCTGAAGTTGGGGGCCTTATGATGGCACTGAGAGTGATGGATGCAAAGGGGGGGGGGGGGGCATCTGCCTCCTACCTACTTAGGGCCAGATTCTGGTACATTGTGCGGCGGCGTAGCATAAGCCATTTACACTACGCCGCCGCAACTTTACAGAGCAAGTGCCGTATTCTCCAAGCACTTGCTCCGTAAGTTGCGGCTGCGTAGTGTAAATGGCCCGGCGTAAGGCCGCGTAATTCAAAGGGGGCGGCTTGTATTTAAATTAAGCGCGCCCCCGCGTCGATCGAACTGCGCATGCGCCGGCCAGGAAAAAAGCCCAGTGCGCATGCTCCAGCTCACGTCGGAAAGCGTTGTTGAAACCGACATCAAAATTACGTGATCGTCACTTACGCAAGGTCCGCGGACCGTTTTCATCAGACATTCTCCTGGGATATTTTGGTCTGATGTGTGTACACACCATCAGACCAAAATCCCCGCGGACAGAGATTGCGGTGACGTAGAAGACACCGACGTCCTCAAACAAGGAAGTTCAATGCTTCCACGCATGCGTCGAATCAATTTGACGCATGCGCAGGATTTCGGTCCGATGGTTGGGCGTACTAACCATCGGACATGTCCGATGGACAGGTTTCCAGCAGACAAGTTTCTAAGCATGCTTAGAAATTTTTGTCCGCTGGAAACCTGTCCGCTAGGCCGTATACACGATCGGAGATGTCCGCGGAAACTGGTCTGCGGACCAGTTTCAGCGGACATGTCTCCTCCTGTGTACGGGGCCTGAGAAAACGCCTTCTAAATAAAAAACAAAATTTTCTGAAGGTGAGCTGCGACACCTAAAGATTAGTGTTGCTCACGAATATTCGCATTGCGAATATTCGCTACGAATATTGCATATTCGAGTATTCGCGAATAACTCGAATATTGCAGCGATAATTCGCTATGGCGAATATTCATATTTTTTAAAATGTATTTTTAAAACAGATCACATCCTAGTGATCTCCATCGACGTCTAAAAGCATTGCTGGTATGATTAGAGAGAGACCCTGGGCCGAGTAGCTGATGCGATTCTTTTATGTTGCCGAAAATTCGCATTGCGAATTTTCGGCAACATAAAAGAATCGCATCAGCTACTCGGCCCTTCTTTTGCATCAGAGCCAATCAGAATAACTCGAATATTCGACAAACGGAATATTGCGCGATTATCTTCTCCGCCCTTCTTTTGCATCAGAGCCAATCAGAATAACTTGAATATTCGGCAAAAGGAATATTGCGCGATTATCTTCTCCGTCCTTCTTTTGCCCCCTTATTCTCCTTTCTTTTAAGTAGAGTTAGTGTAGAGTTAGTGTTTAGTGCATGTTAGTTTAGTAATACAGGAAATGATCTCCGTTTATGAGAATTTCGCAATCATTTTCGCATTAGCGAAATTTCGCAAAATTTTTTTGGATTAAATATTCTTCTATATATTCGCGCAATATCGCGAAATCGAATATGGCGTATTCCGCTCAACACTACTAAAGATAAGTCAATGGTGTGGCTGAAGGTTGATTGGTTGGTAGAATTTGAAGAACCCACCAATCATCTAAGTGTGGACCTCTCCTGTCTTCTCTTTGAACGCGGGGAGCTTTCTCGAAGCTGAGCTCCTGGAGGCTCGGAATCCTGGTATTGTGTAGCCCGGCCCTCGTTACTAACAGATTTGAAGATGGGTAATTACCGTAAAATACATTCCAGATCTCATCTTTGTAAGTGTTCTTCTAATGCTTCTGAAGAGCCCATCTCTAACTTAATAAATGAGGCGGCATGGGAGGGCACAGATGGTGGCATTTAGGGAATAGCGGAGCGCTTTAGTCAAAATTGATTTTGCTGCAAAGTCACTCATTTCCCCTTGGCTGGGATTCCGTTGAAATCTTCCGGTGATTTTCGGCAGGTGACTCTTCTCTGATCCGCCATTAACAAAGCTTCCCTATGTCACTCTGCCAGTCATGTGCCACCCCCAAACCACCTGTAGCAACAAATCAGTGAATGATGTACAATGGCAAATTAAAGGGATTAATAAGGACATTTTCTAAAGATGACTGAACAATATTTAGGCAAAAAACACCAATCCTGATAATAGAAAGGCCATTGTTACAATGTGTGAGCTACAAATGGGCTACCAAGATGCCACGCGGGTAAGAGACAGACAATCGTTATGTTACACCGCGTTCATGGCAATATCTAAGGTCGTGTTCCAAACCAATGAGCGGCCGTTCAGGTGATCTGCCGATCTGGTTCCGGCTAACGAGCTGGTTCCTTTAAGGACTGCGAAGGCGCAATCCTTGCCGACGGAAATCTCCGAACCTCGGCCGGTATCTTTTTTTAACATCCTCCAATCCACGGGGATGTTAAGGAATGAGCCTGGATGCCGGAAGAGGTTTGGAGATTTCCGTCGGCAAGGACAGGCCTGTGCAGTCTTTAAAGGAACCAGCTCATTAGGGGAACGATACCGACAAGTCACCAGCACATGAACAGTTCTCTCGGGAGCCATGCCCATTGCACCCTTAAATACAACACAAAAACCTTAATTTATCCTTCTTTACTGACCAATGCCCTCCATGCCTGTCTCCGGACAGTACTCTGTGCCCTCAGCAAACTTCCAGCCCTCTAGTGATGCCCAGTATGCTCAGTGCCTCCAGTGCACCCCCAGATCGTGTATCCTCAAGTGACTCCAGTGTGCCCAGTATGCCATTGCTCAGTGCCCTCCCGGATCACTTATCTTCTAGTGCCTACAGTGCGCCCAGTATGCCATTGCTCAGTGCCCTCCCAGATCACTTATCTTCTAGTACCTACAGTGTGCCCAGTATGCTCAGTGCCTCCAGTGCCCTCCCAGATCACTTATCTTCTAGTGCCTACAGTGTGCCCAGTATGCTCAGTGCCTCCAGTGCCCTCCCAGATCACTTATCTTCTAGTGCCTACAGTGTGCCCAGTATGCTCAGTGCCTCCAGTGCCCTCCCAGATCACTTATCTTCTAGTGCCTACATTGTGCCCTGTATGCTCAGTGCCTCCAGTGTTTTCCCAAGAAATTTGTCTTCTAGGGTCTACAGTGTGCCCTGTATGATCAGTGCCTCCAGTGGACTACCAGTCCGTATTTATTAATGCTAAGCATACTGGGTACAATGTAGGCACTAGAAGATAAGTGATCTGGGAGGCCACTGGAGGCACTGAGCATACTGGGCACCCTGTAGAACATGTGGACTGGGAATGCACCGGAGGCACTGAACATACTGGGCACCCTGTAGTCAATTGAGGACACATGGACTAGTCATATGTTGGAGGCACTGAATAATACTGGGGGTGCATTTGAGTCACTAGAAGACATGTGGACTGGAAAACACTGGAGGCACTGATCATACTGGGCACAATGTAGGCACTAGAAGACATGTGGACTAAATATCCTTCCAGTCCACATCTCTTCTAGTGACTCAAATGCACCCCCAGTATTATTCAGTGCCTCCAACATATGACTAGTCCATGTGTCCTCAATTGACTACAGGGTGCCCAGTATGCTCAGTGCCTCCAGTGCCCTCCCAGATCACGTATCTTCTAGTGCCTACATTGTGCCCAGTATGTTCAGTGCCTCCACTGAATTCCCAGTTCACGTGTCCTCAAGTGGCTCCAGTGTGCCCAGTAGTATGCTTAGTGCCTCCAGTGTATGCCCAATCCACATATCCTCAAGTGACTCCAAGTGTCCTCATCCACCCTACTGGTGTGTGCATGACTCTTTCATGGTTCCACCCATGTCACACAGATCTCTGAAGGGGATCTACAGCACTAATCATTACAGTGTATATTCCCTCTCCAGTGTATGGTCCCTCTCCAGTGTATGGCCCTTCTCCAGTGTATGTTCCCTCTCCAGTGTATGTTCCCTCTCCAGTGTATGTTCCCTCTCCAGTGTATGGTCCCTCTCCTGTGCATGGTCCCTCTGTGTATGGTCAGTGTATGGCCCCTCAGTGTATGTTCCAGTGTATGTTCCCTCTCCAGTGTATGTTCCCCTCTCCCTCTCCTGTGCAGTGTATGGTCCCTCTCCAGTGTATGGTCCCTCTCCAGTGTATGGTCCCTCTCCAGTGTATGGCCCTTCTCCAGTGTATGTTCCCTCTCCAGTGTATGTTCCCTCTCCAGTGTATGTTCCCTCTCCAGTGTATGTTCCCTCTCCTGTGCATGGTCCCTCTGCAGTGTATGGCCCCTCACCAGTGTATGGCCCCTCACCAGTGTATGGCCCCTCTCCAGTGTATGGTCCCTCTCCAGTTTATGGTCCCTCTCCAGTCTAGATCTCACCTAAACAGCATACAAGCTGGAAGTCCAAACAATCGGGGGATTTCTATAACTTGTCCTCAAGCTCTGTGCAGAGTTCTGGGAAAAGCCGATTCAGAGAACAGAATTCAGCTCCTGTCTGCAGAAATGATCACCAGAGATTGGAAATGTGATGGCAATACAAAGATTCTGACAGACGGGTCACATCTGATGACACGACATCCAACGATCTGTGTGACAATCTTCTATATGTGTACCAGTGTATGGTCCCCCCAGTGCATGGTCCCCCTCCAGTGTATGGGTCCCCCAGTGTATGGTCCCCCCAGTGTATGGTCCCTCTCCAGTGTATATGGTCTCCCCAGTGTATGATCCCCCAGTGTATGGTCCCCCCCAATGTATGATCCCCCCAGTGTATGGTCCCACTCCAGTGTATGGTCCCCCCAGTGTATGATCCCCCCAGTGTGTGGTCCCCCCAGTCTATGGTCCCCCCAGTGTATGGTCCCTCTCCAGTGTATAGTCCCTCCAGTGTATGTTCCCTCTCCAGTGTATGGTCCCTCTCCAGTGTATGGTCCCCCTCCATTGTATAGTCCCTCCAGTGTATGGTCCCTCTCCAGTGTATGGTCCCCCCAGTGTATGGTCCCTCTCCAGTTTATAGTCCCTCCAGTGTTCTCTCTCCAGTGTATGGCCCCTCCAGTGTATGGTCCCCCCAGCGTATGGTCCCTCTCCAGTGTATGGCCCCCCCAGTGTATGGTCCCTCTCCAATGTATGCCCCCCCCAGTGTATGGTCCCCCCAGTGTATGGTCCCTCTCCAGTGTATGGTCCCCCCAGTGTATGGTCCCCCCAGTGAATTTGTCCCCCCAGTGTATGGTCCCCCAGTGTATGGTCCCCCCAGTGTATGGTCCCTCTCCTGTGTATGGTCCCCCTAGTGTATGGTCCCCCCAGTGTATGGTCCCTCTCCAGGGTATGGTCCCTCCCGTGTATGGTCCGCCCAGTGTATGCCCCCCAGTGTATGGTCCCTCCAGTGTATGGCCCCCCCAGTGTATGGTCCCCCCAGTGTATGGTCCCCCCCAGTGTATATACCTCCAGTGTATGGCCCCCCAGTGCATGCCCCCCTAGTGTATGGTCCCCCCAGTGTATATAGTCCCCCCCAGTGTATGGTCCCTCCCGTGTATGGTCCCCCCAGTGTATGCCCCCCAGTGTATGGTCCCTCAAGTGTATGGCCCCCCCAGTGTATGGTCCCCCCAGTGTATGGTCCCCCCAGTGTATGGTCCCCCCCAGTGTATGGTCCCTCCAGTGTATGGCCCCCCCAGTGCATGGCCCCCCCAGTGTATGGTCCCCCCCAGTGTATGATCCCCCCAGTGTATGGTCCCTCCAGTGTATGGTCCCCCCCCCCAGTGTATGGTCCCTCTCAATCTTCTACATTGTATCTTTTTACATTTATAAAACTGTAAGTTTTCTTTAAATAATGAAAAGTTACACTTGTTTGTCTTACATAATTTTCTTTTCTCCACCAACAGCAAATCTTTTATCAGTTGCTAAGGAACGCGATGCACACAATGCGGCGCTTAGCTGTCTCCGAAGCATCGCGCTCGCCGTCTATTAATAACTACGAGAACCTCCATTCCTTCTTCTGCCATCTTCCATCCTTTTATTTTTATTTTATTTTTATTTATATTCTATTATTTGCCGCTCTTCTGTTTATTAAGCTCAGGGTCAACTTATGATACTTTACCGGCATTATCTTTTATTTACTGCTGTGATTTTATTTAATTTTATAACATATTTGTTTCGTTTTTTTTCGAAGAATTAAAAATAACACATGGGGGATGATGATAGATGTGGCTCCGGTACCTGTGCCGCGTCTCCCGCCGCTTTTATTGGTTTTCTTAGTGGGGGGGAGGGAGGGATGTAACAAAGTTTGGAATCGCATTGTCACACCACTGCAAAGAGGTCCAGATACAACTTTATTCCAATTAAAGCCCAAGGGACAATCCAAAAATTAACCAACGCTTCCTAACCCTAATCCCCTAACTCTACCCCTATTCCTAACCCTAATCCCCTAACCCTACCCCTATTCCTAACCCTAATCCACTAACCCTACCCCTATTCCTAACCCTAATCCCCTGACCCTATTCCCAACCCTAATCCCATAACCCTACCCCTATTCCTAACCCTAATCCCCTAACCCTACCCCTATACCTAACCCTAATCCCCTAACCCTATTCCTAACCCTAATCCTATAACCTAAACCCTACCCTAATACTATTCCAAAACTACAAATTAACCCCTAACCCTATCCTAACCATAATCCCATAACCCTACCCCTATCCTATTACTCTAATCCCCTAACCCTACTCCTAAAGTTCAACCTTAACCCTAATCCCATAACCCTACACCTAAAAGTCCCAACCCTAACCCCCTAACCCTACCCCTATTCCTAACTCTAATCCCTAACCCTACCCTTATTCCTAACTCTAATCCCTAACCCTACACCTATTCCCAACCCTAACCCCCTAACCCTACCCCTATTCCTAACTCTAATCCCTAACCCTACCCTTATTCCTACCTCTACCCCTATTTCTAACCATAATCCTATCCCTATTCCTAACCCTAATCCCCTACCAATACCCCTATTTCTAACATTAATCCCCTAACCCTACCCCTACTCCTAACTCTAATCTCCTAACCCTACTCCTATTCCTAACCCTAGTCCCCTAACCCTACTCCTATTCCTAACCCTAATACCCTACCCCTATTCCTAACCCTAATCCCCTAACCCTACCCCTATTCCTACCCCTAATCCCCTAACCCTACCCCTATTCCTAACCCTAATCCCCTAACCATACCCCTATTCCTAACCCTAATCCCCTGACCCTAACCCTATTCCTAACCCTAATCCCCTAACCCTACCCCTATTCCTAACCCTAATCTCCTAACCCTAACCCTACTCCTAACCCTTATACCCTATCCCTACCCCTTTTCCTAACCCTAATCTCCTAACCCTACTCCTAACCCTAATCCCCTAACCATACCCCTATTCCTAACCCTAATCCCCTAACCCTACCGCTATTCCTAACCCTAATCCCTTAACCCTACCCCTATTCCTAACCCTAATCCCCTAACCCTACACCTATTCCTAACCCTAACCCCCTAACCCTACCTCTATTCCTAACTCTAATCCCCTAACCCTATACCTATTCCTAACCCTAGTCCCCTAACCCTATTCCTAACCCTAACCCTACCCCTATTCCTAACCCTAATCCCCTAACCCTACCCCTATTCCTAACTCTACACCTATTCCTAACTCTAATCCCCTAACCCTACCCCTATTCCTAACCCTAATCCCCTAACCCTACACCTATTCCTCACCCTAACCCCCTAACCCTACCCCTATTCCTAACTCTAATCCCTAACCCTACCCCTATTCCTAACTCTAATCCCCTTGCCCTACCCCTATTCCTAACCCTAACCCTAATCCTATCCCTATTCCTAACCCTAATCCCCGAACCCTACCCCTATTCCTAACCCTAATGCCGTAACCCTACCCCTATTCCTAACATTAATCCCCTAACCCTACTCCTAACTCTAATCCCCTAACCCTACTCCTATTCCTAACCCTAACCATAATCCCCTAACCCTACTCCTATTCCTAACCCTAATACCCTACCCCTATTCCTAACCCTAATCTCCTAACCCTACTCCTAACCTTAATCCCCTAACCCTACCCCTATTCCTAACCCTAATCCCTAACACGACCGCTATTTCTAACCCTAATCCCCTAACCATACCCTACCCCTAACCATACCCCTATTTCCCCTAACCCTTCCTAACCCCAACCCTACTCCTATTCCCTTAACCCTACCCCTAACCCTACTCTCTATTCCTAACCCTAATACCCTACCCCTATTCCTAACCCTAATCCCCTAACCCTACCCCTATTCCTACCCCTAATCCCCTAACCCTAACCCCTATTCCTAACCCTAATCCCCTAACCATACCCCTATTCCTAACCCTAATCCCCTGACCCTTCTAACATTAATCCCCTAACCCTACCCCTACTCCAAACTCTAATCTCCTAACCCTACTCCCCCTTTCCTAACCCTTCCTAACCCTAGTCCCCTAACCCTACTCCTAACCTAACCCTAATCCCTACCCCTATTCCTAACCCTAATACCCCTACCCCCTATTCCTACCCTAATCCCCTAACCCTACCCTATTCCTACCCCTAATCCCCTAACCCTACCCCTCCTAACCCTAATCCCCTAACCATACCCTATTCCTAACCCTAATCCCCTGACCCTAACCCTATTCCTAACCCTAATCCCCTAACCCTACCCCTATTCCTAACCCTAATCTCCTAACCTACCCTAACCCTTATACCCCTAACCCTACCCCTATTTCCTACCCTTTTAAACCCTAATCTCCTAACCCTACCCTAATCCCCTAACCATACCCCTATTCCTAACCTAATCCCCTAACCGCTCCCTAACCCTACCGCTATTCCTAACCCTAATCCCCTAACCCTACACCTATTCCTAACCCTAACCCCCTAACCCTACCTCTATTCCTAACTCTAATCCCCTAACTCTAATCCCTAGTCCTAACCCTATTCCTAACCCTAACCCTACCTATTCCTAACCCTAATCCCCTAACCCTACCCCTATTCCTAACTCTACACCTATTCCTAACCCTAATCCCCTAACCCTACCCCTATTCCTAACCCTAATCCCCTAACCATACACCTATTCCTAACCCTAACCCCCTAACCCTACCTCTATTCCTAACTCTAATCCCCTAACCCTATACCTATTCCTAACCCTAGTCCCCTAACCCTATTCCTAACCCTAACCCTACCCCTATTCCTAACCCTAATCCCCTAACCCTACCCCTATTCCTAACTCTACACCTATTCCTAACTCTAATCCCCTAACCCTACCCCTATTCCTAACCCTAATCCCCTAACCCTACACCTATTCCTCACCCTAACCCCCCCCTAACCCTACCCTATTCCTAACTCTAATCCCTAACCCTACCCCTATTCCTAACTCTAATCCCCTTGCCCTACCCCTATTCCTAACCCTAATCCTATCCCTATTCCTAACCCTAATCCCCGAACCCTACCCCTATTCCTAACCCTAATGCCGTAACCCTACCCCTATTCCTAACATTAATCCCCTAACCCTACTCCTAACTCTAATCCCCTAACCCTACTCCTATTCCTAACCCTAACCATAATCCCCTAACCCTACTCCTATTCCTAACCCTAATACCCTACCCCTATTCCTAACCCTAATCTCCTAACCCTACTCCTAACCTTAATCCCCTAACCCTACCCCTATTCCTAACCCTAATCCCCTAACACGACCGCTATTTCTAACCCTAATCCCCTAACCCTACCCCTAACCATACCCCTATTCCTAACCCAAATACCCTAACCATACCCCTATTACTAACCTTAATCCCCTAACCCTACCCCTAACTATACCCCTATTCCTAACCCAAATACCCTAACCATACCCCTATTACTAACCCTAATCCCTTAACCCTACCCATATTCCTAACCCTACCGCTATTCCTAACCCTAATCCCCTACCCCTATTCCTAACCCTAGTCATATTCCTAACCCTAATACCCTAACCCTATTCCTAACCCTAGCCCCCTAACCCTACCCCTATTTCTAACCCTAATCCATACTGCTATTCCTAACCCTAATCCCCTAACCCTACCCCTCCGATATGGTCCCTGAACTCTGGCTATGTTTTGACTACACTTTCTCTGTTTATCTTTTTATTATTATTATTAAACAGGTGTGATTTAACTGTACTTCGGTCTGATTCATGGTTTCTGACACCGAGTTCTAACACACGGCCAATGGGAAATGAAAAAATCCACCCCCTACTTCTACAGGGTGGGGGCGTGATTAAAGTTGGTCGTAATGTTGGGTTCACTTTAACCACTTAAGGACCAATTCACGCCGATATGACACGTCTCTTTAAGCCCAGCCGTGGGGTCGTGAACATGCCGCCGCCGGCACACTCACAACCCAGTCCGAAGCTCTGTGACTGTGCCTGCGGGACCCGTAGAGCCGATCGCCGCCGGTGTCCTGCGATCAGTCACAGGAGCTGAAGAACGGGGAGAGGTGAGTGTAAACAAACATTTCCCATTCTTCATTGTGGCGCTGTTCTACTTAACCACTTGAGGACCGCCGCACGCCGATATACGTCAGCAGAATGGCACGGCTGGGTCGTGCAGAATGGCACCGCTTGCGACCCGGCCTGAAGCTCCGTGACTGCGTACCCGATCGCCACCGGTGTCACGCAATCGGTCACAGGAGCTGAAGAACGGGGAGAGGTGAGTGTAAACACACCTTCCCCGTTCTTCTCAGTGGCAGTGTCAGTGATCGTCTGTTCCCTGATATAGGGAAACACGATCAATGACGTCACATGTCCAGCCCCGCCCCCTACAATTAGAAACACATATGAGGTCACACTTAACCCCTACATCGCCCCCTAGTGGTTAACTCCTAAACTGCAATTGTCATTTTCACAGTAACCAGTGCATTTTTATAGCACTTTTCGCTGTATAAATGACAATGGTCCCAAAAATGTGTCATAAGTGTCCAGGGTGTCCGCCATAATGTCGCAGCCCCCCCCAAAAAAGCGCTGATCGCCGCCATTACTAGTATAAAAAAAATATTAATAAAAATGCCATAAAACTATCCCCTATTTTGTAGACGTTATAAATGTTGCGCAAACCAATCGATAAACGCTTATTGCGATTTTTTTACCAAAAATATGTAGAAGAATACGTATGGGCCTAAACTGAGGGAAACAAATGTTTTTTTATATCCTTTTTTGGGGGATATTTATTATAGCAAAAAGTTAAAAATATTGCATTTTTTTTCAAAATTGTCGTTCTATTTTTGTTTATAGCGCAAAAAATAAAAACCGCAGAGGTGATCAAATACCACCAAAAGAAATCTCTATTTGTGGGGAAAAAAGGACGCCAATTTTGTTTGGGAGCCACGTCGCACGACCGCGCTATTGTCAGTTAAAGCGACGCAGTGCCGAATCACAAAAAGGGCCCGGTCCTTTACCTGCATATTGGTCCGGGGCTGAAGTGGTTAAACTCCATCAAGATAATAACAGAATAAAATATACAAAGAGTCTTATGAAGGGAAGTGAAATGATGTCAGTCATCAGCTCTTGGCGACGGCGGATGGACACCCGAGAATTGCGGGGTGTTATCGGTGACCGCTCACCTTTGATAAATGGAACATCGCCCGGGATTATTTCCGTCCGCGGTAACGCTCGGGATGCGATGCGTCAGATTTTTTCCCCGAGATTTTCTCGCCCCTCCGTCAGTGAAGCAGCTTGAGACGCGACACCTGTGTAACAAGTCATGTGACCGAGGCTAAAAATACATCCACTTGTTTTCCAGCATCTCGCAATATTGCTTTCATAACTTTGCACGTGACGCGACCTGCGAGCCGCAAACACATGCTCCGCCGCGCTCCGTGTGTCCAAATCACCATCAACCGCGCTTAACACGGCTCAGGGCTCTTTATTTTACAGCATGTTTGTGGGAATTATAAATATATACTCTATGTATACATACACTATATTGTCAAAAGTATTGGGACGCCTGCCTTTACACACACCTGAACTATAATGACATCCCCCGTCCTGCCCCGGTGCTACTCAGACAGGAGATAGAGAGATACAAAGTAACATTGTTTATAAACATTGATCAGACGGGAGATGGAGAGATACAAAGTAACATTGTTTATAAACATTGATCAGACGGGAGATGGAGAGATACAAAGTAACATTGTTTATAAATATTGATCAGACGGGAGATAGAGAAATACAAAGTAGTAAAGTTAATAAATAAAAAGTAAAGTTAAAAAGCAAAAAACTTTATAAATACAATAACTTTACATTGCTGAGTGCCGGAATAATAATGATGGTGTCACTGTCAGTGGGAGAAATGATGGAAATGATTGAATGGTATTTATACTTCATCTGCAGGATTATTATCAGTAATCAGATGTTCCCGTCACTCGTCACCGCAAATATGGAGAGAACTTTTCAGGGTTTTATTCCGCGCCCCACAGAGTGATGTGAACTGATCAGATTCCAGAGATTACAAACTGCCCCCCCCCCCAGGGGCCCCCCAGGAATGTCAAGCTGCCCCCTGCCCCCCCCCCCCCAGGAATGAGAAAGACAATAATATATGAAGAGGAATGCGCAGAGTTGATTATCTGCAAAGTCTGCAGTTTAGCAGAACCGGAGAGCGCGGCGGAAACACGAACGCTTCGTAGAGACCATTACCCTAAATACTTCTATATATCGCATCATTTGTTCCACTCAGAGCAAGAAAGATCCGGAAAGTCATTACACAGAATGTACAGACATGTGTGTCCCTTCCATTATCTATCTATCTATCTATCTATCTATCTATCTATCTATCTGTCTGTCTGTCTGTCTGTCTGTCTGTCTGTCTGTCTGTCTATCTATCATGTATCTCTCTCTCTCTCTCTCTCTCTTTATCTATCTATCTCTATATCATGTATCTCTCTCTCTCTCTCTGTCTATCTCTCTATCTACCTATCTATATCTCTCTATCTATCTATGTATCTCTCTCTCTCTCTCTCTCTCTCTCTCGCTTTCTCTCTCTCTCTATATCTCTTTATCTATCTATCTCTCTATCATGTATCTCTCTCTCTCTCTGTCTATCTCTCTATCTACCTATCTATATCTCTATCTCTCTCTGTCTATCTCTCTATCTACCTATCTATATCTCTCTATCTATCTATGTATCTCTCTCTCTCATCTCTCATGTATCTCTCTCTCTCTCTCTCTAACTATCTCGCTCTATCTATCTATCTATCTATCTATCTATCTATCTATCTATCTGTCTGTCTGTCTGTCTGTCTGTCTGTCTGTCTGTCTGTCTGTCTGTCTGTCTGTCTGCCTGCCTGCCTGCCTGCCTGTCTGTCTGTCTGTCTATCTATCTATCTCTATTCTATCATGTATCTCTCTCTCTCTCTCTCTATCTTATCAGATCGCTGTGTTCTGACTTTTCTTAGACATTGTATATTATATATATGATGGAGTATATTTTTTGCTATAATAAATATCCCCCAAAAATATATAAAAAAAACATTTTTTTCCTCAGTTTAGACCGATACGTATTCTTCTACATATTTTACGTAAAAAAATATAAATAAATCGCAACAAGCGTTTATTGATTGGTTTTGCGCAAAAGTTATAGCATCTACAAAATAGAGCATAGTTTATGGCATTTTTATAAAAAAAAATGTTTTACTACTAACGGCGGTGATCAGCGATTTTTATCGGTACTGCGACATTATAGTGGACACATTGGACACTTTTGACACATTTTTGGGACCATTGGCATTTTTACAGCGATCAGTGCTATAAAAATGCATTGATTAATGCCACTGGCAGGGAAGGGGTTAACACTAGGGGGCAAGGAAGGGGTTAATAATGTTCCCTGGGTGTGTTCTAACTGAAGGGGGGTGGGACTGACTAGGGGAAATGACAGATCGCTGTTCATACATTGTATGAACAGACGATCAGTCATTTATCCCCCTGACAGGACCAGGAGTAGTATGTTTACTAGGGGTGCTATGGATCGTGACCGATCCGCGATCCGAACGGGTCGACCTGTTCGGATCGGCACAGTATGCGATCCGCGGACCGCACCGCTGCCGGGGCCTTAGTAAAGGCCGCGGCTTCGGCCTAGCTCTGGATCGGTCGGCCATCTTGGTACACCCGGCGGTGGTGCGCGCTGACCTCATCACCCCTCCCTCTGCTCGTGGATTTTCTATTCTGCAAGAGCGCGCGCCGCAACAAGTACAGTGAGTTGGATGCTGGACTGGCAGTGGCTATTATATATTAGTGATTATGGGGGCGATGTTGGACTGGCTATACTTACTAGTGTGGGGACAATGTTGGACTGGAACAGTGATGGTGATGATGAGTGGGGGGCAATGGTGGACATTACAGTGACGAGTTGGGGGCAAGTTATGTTTGTCTTGTGTGTTTTTTTGTTTTTTTACTGATCTGAAAAATGATCCGATCCGTGACTTCTGATCCGAGGAACGATCCGAACCGTGAGTTTTTTGATCCGTTGCACCACGTGGGCCAGATTCTCAGCGGCGATACGACGGAGTATCTCAGATACCCCGTCGTATCGCCGTTTTTTTTTGGCTCGTATCTATGCGCGTGATGCTTAGCATCACTTTGGCATAGATACGCTTCAACATCTGACAAGTGTAATACCATTACACTTGCGGATCGTAGTTGTAATGACAACTCCGGCCACTAGGTGGCCTTTACGTTGTTTTCTCATTTGCATATGCAAATGAGGCTAGTACGCCGATTCCCGATCGCTTTTACACCGCCCCGTCGTCGCGTATGTCGTTTTCGTCCGCGTAAGGTTACCCCAGCTTCTATGTGGAGTAACCTTACGCAGTACCGTCGGATGCCATGTTAAGTATGGCGTTGGGTCAGCGTTGGCTTTTTCCGTCGCTTACGTCGTTTTACTAACTCGTTCACGAATAGGGCATTGCGTAGTGACGATCACGTCGTTTTGAAGTCGGTTTCAACGACGCTTTCCGACGTGAGCTCGAGCATGCGCACTGGGCGTTTTCCCTGGACAGTTCGTTCGATGCGGGGGCGCGCTTAATTTAAATACAAGCCGCCTCATTTGAATTACGGGGGCTTACGCTGGGCCATTTTCGCTACGCCAACGCAAACGACGGAGCAAATGGTTAGAGAATACGGCACCTGCTCTAGTACGATGCGGCGGCGTAGTGCAAATGGCTTACGATACGCAAGCGAAATTCTATGAGAATCTGGCCCCTAATGTTTACACACCCAGCTCCCAGTTCTCGCTCTGTAACAAGCAATCGTGGGTGCCCGGCGGTGATTGCGGCCACCAGGCAGGCGCGTGGCACCAGGGGCGAACAGGGGGCGCGCACGTGCCCCTTGTGGCTGAAATGAAAAATCACGTAATATTATGTGATTTTGCGCAGCCGAGCCGAGCCGACCTGCCGCTGTTAAAACTGCGGCGGCTGGTCGGAAAGCGGATACAGTTCCCAGTCAGTGCCCCCAATACCCAATTGACGAAAGTCATTAAAAATACAGTTTATGTTTGACCTTATTATCTTTAGTAATGACAAAGTTATCGATAAATAAAGAGGCCCATAGCAGAAAGGTAAAAATTGCTTTGCTTGATAGGGGGGGGGGGGGTGAATACTTTTGCAAGGCACTGTAGCCTAAAGGTAAAATTTGCATCACGGCTCCATAGGGGGTGAACAGGGGGAAGAGGGGGAGGGGTTAAACATGTGGTCAAAAAAATTGGAAAAATGGCTCTGGCAGAATTTTTTTTTAAAAAGAATGAATTGTAACAAATTACAGAAAATAGATACAGTGTATGGCCCGGATTCACATACATCGGCGCATATTTATGCAGGCGTAGCGTATCTCTTTTACGCTACGCCGGCGAGCATGGAATTCACAAAGCAAATGCTCCCAACTCTGTGCCGGCGTAGCGTATATTTCGAAGGCGCAGGCCGGCGTAAGTGGAAGTAGGTGGAAGTGGGCTGGAAGTGGGCGTGATCCATGCTAATGAAGCGTGACCCCATGCAAATGATGGGCTGGGTGCCAGACAAGTACTTAAAACGAACTGCGCATGCATCAAGACGTGGTCGTATCCCCGCTTGCATGCGCACAACCACGTCGGAACAACTGCCTAAGATACGCCGGATCACTGTGTACGCCGTGAACGTAACCTACACCCAGCCAGACCTACGTCGGCCCATATTCACAGACGTCCAACGTACAATACGTAGGCTTGTGTTCCCTGGTCCATACCTTTGCATGGGTTTCGCCTCATCTATGGGGAATAGTGATGAGCGGAATACGCCATATTCGATTTCGCGATATTTCGCGAATATATAGAAGAATATTCGCGAATATTCGTTAATATCGAATATTCGTGATATTTTATCAAAAAAAAAAAATTGCAAATTTTCGCTAGTGCGAATGCGAAATTGATTGCGAAATTCTCGTCAACACGCGAAAACGGAGATCATTTCCTGGATTACTAAACTAATATGCACTAAACACTAACTCTACTTACACAAACTTATATGACTAAACTAAAGCTAATTTTTTTTTTTTATACACAAAACACAGAAGGGCAGAGAACGTATTCTCGAATATTCGTTAATATCGAATATTTGTGATATTTTATCAAATAAAAAATTTGCGAAATTTCGCTAGTGCGAATGCGAAATTGATTGCGAAATTCTCGTCAACACGCGAAAACGGAGATCATTTCCTGGATTACTAAACTAATATGCACTAAACACTAACTCTACTTACACAAACTTATATGACTAAACTAAAGCTAATTTTTTTATTTTTATACACAAAACACAGAAGGGCAGAGAAGGCATTCGCGAATATTCGTAATACGTATATTCGCATTGCGAATATTCGGCAACATAAAAGGATCGCCTCAGCTACTCGGCCCAGGGTCTCTAATCATACCAGCAATGCTTTTAGACGTCGATGGAGATCACTAGGATGTGATCTGTTTTAAAAATAAATTTGAAAAAATACGAATATTCGCGATAGCGAATATTCACAGCGATATTCGATTTATTCGCGAATACTCGAATATGCAATATTCGTAACGAGCAACACTAATGGGGAATAACTTTATGCCGGACGTAAAACTTACACAAACCGCATAAATCATGCGCCAGGCGCAAGTACGTTCGTGAATCGGTGTATCTCCCTAATTGGCATATTTGAATTGAAAATCAATGGGAGCACCACATGCGTCCAGCGTAAATATGCGCCCACGCCACGCCGGCGTAGGCAAGTTACGTCGGTGGGATGAAGTCTGTTTTTAGGCATATCTAAGTTTGTGGGTTCGGCGCACAGATACGACGGCACATATTTGTACTTACGCGGCGTATCTGGAGATAAGTCGGCCTAAGTGCTTTGTGAATTCCGGCCTTTATTTCCAGGAATGATTTCTGTCTTTCTCTGATCTCTGTATGGACATCCGACACGTCCGAAGGTTTGGCGACAAATCCGGAGAGCGCAGCGTAATGTCATGTATCCGCACCGACCATAAATCCGTTAACGGCGTCCCACTTCTTATACGCGGAATGGCGGAGAAGATGTAATTAGCGTCCCATCCGTGGAACGGTCTCTGAGATCCGCTCGTCCTCTTTCACGACCCATCGTTAGGCAAACAAAACGCCGGCCTGATTATTGTTTTCCAGAAGTCATGGCGGCAACCCGCGGCCCCGAGATCCGACGGATAAAACATAACGGTGACGGTAACATTTTTACGATACGGCGTTAAGGTTTGGACAGAACCCCTCGTCAGCTGTCAGTCCTGGAAGCCGGTGATTGAACTCTCGTCTGCCGCTATAATAAATGCGCCTCCTCGCGCCACCTGGACGTCCTGTCAAGTGCTAAAGTGGCCATTAGTCACAGCCCATTGGCGGCAACGTTCCCTGTTTTTGGTGCATCTGCTAATCCAAACATGCCGCTTCCAGCAATGAGGCTGCTAACAAGCGCAGGGAATCGGCTGAAGGACGCCGCGTGAATGTGAAACACAAAAATAAATTGCTCAAGTCAAGGCAGATTTTTTTTTTTTTTACATAAATTATATATTTTTTTTATTTTTTTTTGTTACATGAAAACATTTTTGAATGGTTATTTTTGTTTACATAAAATACTTTCTTTAATTTTATTTTTTTTGTTACATAAACGATTTTTTTCTTCATTTTTTAATTTTGTTACATAAAAGATTTTTTCTTAAATTTCTTTGTTACATAAAAGATTTTTTGAATTGTTATTTTTGTTACATAAAATAAATTCTTTCATTTTATTTTATTTTTGTTATATAAAGGATGTTTTTCTTCATTTTTTTTATTTCTTGTTACATAAAATATTTCTTCTTTTTTTTGTTACATGAAAGATTTTTTTCTCCATTCTAGTTTTTGTTACATAAAATAATTTCTTTAATTTTATTTTTTTGTTACATAAAGTTTTTTGTTCTTCATTTTTTATTTTTGTTACATAAAAGATGTTTTCTTCTTGCTTTTTGTTACATGAAATATTTTTTCTTCATTCTAGTTTTTGTTACATGAAATAATTTCTTTGATTTAATTTTTTGTTAAATAAAGGATTTTTTATTTGTTTTTCATTTTGTTACGTTAAATATTTTTTCTTCATTTTTTTTGTTACATGTAAGATTTTTTTAATGGTTATTTTTGTTACATAAAATAATTTTTTATTTTGTTATTTTGTAAGTGTATTTTTATACTCACTAGCGAGGCTGCATTGATGGGCACTGGTGAGGCTGTATTAATGGGCACTGGTGAGGCTGCATTGATGGGCACTGGTTGCATGCATTGATGGGCACTGGTGAGGCTGTATTGATGGGCACTGGTGAGGCTGCATTGATGGGCACTGGTGAGGCTGTATTGATGGGCACTGGTGAGGCTGCATTGATGGGCACTGGTGAGGCTGTATTGATGGGCACTGGTGAGGCTGCATTGATGGGCACTGGTAAAGGCTGCATTGATGCTCACTGGTTGCATGCATTGATGGGCACTGGTGAGGCTGCATTGATGGGCACTGGTGAGGCTGTATTGATGGGCACTGGTGAGGCTGCATTGATGGGCACTGGTTGCATGCATTGATGGGCACTGGTGAGGCTGCATTGATGGGCACTGGTGAGGCTGCATTGATGGGCACTGGTGAGGCTGCATTGATGGGCACTGGTTGCATGCATTGATGGGCACTGGTGAGGCTGCATTGATGGGCACTGGTGAGGCTGTATTGATGGGCACTGGTGAGGCTGCATTGATGGGACTTGTAGTTTCACAACAGCTGGAGGGCCGCCAGTTTGAGATCCCTGCTCTACAGCCTCAGCTGCACAGATGAATAAATAGGAAGCGCTTTGAGACTTCCTGCTCATTCACAAACTAAAGCATTGTAAACAGTTTACTATGCTTCAGTGATGAATGGACATGGGAGTGATTGGTGCCGATCGCACACTGTGTTCATTCGGGAAAGGAAGTGGCCAACAAATGTCACCCCCCCCTGTGTGCCCGCAGCAGCTGCTGGTGGGAAAGGAGGGAATGCCGAGCGGGGGAGGGGCATTTTACAGGGCACAGCGGCGACAATTAGCACAGTGACAGTGGCATCAATTGGTACAGTGGCGACAATGGGCACAGTGGCGACAATCAAAGGGCACAGTGGCGACAATTGACACAGTGGCAACAATTGATGGGCACAGTGGCTGCATTTGATGGCATGGCACAGTGGCTGCGTTTAATGGCATGGCATAATGCCTGTGTTTGATGGCATGGCACAGTGGTGACAATTGATGGCACAGTTGCTGCATTTGTTGGGCACAGTGAGGCAGCAATTTTATTTTATTTTATTTGTTTTTTCGTTTGCGCCCCCCCAAAAATGTTGAGCACCAGCCGCCACTGCTCCTAGCACTCCTTCAGCAGGTGCCTGGGCCCCCTTTTGAACTGATGGGGTCCGGGCCCAGTACAGGAGGGCCTGGGCTGCTGTGTTTGGTTAAATGGAGGGGGGGGGGAACCTCGGCTCAATCGTCTGTTTTTTTTTTACCGTCCCCCAGCTGCAAGTGTATGCCAGGCCTTAGTGACGTGTTGATGATTCCTCTGGAAGTCTTATTAATCTTTCCTCCCGGGGGAGTCCAGCAGATCCTCTCATTTTAATCATTTTAATAAAATAAAAAAATGACATTAATATTTATGAGCGCGGCGGAAATTTAATAACTCTGTGTTCGCAAATACAAATATTTAACCGGTCAGCCGGAGAAGTTATTATATATTTTTTTTTTAGATTTATATTTTCAGAGCGTGTTATTGCTCCGGATACCATGGGAGACAAAAAGGGCGAGGGAAGATCTGAAATAAAATACAATGTACCCCTCCCACAGCGCCCTCATTGTGATACACAGCGTCCCTATAAATGAAAGACCCCTGGTGATTGGCCTGAACCCTGATGATTTCTCATCTGAAACAAAGTATCGATCCCTCGCAGAGATACATTATTATAGAAATAAATTGCAATGACGACGGAAGGGCAACGGGTACCATGGAACGGGAACTGAAGGCTGGAACTTGGGAGCGATGGGATCAGACAGGCAGGGGCGCTGATTCATCTGATGCTGGCTGCTGGGAGGGTATTTAGGTCCTCCCCTACTAGTGCCTCTCACTCCAGTGTTTTGCTGCTGCCAGATACTGTTTGCCATTGATTTTGATCTTGCTCCCGCCCTGTACCATATACCCTGCTGCCTTGTTCCTGATCTCAGTTTTGGTTCCTCCTTCCCATCTGCTTTGTGCACCTCCAGTTTTCCCCTGCTTTACTGTGGTGTTCCCAATTTTGTATATGTAGGACGGTCCCAGGACTCCTTTAGTCTAATGAGAACCTCTAGAGTTAGGGATAGCTGACATCCTTCTTTGTAGAGTGGGTGGGTGTGGCCCAAGATACAGGAGAGTCAGGACGATCTCTACGTTGGAGATAGAGAAAGGAGCTGTGGGTTAGTGGGCGTCCTGACTCTCCTGTAGTCCAAGGGAGGGGGCGAGCACGACACTCCACACCAGGGAGAAAGCCTCACATTACTGTGTGGAGTTACAGACAGAAGAACAGGAAGTGAGGATTTCTCAGAAGAAATAAAGACATATAAAAGCAAAATGGAAGTGAAGGAGGACTGCACTAAGGGAAAGGAAGCTATTTAGGGAAAAAATTGTACCTTTACAACCCCCTTTAAATAGCCCACTAGGCACCAATATCTGTGGTAGATATTCCTGTACATTCGAGCACTTTATGCAGGTACATGTGCGCATTCTTGCATATTTATTTCTGCTCCTATACCTCATGTGAGCATGCGCATGAGTTTTATAGCTCAGAGCAAAGGTTATGCAACCAGCAGACCACTGGAGAGAGAGACACTAGTATGGCGGGACCTGAATACCCTCCCAGCAGCCAGCATCAGGTGAATGCTGATTACTGGGATCTGCTGGCTGCTGGGAGACACCCGCTGGTGGATGGAACCTTCCACTCAGCGAAGCACAGTGCCAGGTTCTGAAATTGGGTCAATAACTGGGTAAAGTATCAGGAATTGCTGATAGACCAATAGCTGAGCTTCATCATCAGGAATTGCTGATAGACCAATAGCTGAGGTTCAGCATCAGGAATTGCTGATAGACCAATAGCTGAGGTTCATCATCAGGAATTGCTGATAGACCAATAGCTGAGCTTCATCATCAGGAATTGCTGATAGACCAATAGCTGAGCTTCAGCATCAGGAATTGCTGATAGACCAATAGCTGAGGTTCATCATCAGGAATTGCTGATAGACCAATAGCTGAGGTTCATCATCAGGAATTGCTGATAGACCAATAGCTGAGCTTCAGCATCAGGAATTGCTGATAGACCATTCTGCTATGATCCTATGCAGACCTCAGGTTTAAATAGTCCACTAGGCTGCAGTATCTGTGGTAGATATTCCTGTACATTCGAGCACTTTATGCAGGTACATGTGCGCATTCTTGCACATTTATTTCTGCTCCTATACCTCTTATGAGCATGCGCATGAGTTGTATGGCTCAGAAAAAAGGATATGTCACAGCACACCAGGGAGCTCCATAAGAGGGTCCAACACTATAGTAAACAATCACAGAAAAGCCGCTCCTTCTGATGGCCGGCATGATGTTCCAAATACACTTTACTCCTCCACCACGCTGAAAGAAAAGAGGCAGATCTGTCTTTATAATCCTTGGGATCCTCCGGCCTTATCAGGGCCTATTCTCTAAAAATGCTGCTAAAAGTTTCTAAATTACCAAATAATAAACCCTTCATAATGCCGCGTACACACGGTCGTTTTTGCGATGAAAAAAAAAACGTTGTTTTTTAAAACGTCATTTAAATTGATGGTGTGTGGGCAAAACGTCGGTTTTTGTCTTCAAAAAAACGACCAAAAAAAAATTCCAACATGCTTGAATTTTTTGTGTCGTTTTTCAAAACGTCGTTTTTTGTTTCACAAAAAGTCACCGTGTGTAGCAAAAACGTTGTTTAAAACGACGTTTTTCAACCCGCGTATGCCCAGAAGCTAGTTATGAAGCGAGCTTCAATGGAAAAGAGTGGTGAACGTAACCTCGCTTTTTGTGAAAAAAACGATGGTGTGTATGCAACATCGTCTTTGAAAAGTGACGTTTCAAAAACGTCGTTTTTTACTTCACAGAAAACGTCGTTTTTTTTCACCACAAAAAATGATCGTGTGTACGCGGCATCATGGCCCATACACACGATCCGAATATCGGACGAAAATGATCGTCCGATGATGGATCGTACGATTTTCGGATCGTGTGTACACTACTTTCGACAGCCGATCACGACCGTTCATCCGATTAAATTCGATCGGACAAGCGCGAAAATTTTTCTCGTCCGATGTCCGATCGTCCGATTTTCGTTTAGTCAGTACAGCCGTCGTCCGATAATACAATACAAATACATTTCAACACGTGACATCACTTCCGATCGTTTTTTCTATCGTACAATAATTTTCGTGAGTTTAAAAACCTATTTTATTTTACTCGCGATTATTAAGCGAAAAAAGTCGTACGATCCGTCGGCCGATATTCGGATCGTGTGTATGGGCCATCAGGGTCTCACAATACCTGCAGAACCTTCAGGATGAAGAGTGTGCAGCGCGGAGCCCCGGAGGTTGTGAATTTGATTATAGAAGAAATAATTCAGCTGGAAGGACTTAAAAGCTTGATTGAGAAGAGCTTGTCAACACTGGAGGAGTATAAAACAAGTCGGGACTTTAAAAGCGTAAACTGGAGAGGTAGAAAAAAAATCCCAAAAATAAATAATAAAAAAGGAAGATAAGCAAAATAAGTCTTCTAGAAATACGATGGCTTTTTAATAGGGTGTGATTTTTCCACTTAAGGACCTTGGGTGTTTTTCAGATTTGGCGTTTGCAAGACTAAAACAGGTATTTTTTTTGCTAGAAAATTACTTAAAACCCCCAAACATTATGGCCCAGATTCACAGAGCGATTACGGCGGCGTAACAGGAAATGCGTGGCGTAAGTCTAATTGTGCGCGTGCGTTTCGATGCACGGCATCCCCAAAACGAGATACGCAAGAAATCTACTTTTTTTTGTCCAGCGTAATTTCGTTAGACAGGCGCATCCGTCCGCGCAAAACTGCGCTAGGCACACCATTGATTTGCTATTCAAATATGCTAATGAGGGTGTTACGGGGATCCACAAAAGAACATTGGTGCAGCGCAGGCTACGCAGTGTGCGCAACAGCTAAATGTCCTGTCTAAAATTAGAGCATATAAAAGCTGGTCTTAAATTAGACAATTCGTCTACATGTCAGATAAAGCAACACTGTTAGTGAGGAGCTGAGCAGTCACGCATGTTGCCCAACAAACTGTATGCCAACATGCCAGTCATCCATGCTCATAGCTATACTACTGACTTTAGATGAGCAAAGAAGGAGGAGGGCACTGAGGAGGGCACAGGATTTTTTTTTTTCTAAAAACAATTTTTTGCTTATATAAACTTTTCAATTTAATCTAATTTAATACAATATTCTTAGCTGATACAAGCCCCTCAATCTTCACTCTCTACTCTTCACGGGAGAGGATATATCACGCACGCCTAGACATCTATGGCATGAGTGATTCTGAGGTGTCTCGCATCTTCAGATTCACCCCTCATGCCATCATGGAATTAACCACAACCCTGCAGGAGGACATCACCAGCCCAACACATGACACCACCCATGACACCCATGACAGCTACATATACAATCAGAGCCCCATCCCCACAGATTGCGAACAGAACATGTATGGGGATTTCTGGCTGGTTGGTGAGTGACATGGGTGGCAGGCATGACTGGCCCCCCCCATGATGCTGACATCACAAGGGGCACATGCACTACTAACATCCTCCTGTCTTTTCCCTTCAAGGTGACTCTGCATATGCACTGGGACCCCATCTCATGACCCCATCTCATGCCAGCTCACATTATGCATCTTTGCACGTTAAACACACACATTAATCATGGCACAATGAGAATGCATGCATGCACACCACTGTGGTCCCTAGCACACACACCCCACATTCTCATTACATTGGATTAGCACCAGTCCACCATGCAGGACTTGTGAGCAGCAACGCCACGCCACGGCTCCAATTATGTCACTGTACATTCATACACCATTCACACAGACCTGGGGATCACTTCTCCCTGGTCCTGGGGAACCCTTCTCCACCAAAATTGAGGGTGACAGCCCTTTTCCCGCAGGAATGTCACCCCCACATTCCCAAATCATACACAAACAGAACCAAAAAAAAAAAAAAATTGACCAGCAAAAATAAAAAATGGCCATCAAAAATATAATTTAAACAAAATAACAACAAAGAAAACACATAAAAGACAAAAATCACTCTCAAAGACACGTCACAAACAAACAAACAAACGCTAATAAACAACAGAACAAAAGCACCTTGCTGTATAGGGAGGGATACAAAGGGATGTACTTTTGCGTTTGTCTCTGTCTATTTATGCTGTTTGCGTAGTTCACTAAGTTGCCCGGGTCCACTTCCAATTTCACTGATTGCGCCGTTCCCGAGTTGTGAGCATGCGCACAGAGGTGCTGACCATGGTCTGCTTCAAGCGCGCATGCGCGAGCCGGCCGGCCCTTCATTTGCATGGGGTCACGGCTCATTTCAATGTAACACGCCCACGTCCTTCCCAATTTGTATTACTCCGCCTTGCGCCTCTGAAATAACGTTGCGCAGGCGCAAATTTCTGCGTAAAACCGACGAGAATAGGGTGATTGCGCCGCTACATTGCACCAGTCTAACGTAAAGGCGGTGCGCTACGCCGGTCCAATAATGCGCAGATGTACCTGAATCTGGCCCTATATATATTTTTTTTCTAACACCATAGAGAATAAAATGGCGGTCATTGAAATACTTTTTCTCACACTGTATTTGCGCAGCGGTCTTACAAGCGCATTTTTTTCAGAAATTCACTTTTTTTAATAAAAAAATAAGACAATACATTTGGGCAAATTTTTTTATATATTGTGAAAGATGATGTTACGCCGAGTAAAATGATACCCAACATGTCACGCTTAGAAAAATTGCGCCCGCTCGTGGCATAGCGTCAAACTTTAAGTCCCCTTTCACATTTATACAACTTGTCTCACGATTTTGTACTGCAAAATCGTATGACAAGTAATTTTCCATGATTTTCAATGAACACCATTCATACTGGCACGACTTTAAGTAGTGCCGACTTCAAAGTAGTCCCTGCACTACTTTGGTCCGATTTTGATGCCACTTACACAGGCATTCATTGAAATCGCGGCCGCGAATCGCGGCAAAATCGCGGTAAAATCACAGCCACGAATCGCGGCAAAATCGCGGTAAAATCGCGCGACTTAAAAGTTGTACAAGTGTGAAAGGGACCTTATGGCCCATACACAGGATCCGAATTTCGGACGAAAACGATCGTCCGATGATGGATCGTACGATTTTCGGATCGTGTGTACACTACTTTCGAGAGCCGATCACGACCGTTCATCCGATATTTTTCGACGTGGCTCCCAAACAAAATTTGCGTCCTTTTCTTCCCACAAATAGAGCTTTCTTTTGGTGGTATTTGATCACCTCTGCGATTTTTATTTTTTGCGCTATATACAAAAATAGAGCGACATTTTTGAAAAAAAAACACTATTTTTTACTTTTTGTTAAAAAAAAAAATCAAATAAACTAAATTTTAGTCAAACATTTAGGCCAAAATTTATTTAGCCACATGTCTTTAGTAAAAAAAAAAATCGCAATAAAAAAAAATAGCTACCTAGCGGGAACAGCGGCACTAATACAGCGATCAGAAAAATGATCGCTTAGTGACGCTGGCAATAGGGAGTGAAAGGGTTAACTAGGGCGGTGATCAGGGGGTTAAAACATTATTAGGGGGGGTGGGGGGGCTATCCTGAACCTAACACTAACTGTTTTTTACACTGCCTGTCACACTGACACTAAATGCAGTGATTAGATCACTGCATTCAGTGACACTGTGACAGGGGGGTGGGGGGGGGGCGATCACAAGGGGTTAATATGCCTATGTGAGTGTGTGTCAGTGTTGTGTTGGTGCACACTTACTTGTGATGTCTTCTCTCATCAGCAGCGCTGGGAAACAGCGCTGCGATGAGAGATTACAGGAGAGCGTCGGGAGGGAGGGCCCCCTCTCCCGCCGCCGACAACGGTGATCTCGTGGCGAATCCGCTGCAGAGACCACAGTTATCTTTTACAGGACCGCTCACACTAAAGATGGATACCTCGGTTGTGGCAGTAGCTGCCATTACTGAGATATCCATCTTTAAAGTACCGACGTAAATGTACATTTTTTTTTTAAATACTATATCTGATATTATTGGCAACACTACTTTGCACCTAAAAAATATCCCCAATACCTCCTGTGTTTATCTACCACCAGATACAGTAGTCCAACACTTTGCTGTAGGGAGGAACAGGGGGGGGGGGGGTTTAACAAGGAAAAGCTTGTGGAGGATATTATTTTGGCCAAGAGAACTGAAGAAGTCCTTTGTTGGAAGTTGATCTACTGGAAGATCTATATACACACAGAAGAATAAACCCTAATGAATGCCACCAGATACTGCATTCTGGCAATTTGGCGCAGGGAGGAAACCCCCCAATCTGCCACAGTGGTTTGCATGAGTCAACAAGGAAAAGCTAGTGGAGGACCTTCTATTTGTTGGAAGTGGTTCTGTCATGGATATGCAATAATGTCTGGCCGCTTACCTTCTCCTCCATGTGTTCATTAGAGGCCTGACTCTCTTATCTGGCTGTGCATTGCAAGTCTGCTTTGCTGATCAACGTTGTGTGTTAGCTTTGTGTTCCTGCTTGCCGTGTGCTACATTAATATCTCTGTGTACCGACTTTGGCTTGCCTCTGACTACTCCTGTTTGCCTGTGACCCTGACCCTTGCCCTGTCCCTTGGTTATCCTCGTCTGCTCGTTGCCCCGACCTTGGCTTACCCTTCACTATTCCTTGTGTTCTGAGTGGCTGCTTCGCCTCTCTCCCTATGGAGCATGACCTAGGGGACTCCAGGGGCCACGACCTGGATCCAGTTGCAGCGAAGGCCATCCTCACCACTAGAGGCTGTGGTGAATACCAAACTGGATCTTATGCCTCATTTCCACTGAGCGGATCGGTTCGGGACGCTTAGAATGGAACAGTTCAGAATGGTCCGGTCTATTGAGCGTTTCCACTACCAGTCGGACCACCAGGGCCATACAAGTTTTAGAAAAAATGCCTCTAGTGATGTCACACTAGTGCGACGAGAAACGTGATGCAGCGTCACTCAGTGTCAACCAAACAACAAAAACAACAATGGAGGTCATTCAGCAGCTCGTGTTTTCCCTGCTAGCCTTTTGGTTCTTTATAGGCAAAATACATGCCACACCGTATGAGAGAAGGTTTCGAGCGGCCAGCAGAAACACAGCAGAAAAGAAAAGAAAACTTTTAGCTTGGATGTGTAGCCGGGAGGAGAAGTACACATTTGTGCGGATAAGACAAAGACGGCAGCGCTATAGGGTAAGCACAACTGACCGACTTACCTGAAATACAGATATACACACTGTAACAGCTAGAGCTACTGTCACTGTAAAATGGACACAGGGTATGCACACTTTAGCGCTGCAAGACTACAGAGCATAGCTGTGGACTGGAGAAGACTTCTTTTGAAGCTGTTTCCAGGTTTTGGTATTTCATCATGGGGCTCTTTAGTGTGGAGATTCCAGAGTGTCTTGGGTGGGACGGGATCTCCAACCCTGAATCCATATTTTGTGGATGACCAGCAGGGTCTGTGCTCAGGTGAGCACAGCCCTTTATAATGAGTATGTGGGAAGATCTCATGGCTCCCAGTTGGAGACAGCAGGTCTCCAGAAGTCTGAGGCTGTAGGAGACAGCCAAAACGGTGACTGCAAGAGGCAGAGCTGTAGACGCTGAAGGGAAGCGTCTATGTTGGATTTCCGCTGGTCTGGGCGACCAGGAAAACGTGCAGAAGTATTGCTGCAGAAGTACTGCTACAGAGAGCCAGGTGGGCTAGCATTTTCTGTTGTGTGTTTGGTGGAGAAGAACCCCCTGCGTGGGAAACCTTTGTTTGGACTTTTATTTTGCCTTTTTAATAAAAATGGGCTACCATGCCCTTAAACATAGTTCCTGGCTGGAGTGAATCACTGAAAAAACGCCCATACCATGAGAGCTAACAACCCCCAACATTACAACACACACACACACACACACACACACAATGACCCACACACACACACACTGACCAACACACACTGACCCACCAATATGACACACACACACACACTGACCCACACACACACACTGACCCACCAATGTGACCAACACACACTGACACACACACACACACACACACTGACACACACACACTGACACACCAATGTGACACACACACACACACACTGACACGCTGACACACACACACACACACACACTGACCCACCAATGTGACACACACACACACTGACCCACCAATATGACACACACACACTGACCCACACACACACTGACACACACACACTGACACACACACACTGACCCACCAATGTGACACACACACACTGACACACACACACTGACACACAGTATGCGAATGAGAACCCCACTATGATCTGTGCTAGATAGACTCAATGTTGTATATATTGTGTGTTGTCTCATGCTGTTCTGGACTCTTTGCTGTGATCGTTTGGGGTGTGGTTGTATTCCATTGTTTGTGTCAGTCTGCCTTGGAAGAAAAGTATATTATGGGATGGATGTCCATGTGGAGGGGGCGATTCCTCCCACAGCCCCCCTGCTGATAAGACTGTTTACTGATGAGAGGTTTGAATACACCTGACCTGTGTGTCCATTGTCATTGGACAGTTTGGCCTGCCCTGGGTCCAAGGGTGGGGGGAAGTGTCTCGGGGTTGGTTGTCTGTATAACATGTGCCTAAATAAAGCTAGTCTGGTGGTTTTTACCCTACACTGAAGTACGGCTGGTGACTGGGGGAGGCTAAAGAGTCTTGGAAAGTGCTGGTTCTTTTGGACAGAGAAAACATTGACGGACCAGGGTTCATTACATACTCTATCCCTACCATTTCTTGTCATATCATTATCAACTACACCCCGACTCTTCCTATGTTCTCTCCACTATCTACCAGTTCATAAGTTAATGGTTAATGATTCATACTCTAAATGGTCCAAGGTTATCAGCGGTGTACCCCAAGGTTCGGTGCTGGGACCCTTACTTTTCAATATATTTATAAATGATATTGGGTCTGAGATGAAAAGTAACATTTCTGTCTTTGCAGATGACACCAAGCTATGCAGTGGAATAATGTCCTTGCAGGATGTCTCCAATTTACAAGCCAACCTCAATGCTCTGTCTAATTGGGCGACTAAGTGGCAGATGAGGTTTAATATTGATAAATGTAAAGTTATGCACTTAGGGGCTAAGAATATGCATGCATCATACATGCTAGGGGGAGTACAACTGGGGGGATCTGTAGTGGAGAAGGATCTGGGGGTTTTAGTTGATCATAAGCTCAATAATGGCATGCAATGCCAAGCTGCGGTTTCCAAAGCGAGCAAAGTCCTTTCTTGTATTAAGAGAGGTATGGACTCCAGAGATAGAGATATCATTTTGCCCCCCCCCCTGTACAAATCATTAGTAAGACCTCATCTGGAATATGCAGTCCAGTTTTGGGCACCAGTTCTCAAAAAGGATATCGGAGAACTGGAGAAAGTGCAGAGAAGGGCAACTAAATTGATAAGAGGAATGGAGGAGCTCAGCTATGAGGAAAGATTAGAGGAACTGAATTTATTCACTCTTGAGAAGAGGAGAATAAGGTCAACATGTATAAATATATAAGAGGTCCATATAGTGAACTTGGTGTTGAGTTATTCACTTTAAGGTCAACACTGAGGACAAGGGGGGCGCTCTTTACGTCTGGAGGAAAAGAGATTTCACCTCCAAATGCAGAAAGGTTTCTTCACAGTAAGAGGAATCCGGCCAGAACGGTCCGTTTGCCCCTACACACGAGCGGATTTTTCGGCTGAAATGGTCCGTCGGACCATGTTCAGCGGATTTATTCCCTTGTGTGTACAAGGCCTGATGGGAACAAAACCAAAGATGCCAGAACCTGGACCAGCTACGCATAGCAACCAATCAGCTTCTAACTTTGATTTTAAAAGCTTAAAGTGGTTGTAAAGGCACAAGTTTTTTTTTACCTTTGTGCATTCTATGCATGAGGTTAAAAAAAATTCTATGTGCAGCAGCCCCCAATACTTACCTGAGGCCCCTCTCGATCCAGCGATGTCCACGAGAGCTTTGCCTCTCCGGGGACTCACACTGCTGATTGGCTTTTGGTGTGCCGACACCTCTGAGTCCTTAACATCCAGTGTTATCACTTGATCCTATACACTTACATGCTCATCTATGTAAGCAAAAGAGCCAGGGGTAGTTAAAAGAAAGGAGACTTGCTTGAATAAGGCGGGTAGGGGACTGGTATGAATTTTTGGGGAGGACACCATACTTTTTTTCTTGATTTTTGCATGTGATGCCCCCTTTAATCTATACCAGACCTAAAGGGTCTCATATGGAATTTGGGGGGGGGGGGGGGGGACACCCCTGCTCTGTTTCCCTTTTGTTTTTTTGGATGAGTTCCACCTTTAAATACATACCAGACCTGAAGGGCCATGTATGATCTATGGGGGAAATTCTCACCTTCTTTAAATGTTTATGGATCCCCCATTAATATTTATGGTAGACCTTCCTCTAGGTACATGGGAGTCCAACCTTCGATCCTTCAGCTGTAGTGGAATTACAGGGCCCATAAGGCATTGCAAGGAAATTCCCATAGGGCATTGCAATGCAGAGACATGATGGAACTTGGCTCCCAAAGGCAGATGCATTATGGAAATTGGCTCCCAAAGGCAGAGGCATGATGGAACTTGGCTCCCAAAGAAAGAGACATGATGGAACTTGGCTCCCAAAGGCAGACACATTATGGAACTTGGCTCCCAATGGCAGAGGCATGATGGAACTTGGCTCCCAAAGGCAGAGGCATGATGGAACTTGGCTCCCAATTGCAGAGGCATGATGGAACTTGGCTCCCAATTGCAGAGGCATGATGGAACTTGGCTCCCAATTGCAGAGGCATGATGGAACTTGGCTCCCAATGGCAGAGGCAGGATGGAACTTGGCTCCCAAAGGCAAAGGCAGGATGGAACTTGGCTCCCAAAGGCAAAGGCATGGTGGAACTTGGCTCCCAAAGGCAGCAGCAGGATGGAACTTGGCTCCCAATGGCAGAGGCATGATGAAACTTGGCTTCCAATGGCAGAGGCATGATGGAACTTGGCTGCCAAAGGCAAAGGCATGATGGAACTTGACTTCCAAAGTCAGAGGTATTATGGGACTTGGCTCCCAAAGGCTGAGGCATGGTGGAACTTGACTCCCAAAGTCAGAGGTATTATGGGACTTGGCTCACAAAGGCAGAGGCATGGTGTAACTTGGCTCCCAAAGGCAGAGGCATGATGAAACTTGGCTCCCAAAGACAGAGGCATGATGAAACTTGGCTCCCAAAGACAGAGGCATGATGAAACTTGGCTCCCAAAGGCAGAGGCATGATGGAACTTGGCTCCCAAAGGCAGAGGCATGATGGAACTTGGCTCCCAAAGGCAGAGGCATGATGGAACTTGGCTCCCAAAGGCAGAGGCATGATGGAACTTGGCTACCAAAGGCAGGGGCATGATGGGACTTGGCTACCAAAGGCAGAAGCATGATGGATCTTGGCTACCAAAGGCAGAAGCATGATGGATCTTGGCTCCCAAAGTCAGAGGCGTGTTGGGACTTGTAGTTCCGCAACAACTGGAGGGTCTTAAGTTGGACACCCATGGGTAAAGCTCTGGGATAGATGAAAGAAATCTCTGGCTTCTTGTTTAAAAAAAAGAACAAAATGGCCAGGAACTGCATCCCCTGAGGACATTTGTAGCATAAAGGACTTGTGATCCTTTATTACTCCTCAAAGATTTTTTTTATTTTTATTTATACATTATGTACCTTTGTCTCTAAGGTTATTTTATTGCTCTAGCAATTTAAAGTTTCATATAAATCAACTGCCGTTTTGTAGCAGCTGGCAAATGTGAACATTTTCACCATTGAAAAGACAGAGACATTTGTCAGACGTCGCCTCGCCCTTTCCGTTAAAACGCAGCGTGTCACTGATGTATTGCCTGCGGTCTTCCCTGATGATCGCTATCAAAGTTCTCCATGAAACAACCTTTTGACTTGATAAGGAATTAGTCGCCTCCGTTCAATCAGACGAGGCTTCGCCTTCCTTCTTTTTAAGCGATGATTTCCCTCTGTCGCTTTGATCTCTGCGCAAGAAAATGAGTTCCTTCGGACTTTATAGTTAAGAGCTTTATTTTCTATTAATCTTCAATTCTTACTGGTTTACAGAGAAAAGTCAGCTTTTTTGATAACTGACACTTTGTAAAGATAGAACAAAGACAGATAATACAACATCGCCAAAATGGATGAGGGGAGCGGAGATATCTCCTTCCAAATATCAATACATTCGCAGTTTTAATTTCACTCTAATGCCCAACTTTGTAGGAAGTTATTATCCCTTAAAGTGACCCGGTCAGCAAAATATAATATCCAGATTAAAGTTCAGTGCAGAATGTATTCTATTCCTCTCTCTAATATATCATACTTCTACTCCATTCTCTGTAATAGAAGAGGTATTATACCACCCTCTCCGGTGTCTTGTGTCCCCCATCTCCCCTCCATTCTCTGTATATAGAAGAGGTATTATACCCCCCCCCCTCTCCAGTATCCTGTGTCTCCTACCTCCCCTCTATTCCCTGTAATAGAGGCATTATACCCCCCCCCCCCTCTCCAGTGTCCTGTGTCTCCTATCTCCTCCCCATTCTCTGTAATAGAAGAGGTATTATACCCCTTCTCCAGTGTCCTGTGTCTCCTACCTCCCCTCTATACCCTGTAATAGAGGTATTATACCTCCTCTCCAGTGTCCTGTGTCTCCTACCTCCCATGCATTCTCTGTAATAAACAAGGTAAAATACCCCCCTCTCCGGTGTCCTGTGTGCCCTACCTCCCCTCCATTCTCTGTAATAAAAGAGGTAGTATACCCCCTCTCCGGTGTCCTGTTTCTCCTACCTTCCCTCTATTCCCTGTAGAGGTATTATACCCCCCTCTCTGGTGTCCTGTGTCTCCTACCTCCCCTCCATTCTCTGTAATAAAAGAGGAATTATACCCCCCTCTCCAGTCTCCTGTGTCTCCTATCTCCGCTCTATTCCCTGTAATAGAGGTATTTCCCCCCTCTCCATTGTCTTGTGTCTTCTACTTCCCCTATATTCCCTGTAATAAAAAAAGAGGTATTATACCCCCTCTCTGGTGTCCTGTGTCCCCTACCTCCCCTCCATTCTCTGTAATAAACAAAGTAATATACCCCCCTCTACGGTGTTCTGTGTCCCCTACCTCCCCTCCATTCTCTGTAATAAAAGAGGTAATATACCCCTTCTCCAGTGTTCTGTGTCTCCTACCTCCCCTCCATTCTCTGTAATAGAGGAGGTATTATACTTTCCTCTCCAGTGTCCTGTGTCCCCTACCTCCCCTCCATTCCCTGTAATAGACAAGGTATTATACTCTCCTCTCTGGTGTCCTGTGTTCCATAGGACACATAGAGACAGTCCTTTCCCTCTCCTGCATACCTGGTATGTTAAAAGTAAAGGTTCCCTTTCAAGCCCTGAAACCTTTCGTAATGAGGTCTCAAACTGCCTGTCCACCATCATGCAGGAAAAGCACCAATCAGACTGAAGGCATTATAAACAGTGGGCAGACATCTTATGTTTCAGCTCTCACAACGGTTCAGTAGGGGACTAGATGGCTCCACAGGCAGACCAGAAATATTGTTCTCTTTCGTATCCCATCATATCCAATACAGTTTTTTCATTAGATATTTTCAGAGTTGAAAAATGTAAATTACATTTTCAGCCTCTTAACTGCACCGGGTTTTGTGTTCGGCAGCTTGTCCCACTACTGCTCCGACATTGCATTCCCCTGCAAGAGGGCTAACCAAATAAATTGCTAAGTCAAGGCTAGAACAAAGGGAAATAAACATTTTGGTGCACTGTCACTTCCTGTCAGTGCATCTCGTCTGTGCTGTGGCAGATTTATGAGGAAAAGGCAAAGGTTGTCCGACTTGGGTTAATTCTTTTATTCTGTCTACTTGGGCTGTGGACATCTCTGTCTACGAAGGGATAATAGCCATCATAAAAATATTATTAGAGGCAATTTAACTTACAGAAATATTGACAGAGCTCTTGGACTGGGAGGGAAACACAGCCCACTTAGAAAAGGCGCACAACTGGGAAAATTATAGGCTGTTTAGTGGCAGAAATGAGGCTATCTATAATTCTCTGACATTTCTGGATTAAGCATTGCCTGCTGGCATTCTTTATTTAGCGAAAAGACTAGGACCTACCCCAGAGGTATAGTTAATAGTGACAGGGCCGAAGTTCAGAATCTGAACACGTGCCCTTCATATGTCACACCACGACCTTGGCAAACAAAGTACAGGTAAAGAGAATTCAGGCAATCCTCTGTGGGAACTGCATGCACATAACCTTCTGGGAAATGTATATAAATAAGGTCAGCGTGACAGTCCAGAGTTTATGTTAATTTGAGGGGTTGTAAATGTAAGGAGCCTGCTCTAAGCAGAAGTAAATTCTACATTTAATGCTGTTTGGCTGTAGCCAACCTAAGCCTGGATTGGTAGTTTTCTACAGGTTTTCTCCCTTGGAGGTTATTGTCTACTTCTGTCTACTATTGGAAATAGAGTAAGGCGCCGTACACACGGCAGAGAACCTCGACGGGCAGAACACATCGTTCCGCCCGTCGAGGTTCTCTCCCGGCCGTCGAATTCGGCGACCCGCCCGTCGGGAATGGCAACCAGCCATTCTTCCAGGCGGGCCGTCGAGGAAATAGAGAGCGTGCTCTCTATTTCGGCTCGACGGACTTCCCGACGGGAAGCTCGCCGAGACCGTACACACGGCCGAGGTCCTCGCTGGAATGTGCATTCCAGCGAGGTTCTCGCTGGTTTTCAGCGAGAACCTCGGCCGTGTGTACGCCGCCTAAGAAAATCCAATAATCGGAGTTATAAATGTCTGTGAAGGTTCTCGTTTCTCCAGGTTATGGCATGTCATCTAGTGGTTGGTCACATTCAGCTAGATTGTTCTGTAATGTTTGAGATGTTTCAAAGTTTTCCAAACCACTTCTGGCTTTGTAAGGTACAGAACAACTTCAACCTTACAGAACACAGAGGTGAAGAAGTGGCTTTGAGAAGCTACGAAACATCTTCAAGGTTGCAGAACAAGGCCAGTTGTAGAAGTGACTTTGAGAGGCTAGGAAACATCTTCAAGGTTACAGAACAAGGCCAGTTGAAGAAGCAGTTTAGTAAGCTAGAAAACACCTTCAAGGTTGCAGAACAAGGCCAGTTGAAGAAGTAGTTTAGTAAGCTAGAAAACACCTTCAAGGTTGCAGAACAAGGCCAGTTGAAGAAGTAGCTTTGTAAGTTATGAAACATTTTCAAGATTACAGAACACATCCAGATGAAGAAGTAGTTTGGAAACATGTTCAACATTACAGAACAAAGAGGTGAAGAAGTTGCTTGGAGAAGCTTCAAAACATCTTCAAGGTTACAGAACAAGGACAGTTAAAGCAGTAGCTTGGAAAACTTGGAAACATCTTTAAGGTTTAAGAACAAGTCCAATCGGAGAAGTGATTTGGAGAAGCTAGGAAACATCTTCAAGGTTGCAAAACAAGGCTAGTCGAATAGGTAGCTTGGTAAGCTATGAAACTCCTTCAAGGTTACAGAACAAGGCCAGTTGAAGAAGTAGATTAGTAAACTCGGAAACACCTTGAAGGTTGCAGAACAAGGCCAGTTGAAGAAGTACTGTAGCTTTGTAAGTTATGAAACATCTTCAAGGTTACAGAACACGTCCAGATGAAGAAGTAGGTTGGAGAAGCTTGGAAACATCTTCAAGGTTACATAACAAGGCCAGTTAAAGAACTAACTTGGTAAGCTATGAAATATCTTCAGGATTGCAGAGCAAATTCAGTTGAAGAAGTAGCTTGGTAAGCTACAAAACATCTTCAAGGTTTCAGAACAACTCCAGCTAAAGAAGAAGCTTGGAGAAGCTTGAAAATATCTTCAAGGTTACAAAGCAAGTCACGCTGAAGAAGTAACTTGAAGAAACTTGGAAACATCTTCAGGGTTGCAGAACAAGGCCAGTTAAAGAAGTAGCTTAGTAAACTCGGAAGCATCTTGAAGGTTGCAGAACAAGGCCAGCTGAAGAAGTACTGTAGCTTTGTAAGTTACGACACATCTTCAAGGTTACAGAACACGTCCAGATGAAGAAGTAGCTTGGAGAAGCTTGGAAACATCTTTAAGGTTACATAACAAGGCCAGTTAAAGAACTAACTTGGTAAGCTATATACTTGCAGAGCAAGTTCAGTTGAAGAAGTAGCTTGGAGAAGCTACAAAACATCTTTAAGGTTTCAGAGCATGTCCAGATGAAGAAGTAGCTTGGAGAAGCTTAAAAATGTCTTCAATGTTACAGAGCAAGTCCAGCTGATGAAGGAGCTTGGAGAAGCTTGGAAACATCTTCAGGGTTGCAGCACAAGGCCAGCTGAAGAAGGAGCTTGGAGAAGCTTGGAAACATCTTCAGGGTTGCAGAACTAGGCCAGCTGAAGAAGGAGCTTGGAGAAGCTTAAAATATCTTTAAGGTTTACAGAGCAAGTCCAGCTGAAGAAGTAGCTTGGAGAAGCTTGAAAACATCTTCAGGGTTGCAGAACAATGCCAGTTGAAGAAGTAGCTTGGTAAGTTATGAAATACCGTATCTTCAAGGTTGCAGAGCAAGTTCAGTTGAAGAAGTAGAAGACAGGTCAGTGCTGCATTCAAAGGCGGCTCTCTAATTAGGCAAACTAGGCAGCCGCCTAAGGCGTGGCACTTACTGCCTTATTTGCCTTTGCTCGATCGCTGGACTGACCAACAGGCTCCAGGTGCCTGGCCATGTCGCCCTCCTGCATTGGACCACCATCTGACACATGAGCAGACACTGCAGGCCAACATGGGCTTTGGACCTGTATATGAACTAGACAGTACGACCCCCTGAATATCCCTCTAACTGTTGGTCATAACAAGCCTCTTGGACATATTTCTAAATATGAAACCAAACATAGACTTCATATTTTAGCATATGAGAAGGAGGGGGAATAAATTGGGGAAAGGGATGGTCGGCCAGGAAAGGGCCTAAAGGGGTTACTTTGGGCAACTAAAAATGATCTAAAGATAGTAATGATACAAAACGTAGTTTATTAATTAGTATCAAAAATTTAAAATATGGAGCACAATTGCATGGGAACTACCTGGACAAATGATAACCATACAAATATTGGCTATCATATGGGCAAAGATGTAGAAAACAACACATAGACAGGACGAGGATACGTACAAACATAGACAGTTAGCATGGTCCGGACACCTTAGTGTTCAGCCTACACTGTGAAAACACTCGTAATGTCATGGAGGTTAGGATAGATGCGGAAATCCTAATAGGTTAGGGCGGGTGGGGTTAATAGTATTCTCTCCCGGACGGTCCGCAAGTTACCAAATAGTGTTAACAAGTATGTGGAGGCTGGACACTGGCTTGATATAAGGGTGGAGTGGAGGGGGGAAATTTTTTAGCAGATAGATATTGAAACAGTGTTGACCGTTACAAGTGGTGGCACAGCAGTGGGATGGTTCCATCGCCAGAAGAACAGCTACAAGGACACAGGACAATGGAGGCACAGTAGGAACGGCTAAAGCTTTCTTCCCTCAGGGACTTACTGGAGAACCGTGACAGACCGGCCAGCAACCATAAGAAGATGGACGTGATTACAGAACTAGTCCAAATGGATGGAGCTGAAAAACCCAACATAACGGAAAGGCCCAGCGTAACAGACAGGACACTCGAGGAAGCAAGTTTTGATCGGGCTGTTAAACTAAGACTGACACATTATGGTCCTAATCCTCCACCGGAGATCATAGACCGAGTTATAGCTGCTATAGACGCAAATGGGCTACGGCAAAGAGGTTCCGCAGCAGCAGAAGTCACAGCAGCACCAACTGAAAGGAGAAAGATACATTTTGATGCTTTTAAGAATTTCATTGAAACTGAAGGGGTGATTGATGGGTACCTTGCTGATTTTGAACAGTAATGTGCCCTACACCAGGTGCCCACAGAGGAATGGGTTACCATTTTGTCTGGGAAATTGTTCGGCCGGGCCAGTGAAGCATTCAGGGCCATCCCAGGTGAGCATATTATGAACTATGGACTGGTAAAAGAAGCACTTTTGGCCAGGTATGCCATCACACCAGAGGCATACCGGAGGCTGTTCAGAGAGACAAGCAAGCAGACTGGAGACTTATATACCAAGTGGGCATGCCGCCTACACAGCACAGCATCCCACTGGGTCGATGGATGACAAGCAGAATCCGGGGAAGAGGTGCTTCAGGTGTTCCTACTGGAGCACTTCTTTGACAAACTGTCCCTGGAAGTCAGAGAGTGGGTTAGGGACAGAAACCCTTTTTCCTTGCAGCTCGTCTGGCGGACGAATGCACAGACGCCTGCAAACTGGATAACCCTGTGGTCAAGACAACAGCTCGGGTGGATTATCGATTAACGGCACCCCCGCCGGCTATCGCCTACAAACCCCAGTCGGACTGTCCTACAGCACCACCTCCAGCGGCCACTTATCCTCAGCAGCCCAGGTTCAACTCCCAGGACTACTCAGGTTTTTCGGGTGTAAACAGCTAGGACACAAAAAGCTAGACTGTCCATTGAATCCACCCAGGCAGTCACAGTCATAGAGAGAAAGGGGGAACCCCCACACATCCATGCCTGCGGCCCACTGCGTTGAGGAGGAAGAACATTGGGGCGTCCTGCACGAGGCAGAACCAATACAAACAGCTAACCAGGACAAAAGGCAGCAACACAGGCAGACTGTCTGGGTCAATGGAAAGGTAGCCAATAGGCTACGTGATACAGGGGCCACCATGACCCTGCTACCTTATCCCAGAGAGCCAGCACACCAGAGACACTGTAGCTGTAAAAGTAGCGGGAGGCACCGTCTTCCGGCTACTCGTTTCCCGGCTTCATCTGGATTGGGGGGTTGGTTCGGGACACGTGAATGTGGGGGTGATGATGGGTTTGCCAGCGGATTTACTACTTGGGGAATGATTTGGACTCCCTTGTTTCTGCCCCCCCCCTCGATGTGCCCCCGTTGAACCCCACACAGTGACTACCTGTGCTCAGACCCGTGCTGCTGGAACCAACCCGCTTGCTGCTGAGACCCAGGTAAGACTATCTTCTCCGACATGTACCATAGATCAGGCACAATATCACAGTCTAAAATGGGAATGTGACAAGTTGGCCAGTGAGAAATCGGAGATGCAATGACACTATGTCATGTATTATGAGATGTCCCGTGGCTTGAACATTGAAATGCACAAACAGGCTCAAATTGTCAAAAGGTTAAATGGGATTTGCGCCCAGGTTGTGCCTTATCTCTCCCAAGAGCATCAGCAACAGATTTTGGGGGCCATTGAGAGAGCAAAGCAAGTGACTGTTCCAGGACTGAATTCCATTATTCACCTTCACCATCAGCTATCGACCTGGTAAGCCAGATGGCAAGGCTGATGGGTTATTTCGGCAAACAGATGTCAGCCCGGCCTCCTAGTTCCAGACATCCCCAAGTTGACCCGAAAAGGATCAAGCCGGGTCTGCCGGAGTGTCCCACAAGGGGGAGCCATGTAACGGGAGTCCCTTTTGGGCATAGGAAGACTAAGAAGCGATAATTCATGTATTGCAGTATATCTTGAAATATTACAAGTTGTTAAAGTCTGACTCCAACAGGTCAATGGAGTGTTTTCATTCAATGTGGGGACACATGCTTTTGAGGTGTTAATTGAGTCTGCTCCTAGATATTTCATTGTGTATGCTAATGACATTGTTTGGTGTGAAGATACTATTGATGATAGATGTGTTGTGAGTTAGCAGTCTAAAGGTCAGATGTCTCATTTCAGGTGTAATGGATTAGCATGTCGATTATGTTTACTAAAAGAATGTGCATTATGTAGCAGCTTATCGTGGAGTCAGAACGTCTGTCTAAGATGTGAAATGTGACTTGTCAGCTGTGGTAATTAGTTCATGTTAATTATGTCAGACCGGTGCCGAAAAGTCTGTGAGATGTGGATTGAGGGGGACTCGTTAAGCACCCATTGTGTGATGTTTTGGGTGGAGTGTTTCATTGTCCCTGTGATTACTGCAGCATGCTTTGTTACTGTATATAACCAGCCTGAGTTTACCATTAAAGCATTCATTCATTTTGGAACCAGAGAACAGAGCTGTGCGTGTCTCTTTTATTCGGGGAAATGGAATGGGTCGTGTCTGCCAGATTGTGGAGTGTCGGATAAGCTATCTTGGGTCGGTGGAATGGAAATCATAAACGTTGGTGACCGTTACAGATATCTTTATAAGCTTCGGTCCCCAGAGAACATCAAACATTCAAAGCAGAAACTCATACAGTAGAATGCTAACAGAAAACTTTAAGATCCGTATAAAATAGGCTCCTATTTTGGAAATACATAGGACCAGATTCAGGAACGAGTTACGCCGGCATATCTCCAGATACGCCGTCGTAACTCTGAGTGAGCGACGTCGTATCTATGCGCCTGATTCTTAGAATCAGATACGCATAGATTTGTCTTAGATCCGACCGGCATAAGTCTCTTACACTGTCATATCTTAGTTGCATATTTACACTGGCCGCTAGGTGTCGTTTCCGTTGATTTATGCGTTGAATATGCAAATGACCTAGATACGCCGATTCACGAACGTACTTGCGGCCTGTCGTATTTTTTTACGTCGTTTGCGTAAGCGTAAGTCCGGCGTAAAGTTACCCCTGCTATATGAGGCGTGCGTAATGCTAAGTATGGACGTCAGGCCGGCATAAAATTTTCCGTCGTTTACGTAAAACGTTCGCGAATAGGTCTTTGCGTAAGTTACGTTCACGTCGAAACCAATGAGTATTTGCGGCGTAATGCGCAGTTCGTTCAGCACGTCATTTACGTGGGGTCACGGTTGATTTCAATACAACATGCCCCCTACATGCCAAATTTGAATTACGCGCACTTACGTCGGCAAATGTACGCTACGCCGCCACAACTTACGGAGCAAGTGCTTTGTGAATACAGCACTTGCCTTTAAAAGTTGCAGAGGCGTAGCGTAAATAGGATACGCTACGCCCGCACAAAGATACGCTCTCCTACCTGAATCTAGCCCATAAAGTACCTTGCACTTAACTTCAACCAGCGCAAAGTTATTGCTGCTGTCCACAAAGTAGAGCGTCTTCAATCCTTCCTAGTCAAACCAGCAGGTCACCAGTGGCTTGCAATGCAGTGTTTGTGGTGACTTCCGCGAGTCCCACCTTGAGTGTTTAGCCTTTTTAATAAGCATCATGACGAAACGCGTAGAGCCAGATAAGCTAAAGTCAACATGCGAGCCGCAGGTGCTCTGCTGGCTTAACTAAAAAGAATGGTGGTCACCATAATTTTTTTCATTAAAGCTATATTTAACAAAAATGCTATGAGCTTGTCTACTTTGCTGAATTTGGTGAATGGTGCTTGGGTTCCGTGTTTTTGTGATTTTGAAGGTAGTTCTGCTGAACTGCCCTTGAATTGAACAAAAGCATATTTAGGCAACGCTAATGAGTAGCCAAACCAAATCAGCTAAAACAGCCATGATTGATGAAGATTACATCTTTGGATGCCGTGATTGGCACAGATTGCCTCGCTGGACACCGTGATTGATGCTGGAATTACTTGTGGTGACATTAATACATTTTATTTTAAACACCGGTAAGTATGTGTTGTATTTGATTAAAGCGGAGTTCCCACTGTTTACATTTTTTTTTTCATGAATATCTTTTTTTTTTTATATAATCTTAGTGATATTGCTCACGTTTTACGTATGGATTGCCGTTCGATTGCCGATTTCCCAAACATAACTTTTATTCTGCCTTGCTGGCATTTTCAATCCTGCTTGTGGGCATGTGAAGCCCACAAGCATATTCTTCAGGGGACACGGTGCAGCTGAGCGACCAGCATGCACCGCCCGTTCTTGCGCATGCGCAGTAACGGCTCACAGTGACGTACACTTCACACATTGCCATCAAGACGGGCAGCGGTGGAGGTGGAAGTGCCCCGCCCCATTTTGATGGCAACAAAGCCCTTGGTGCTGCCCACTGACTCCTGGGAAATGGAGGTGGTAAACCAATAAATGGTACTTGGAAGTGGGTAGGGGGTGAAACCAATGAATGGTGCTTGGAAGTGGGTACGGGGTGAAACCAATGAATGGTGATTGAAGGTGGGTAGGGGGTGGAACCAAGGAATAGTGCTCAGGGGTGGGTAGAGGGTGGAACCAAGGAATAGTGCTCGGAGGTGGGTAGAGGGTGGAACCAAAGAATGGTGCCTGGGGGTGGGTAGGGGGTGGAACCAAGAAATGGTGCTCGGAGGTGGGGAGGGGATGGAACCAAAGAATGGTGCTTGGAGGTGGATAGGGGGTGGAACCAAGAAATGGTGCTCGGAGATTCGGCAGGGGGTGAAACCAATGAATGGTGCTTGGAGGTGGGTAGGGGGTGGATACAAGAGGTGATTTAGAAGGAGGGCGTTCCTGCAACTATCCTCTGAGGAAAAAAATCCATGATTATGCCCCATTGTTGGTGTACAAGGAATAGTTCCTTGTTTCAAGGGGAGAAATAGTGTTCAAGGGCCAGATAAAGGCAAACAAAGGGCCACATCTAGGGCCCTGGCTGCAGTTGGGAGACCCCTGCTATAGATTATAGAGCAGATACAGTATATATGTTATATAGATTATACAGAAGGTATATCATGTTATAATATATATATAGATTATAGAGCCGGTATATTTCCAGCTCTGCTTCCTGACAAAATTTAGATGTACGGCTCTGCAATAAAAATCTCCTCTCCCGAATTCTGGCACATATCGGGAATATATATCAGCACATTATCACCGCATACGTCTGCCGTGCTCCTTATTTAGTCTCCTGGAATACGGCTTAATTACGGTTACATTTACTAACTTATCTAGCACTGATTTTAATTAGAATTTTAATGTGTAGCCTTCGTTTAAAATGTTATGACATTTCCGAAACTCGTACCTGAAAGGCTTCTTCTATTCCGGCAATCTCTCTTCCCTCCTCAACTTGTCATGTCGGGATCTTTTTTTAAATTTTTTTTATTATTTTATTTTTCAATTATGACTGCTGGAGCTCAATGCAGTGCGAGCGTTTCCGAGTCGGCTGCCTCTCATGGTTCAGGTGTGAATACTCAATAATCATTCATAGGTTTTATGAGCTCGGGTTTGGTCATGTTAGTTATCCGTTCCAATTATCGGTTCCATTGAGGACTCCATTGTGGGGACATTGTCTTCAGAAGTGATGTCACAGTTTGGGAACAGAGGCGGCTCTCTAATTAGAAAATAGAAAACAGTGCAACGCAAACCAAAAAAGTAAAAGTGAACAGGTGAAAACCAAGTCCACAATAAGTCCTAAGATAGAGAAAAGATCCAACGATCAAATCCTTTAGGAGTCTTCACCACGTGAGAAATTAGACACCAAACTTAAAACGTGTTCCTCCACCAGTGCAGATGGGTACTCTCAGGCCGCATACACATGTACGAGAACCTCGACGGGCCAAACACATCGTTCCGCTCGTCGAGGTTCTCGCCCGGCCGTCGAAATCGTCGACCAAGCCGTCGGGAAAGGCGCCGAGCCATGGTTCTCGATGGGCCATCAAGCAAATAGAGAACCTGCTCTCTATTTTGGCTCGACGGCTTTCTCAACGGGACGCTCGGCGAAAACGTACACACGACCGAGTATCTCGGCAGAATATGGATCCCAGCAAGCTTCTCGCTGGATTCTGCCGAGGTTCTCGGTTGTGTGTTCGGGGCCTCACCTTAGCACAAGACCATGGATTTACCAGATGGTCACATAGGCATGAATGCACCAGGGAGCAGGTGATGATTCGAATCCTCAAGTAAACAGCCACAGCATATGGACAGGAACATAAGGGAAAATAATGACAATCTAAGAGCCTCCACTGGATTCAATCTCTTTAATTCAGTTAAACAGTGTACAGGCTACTCATTAGCCGATTTAATTGAGCATGTAAACAATACTGGACATCACAGAGTTCTAAGGATACAGCACCGAGCGACGTGTATTGAGCTCCTGACCCCCGGATGCGTTGGCCCTAAGAACACCATCCCTACAGTCACATGGGGGAGGGGGAAACATGAGGATTTGGGGCGTTTCTCTGATAAAGGTCCAGGCCGACTTTGCCACATTGACGGGCCAATGGGCGGGGCCACCTATTGTAAGATCTTGGAGGAGAACCTTCTTCCCTCAGACAGAACACTGAAGATGGGTCATGGATGGGTCTTCCAGCATGACAATGACCCAAAACATACCGCCAAGGCAACAAAGGAGTGGATCAAGAAGAAGCACATTAAGGTGATGGAGTGGCTTAGCCGGTCTCCAGACCTTAATCCTATAGAAAATTTAAGGAAGGAGCTGAAACTTTGAGTTGCCAAGAAACCTTCAGGATTTAGAGAAGATCTGTAAAGAACAGAAAATCCCTCCCGAGATGTGTGGAGACCTGATCACCAACTACAAGAAACGTCTGACCTCTGTGCTTCCCAACAAGGAACCTCCCCCAACTACTAAGGAACCTCCCCCAACTACAAGAAACGTCTGACCTCTGTGCTTCCCAACAAGGAACCTCCCCCAACTACAAGAAACGTCTGACCTCTGGCCAACCCACACAGCACCCACACAGCTTCATCATTAAGGCTACTTTCACACTGAGGCATTGCACCGTAATTTTTTGCGGTGCTATTCGGTTGCTAGTGGGGCACTTTTAACCCCCGCTAGCAGCTGAAAAAAGGTTAAAACCGCCCGCAAAGCGCTGCTGCAGCAGCGTTTTGCAGGCGGTTTAGCAATGCTGCCCATTGATTTCAATGGGCAGGGGCGCTTTAGGAACAATGTATTACACCGCCCTACAGGCTACAGCGCCTCAAAGATGCGGCTGGCAGGACTTTTTTTGAGCGTCCTGCCAGCGCACTGCTCCAGTGTGTAAGCACTCGGGGCTTTCACATTGGAAAGGCTCATTCAGGGCGCTTTGCAGACGCTATTTTTAGTGCTATAGAGCCTGCAAAGTGCCTCAGTGTGAAAGTAGCCTAAGGCCCTGTACACACGACCGAGAACCTCGGCAGAATCCAGCGAGAAGCTCGCTGGGATCCATATTCTGCCGAGATACTCGGTCGTGTGTACGTTTTCGCCGAGCTTCCCGTCGAGAAAGCCGTCGAGCCAAAATAGAGAGCAGGTTCCCTATTTGCTCGATGGCCCATCGAGAACCATGGCTCGGCTTGGTCGACGATTTTGACGGCCGGGCGAGAACCTCAACGGGCGGAACGATGTGTTTGGCCCGTCAAGGTTCTCGTACGTGTGTACGGGGCCTAAGTCATAGGAATCTGAACTACAAGTTCAATTCAACACTGCAGCTGGCACACTGATCAGCACTAGGGATGAGACGAACACGAACATTTAGAACCCCATTGAAGTCTATGGGACTCAAACGTTCGAATTCAAAAACGATCATTTTAAAGACAAATTTTCAAGTTATTGTTGGAAAACGTCTTTCAGAACCCGGGTCTTGCTCCAGGGAACATGTATCAATGGAAAAAAGTCTTAAAAACGGTCGTTTTTTCAGGAGCAGTATAGTAGTATAGATAGTAGTATCAATGGAAAACAAGTTTTAAAAATGGTTGTTTCGTTTCACTCGAATTTCCCGCGAACGATCGTTTTTGTTCGAAATCCGACGAACGATCGAACGGACGATGTTCGAGTTGAACATACGTTCGTTTCGAACGCGAAGCTCATCCCTAATCAGCACACCTGTAATTCATTCACACTGCCTACAGCTCTGCAATGACAGCCCTACAGGTACGGGCAACAGAACTGTGGGCAGTGTCTGCAGGAGCCTGACCCTTCACCCGCACTCTGAGTGTAATACTTTGCAGTCTCCAGTTTAAAAAAAAATAATAAATGCCCCAGCAAAAATCTATCTATTTATTATTTTTTAATAAAAAGGTGAACGAAGGCACTTGGACAAGGCAGGCACATAAATGAGTGTGTGTGTGTGTGTGTGTGTATATGTGTATATATATATATACACACACACACGCATGTGTGTTTGAGTTTTGGGGTGCACACCCTAATTCAATAGGCTGCGCACGCCTATGCATGGAGACATATTATAAGCACAATGTTATAACAAGGCGTGAGAACAACAGAAAATCTGCACAAAAAGTATTAACGAGCTGCAGGTTGGGCACCAGAAAGAAAATTTTACCAAAAAACATAACTGGATGGGACCTTTCAGGCATTGCGCATACACTATAATACCAAAAGTATTGGGACACCGGCCTTTACACGCACATGAACTTTATTGACACCCCAGTCTTATTCCATAGGGTTCAATATTGAGTTGGCTCCGCCCTTTCCAGCTATAAAAGCTTCATCTCTTCTGAGAAGGCCGTCCACAAGGTTTAGGAGGGTGTCTATGGGAAGGTTTGGAACCACCAGGACTCTTCCTAGAGTGGTCCGGCCAGCCAAACTCAGTGATCGGGGAGGAGGGCCTTAGTCAGGGAGGTGACCAAGAACCTGATTGGTCACTCTGACAGAGCTCCAGCCTTTCTCTGTGGAGAGAGTAGAACCTTCCAGAAGAACAACCATACCAAACAACACACCCGGATGGGACTTTTTAGGTATTCCCCATATTTACATATAATGTATAAGTCAATATAGGGAAGCGGCGGTGCATCCATAGTGGGCGCAGGAGCGCCGCCCCCTTTTTCTCCTGGGCCGTTACTCAAGTCTACAATACATAGAGATTCATGCATTGCATGAATCTCTATGTATTGTCGCCGGCACCGCTGCCGCCCACTATTCAGATGGCCGGCCCCCTGGTGAGTGCCAGCCTTCTGAATAACATTAGTTATTTATTTTTTTATCAGAACCAGGGGACGCAGGGGGTGTGTGTTCACTGGTTAACACTGACACTTGTCTCAGCCAATCAGGTTAATCGGATCTGGTTAACGGTAACCTGATTGGCTGAAGCGACATGGAGGGCGGGACTCGGGAGAAGACATTGAGGGAGCGTGGAAGGAGGATGGCTGACCCGAGAAAGGTAAGTTGCTGGGGGGCGGGGAAGCAATCTTGTGGTTTTTGAGGGGGAAAATGGGCACAGTGGTGACAATTGATGGGCACAGTGGTGACAATTGATGGGCACAGTGGTGACAATTGATGACACAGTGGCTGTGTTTGATGGCATGGCACAGTGGCTGCGTTTGATGGCACAGTGGCGACAATTGATGGCACAGTGGCTGCGTTTAATGACATGGCACAGTGGCTGCATTTGATGGCACAGTGGCTGCATTTGATGGCACAGTGGCAACAATTGCTTGGCACAGTGGCGAAAATTGATGGGCACAGTGGCGACAATTGATGGGCACAGTGGTGACAATTGATGGGCACAGTGGTGACAATTGATGACACAGTGGCTGTGTTTGATGGCATGGCACAGTGGCTGCGTTTGATGGCACAGTGGCGACAATTGATGGCACAGTGGCTGCGTTTAATGACATGGCACCGTGGCTGCATTTGATGGCACAGTGGCTGCATTTGATGGCACAGTGGCAACAATTGCTTGGCACAGTGGCGAAAATTGATGGGCACAGTGGCGACAATTGATGGGCACAGTGGTGACAATTGATGGGCACAGTGGTGACAATTGATGGGCACAGTGGGGACAATTGATGGCACAGTGGCTGCGTTTGATGGCATGGCACAGTGGCTGCGTTTGATGGCACAGTGGCGACAATTGATGGGCACAGTGGTGACAATTGATGGGCACAGTGGCGACAATTGATGGGCACAGTGGCGACAATTGATGGCACAGTGGCTGCGTTTGATGGCATTGCACAGTGGCTGTGTTTGATGGCACAGTAGCTGCTTTTGATGGCACAGTAGCTGCGTTTGATAGCACAGTGGCGACAATTGATGGCACAGTGGCGACAATTGATGGCATGGCACAGTGGCCAAAAAATTGCTGGCACAGTGGCTACAATTGCTGGGCACAGTGGCTGCATTTGATGGCACAGTGGCGACAAATAATGGCACAGTGGCGACAATTGATAGGCACAGTGGCTGCGTTTGATGGGCACAGTGGCTGCGTTTGATGGGCACAGTGGCGACAATTGATGGGCACAGTGACTGTGTTTGATGGGCACAGTGAGGCTGCAATTGATGTTTTTTTTGTTTGTTCCCCAGCCGCCACTGATATAGGGAATGCCTGAAAAGTCCCATCCAGGTATGTTGTTTGGTGGAACCAAAGACCAACCCTTCATGCGCCCAATAAAGCCAAGACCTGCCCATCCTGCCTTTACTCTGTACAGTTTTCCTCCAAGTGACTTCAGTATCCTTGAACCCGTTAATTGCAAGCTCTTGTGGTTTCCCTATCTCACCCATCACATTGATGGCCAGGAGGAGGACGCCTCATAAAACAACATGCACTCCTCCCAGGTTGACTTTTATTGATGTGAATCGCGTGTTAATGTATATGAAGCACCTGGCAGGTGCAGACGGACGGCCGACACCATAACAATGGGGAGATTGATGGCCGTATCGAGGAAACTCATTAAAACGTGTAAAACCCTGTCAATAAATATTGGCGATTCTGGGGGCTGGGTGATGAATGTCTGGGAGGACGGCGGGGAATTTGCACATTAATGTTGGGTAGATATGCAGGAGATGACAGACGCGCTGCTTGAGCATGCATCCCGTATACATACGTTTGCATATAGCGGCGGGGAGCCTTCACCGGAGAGGCTTCATTCATCAACCGCGCGCTCCCAACAAACAAACACATTTCAATAAAACATGCATTTAATATCCTGTCTGCTGTATTCATCCATAATATTAGATGTGCGTCGCCGTGCTGCACGGGGGGGGGGGCTGGGCAGGGCGTTCACTTCCGAAAATCCTCTGCAAAAACTCTCAACTTTCTGTTACGGCCGCAACCTGTGCCGCCCCCCCCACTGCTTCAATATGTGTTATCTCCACCCCTCCCCCCCAAACCCCTCCAGCCGAATCCGGACGAGGGAGCTAAGCTGCGGGCGAATGGAGCAACGGGACACCGCGATCAACCCCCCCCCACCCGTCAGTCAAACCTCGCCTTCAGCAAAACCGCCATCAAAGAGACGTTCGTACAGCTGGAACCCCCTTCAAGGGAGACTGTCATCTATATCCTGAGGGGTCTTATTGTAATTCTAACCTTTAACCCCTTCACCTCCCAAAAGTTTTACCCCCCTTTCATGACCAGGAGCGTATTCAGCGCTGCGCTATTTTAACTGGTAATTGCGCGGTCATGCAACATTGTATCCAAATGATATTAATATAATTTCTTTCACACATATAGAGCTTTTTATTTGGTGGTGTTTGATCACGGGCGGGGTCTTTATTTTTATTATTATTTAAACAAACAGATATCAACAATTAAAAAAACAACAACAACAATGGCCCAGATTCACAAAGCACTTACGCCAACGTAACTTGAACTTTGCGCCGGAAAGTGCAAATGTGCGCCGGCGTATGTGTGCGCCGTACCCACAAACCAACATACGTCTAATAACAGGCCATCCTACCCCGACGTATCTTGCTTACACCGGCGTAGCGTGGGCGCAAATATGGTCTGGACGCATGTTGCTGCTCCCATTGATACGGCGATTCACGAACGTACGCGCACCCGACGCATGCTGCGCGAGGTGCGGCGTGAATTATTCCCCAAATCTTTGCAAAAGGCTCCTCCCATGTACACAAGTATCACAGGCTCCTCACAGGCTCCTCCCATGTACATAAGTATCACAGGCTCCTTCCATGTACACAAGTATCACAGGCTCCTCCCACATACATAAGTATCACAGACTCCTTCCATGTACATAAGTATCACAGGCTCCTCCCATGTACATAAGTATCACAGACTCCTTCCATGTACATAAGTATCACAGGCTCCTCCCACATACATAAGTATCACAGACTCCTTCCATGTACATAAGTATCACAGGCTCCTCCCACATACATAAGTATCACAGACTCCTTCCATGTACATAAGTATCACAGGCTCCTCCCATGTACATAAGTATCACAGGCTCCTACCATGTACATAAGTATCACAGGCTCCTCCCATGTACACAAGTATCACAGGCTCCTCCCATGTACATAAGTATCACAGGCTCCTCCCATGTACACAAGTATCACAGGCTCCTCCCACATACACAAGTATCACAGGCTCCTCCCAAGTACATAAGTATCACAGGCTCCTCCCACGTACATAAGTATCTCAGGCTCCTCCCATGTACATAAGTATCACAGGCTCCTCCCATGTACATAAGTATCACAGGCTCCTCCCATGTACATTAGTATCACAGGCTCCTCCCATGTACATAAGTATCATAAGCTCCTCCCATGTACATAAGTATCATAGGCTCCTACCATGCACATAAGTATCATAGGCTCCTCCCATGCACATAAGTATCACAGGCTCCTCCCTCGTACATAAGTATCACAGGCTCCTCCCTCATACATAAGTATCACAGGCTCCTCCCTCGTACATAAGTATCACAGGCTCTTCCCTCGTACATAAGTATCACACCATTTTCTTGGGTTGTGTCAGTGAAGATCGAAGTCCCATCCACTACCACAGGGACCCCCTCTTCTCATTAGTTGAGAGGAGAGGCGTGTGGCCCTCTGCTCTGTGGCCAGCTCTTCTGCTGGGTACATCACATCATCCGCTCCGGCTAACCGTTGGGAAAGGCGGCTGGATTCCTCCACACTCAAACTGTGTAGCTGACATTGGGGAGGTGAGCTGGCTGCTTCCTTTTCCATTCCCTCATCTGGCTGCTGGGACAACATGTCTGTGGTACTGTCTCCCAGATGCATGGATCCTTGCTGGGGAGGAAAGACCACGTTCTCCACCCTGGCCAACTGTTGGGGAGGGACGATGAACACCTCCTCTCCCTTCTCCCCCTGTATCTGCTGCTGGGAAGTGATCGCCACCTTCTCACCCTGAGCCTCCGGAATTGCCACAGGGGTGGGGCAGAGGTCTTGAACCCTCTGTCCGGTGACCAGCGTTTCAGCTAGGGAAATTTCTTGCAACTCCACCGATACTGCCCTTGGTGCTGAGCAGAGCACAGTGAAGTTTGGCCCCGATACCAGCTCTTCTGCTGGAGGCTCCTCAGGTTGTTCTTCCTCAGCAGAAAAGTCTATCAGATCCCCTGTCTCTGCAACTGATGTCTGGGGATAGGGGTTCACCACCTCCTGTCCATGGAACCCAGAAGATGCTATAGGTACTGAGCAGAGGTTAGGAGAGCTCGGCCCTGCGGTCAGCACTTCAGCTTTGGGAATGGCAATCTCCAGATTTTCTACTGCCGGTTCACTGGCATGCTGCTGGACAGGCACTTTCCTCCATCCAAGATCATCCCATGCAGAAACAGGATCATCAAGGCCAGTCAGCACTTGCTGCATCCGCCATAAGACCTCTGGGTCCATAGCTGCAGGGGCAGGTTGGCAACGCACACTGTTACTCTGACGATTCTTTAGCAAGGATTTCAGCATTGTCCACTGGTATTTCCTGATAGTCCCAGGCAAAGGGAGCCCGGCCCTGGCGCTGAGCAGAGTCTAGCAGCCGTCTGTAGGCAAATTCCAGCTCCCATTCCTGAATGGCCAGAAACTCCAAATCTTCCTGTAGCCAATGCACTTCTGAGAGATTCAGTCTCTGCACTCTGTGCTCCATTATGTTCTCCAAACGCCACTCCAATCGCTCCCAAAGTCGGGGTCCTCGTACAACCTCCAATACAACAATCCCAGGCCATCATAGTCAAAGCCTTCTGTGGGGCTGTCATCCGCTGACCACGGGCACTCTTGGGCTACATACCACCGAAGGGCTCTGTAGCTTTCGTCCAACCGCATCTCTGCCCGGATCAGCCTGCTTAACTCTGCTGTCCATTCCTGTTTTGGTTGTTCCCCCAATAACAGCATTCGTACTTCATACTGCGACCAGTACCTTACATGGATAGAGGGGAGAACTTTTCCCTGGTGTTGCTGCTCGAGAGCTAGCGCTTCCTTCCAAAGTTTGCAGCGGATCGAATCAGACCATTCAAGTAGGACCTGCTCTGATTCTGGTCCTGTGTGCTGTATCTCCTTCTCTCGCAACCTCCTTCCGAATTTCTCTTCCATGGCAGCTGGTATCTGTACCTCTCCTCTCCTGCTATCTGGACCTTGGATCAAGGTGGAGGTTGATGTCCCGACTGCAGAAAGCATCCCACTGCTGTGCCACCACTGTCACAGAAGGTCCCGGCATCTAGACCGAGAGCTTCCATCAGATACTGCTTCCCATAGTCTGGATATTTTAGCTGCCTTGAAACACACAACGAGATGACACTTGTATGTGTGCTAAGTATGGAATGCTTTAATGGTACACTCTGCTGGTTTATATCTAGTTACAAGCTTGTGAGTAATCAAAGGAACAATGGAACTCTCCGTCTCCCTCCTTACACAGGGGGGCTTCAAGGTAGACACTTTGGCACCAGGCTAAAGAAGCCACATTCCTTTATCAATAGAATTCAATTAACCTTTAGAATAATAACCAATCACAGATAATCTTATCAGTAGCTAGACATTTCGGCACCGCAAAGCTTGACAAGTTCTTTTGAACATAATTGACATGCTACTTCAATACACTTCAATACACCTGACAGGAAACTGCTAACTTGTAGTACAATACACAAAAGAGAGCCAATTAGCTGGAGAAGAGGACATTAGCATTTAGCAGTATGAAAGAGTCACTCTACAATTAACCCTTTGAGCTCAGAATTAACAAACTTAAAATAGCCCTACAGATATCTCAGAATATAATGTGGATAATCCATACCTAATAATCCTATCTCAGGTAGTCCAAGATATCATTCTTCCATTCATCCTATGGCCCTAGTGGTCATAGGATGATTTTAGACATAGGAGAATCTGAGTCTGTCACAGTCAGGAACAAAGCTGAGGTCAGGAATGGGCAGGCAACAAAGTACAGAAGCGTGGTCAGGAACAAAGACAAGGTCAGGAATGGGCAGGCACAGGGTACAGAAGCGTGGTCAGGAATGAAGCTGAGGTCAGGAATGGGCAGGCAACAAGGTACAGAAGCGTGGTCAGGAACAAAGCCACGTTCAGGAATGGGCAGGCAACAAAGTACAGAAGCGTGGTCAGAATGAAGCCAAGGTCAGGAATGGCCAGGCAACAAGGTACAGAAGCGTGGTCAGGAACAAGGCTGAGGTCAGGAGCAGGTAGGCAACGAAGTACAGAAGCGTGGTCAGCAACAAAGCTGAGGTCAAGAATGGGCAGGCAATGAAGTATAGAAGCGTGGTCAGAAAAAAGCTGAGGTCAGGAATGGGCAGGCAACGAGGTACAGAAGCGTAGTCAGGAACAAAGCCAAGGTCAGTAATGGGTAGGCAACGAGGTACAGAAACGTGGTCATCAGGAACAAAGCTAAGGTCAGGTACAGGGCCTCTGCTTGGGAGTTCTAAGAAATATTCTAGCAATTTTACATATATGACAGAAAAGTAACCCCCCCCTCAGGGCCGGAGTGGGACTCATTTTCAGCCCTGGAGTTTCATGCCTTAGACCAGCCCACTTTAGTTCACGACATTACGTTTAGGAGTGCGTTTTGTACAGAGTGCGTGGTTCAGGAGTGCGTTACGTACAGAGCGCATGGTTCTGGAGTGTGTTACGTAAAGAGTGCGTGGTTCAGGAGTGCGTGATGTACAGAGTGCGTGGTTCAGGAGTGCGTTATGTACAGAGTGCGTAGTTCAGGATTGCCTTACTTGCAGAGTGAAAGGTTCAGGTTTGCTTATGTACAGCGTGGAGGTGTGCATAAATCACAGGCCAGTTTATAATTTCCCTGTACCAAGCTCTGTCCCCAAATTTCTGCCCCCCATAGTGCAGAGCGCCCCTCTCTCTCTCTTTTCCTGACCTTTCTTTTCCTCCCTGTCTAGTGCACAGCAGAAGTACTGTACCTTACCTTACCCCATGTCAGGCTGCCGGCGCGGGCTTTGGGAGATGCTGCAGGTGCGAGGCTGGAGTGTGAATACCCCACCCCTCCTTCTCTGACACCCGCATTAAACGGCCGGTGATTGGCCAGACCGGGTGCATGTCATACCAGAGGTGGAGCCTCCGCCTCTGGTATGACATGCACCCGGTCTGGCCAATCACCGGCCATTTAATGCGGGCATCAGTCACTCCCTCCCCCTGGCCAAGTATGTGTACACCCCATGTATGTAGCGTAAGTGCCAGTGCTGGGACAAGGCCATTTGGTGCCCAGGGCGAAGATGGCAAACTGAGCCCCCCCCCGTTTGATGGGCACAGTAGCAACAATTGATGGCACAGTGGCTGTGTGTGTTGGCACAGTGGCTGCATGTGATGGCACAGTGGCTGTGTTTGATGGGCACAGTGGCTGCATGTGATGGGCAAAGTGGCTGTGTGTGATGGGCACAGTGGCGACAATTGATGGGCACAGTGGCTGTGTGTGATGGGCACAGTGGCTGTGTGTGATGGGCACAGTGGCTGCGTGTGATGGGCACAGTGGCTGCGTTTGATGGGTACAGTGGCGACAATTGATGGCACAGTGGCTGCGTATGTTGGCACAGTGGCTGCATGTGATGGCACAGTGGCTGCGTTTGGTGGCACAGTGGCTGCGTGTGATGGGCACAGTGGCGACAATTGATGGCACAGTGGCTGTGTGTGTTGGCACAGTGGCTGCATGTGATGGCACAGTGGCTGTGTTTGATGGGCACAGTGGCTGCGTGTGATGGGCACAGTGGCTGCGTGTGATGGGCAAAGTGGCTGCGTGTGATGGGCACAGTGGCGACAATTGATGGTGGCACCGTGGCTGCGTGTGATGGGCACAGTGGCTGCGTGTGATGGGCACAGTGGCTGCGTGTGATGGGCACAGTGGCTGCGTGTGATGAGCACAGTGGCGACAATTGATGGGCACAGTGGCTGCGTGTGATGGGCAAAGTGGCTGCGTGTGATGGGCACAGTGGCGACAATTGATGGTGGCACAGTGGCTGCGTGTGATGGGCACAGTGGCTGCGTGTGATGGGCACAGTGGCTGCGTGTGATGGGCACAGTGGCGACAATTGATGGGCACAGTGGCTGTCTGTGATGGGCACAGTGGCTGCGTTTGATCGGCACAGTGGCTGCGTTTGATGGGCACAGTGGCTGCGTTTGATGGGCACAGTGGCTGCGTTTGATGGGCACAGTGGCTGCATGTGATAGCACAGTGGCTGCGTTTGCTGGCAAAGTGGCTGCGTGTGATGGGCACAGTGGCGACAATTGATGGTGGCACAGTGGCTGCGTGTGATGAGCACAGTGGCTGCGTGTGATGGGCACAGTGGCTGCGTGTGATGGGCACAGTGGCGACAATTGATGGGCACAGTGGCTGCGTGTGATGGGCACAGTGGCTGCGTGTGATGGGCACAGTGGCTGCGTGTGATGGGCACAGTGGCTGCGTGTGATGGGCACAGTGGCTGCATTTGATCGGCACAGTGGCTGCGTTTGATGGGCACAGTGGCTGCGTTTGATGGGCACAGTGGCCGCATGTGATAGCACAGTGGCTGCATGTAATAGCACAGTGGCTGCGTTTGCTGGCACAGTGGCTGTGTGTGATGGGTACAGTGGTGACAATTGATGGTGGCACAGTGGCTGCGTGTGATGGGCACAGTGGCTGCGTGTGATGGGCACAGTGGTTGCGTGTGATGGGCACAGTGGCTGCGTGTGATGGGCACAGTGGCGACAATTGATGGGCACAGTGGCTGTCTGTGATGGGCACAGTGGCTGCGTTTGATGGGCACAGTGGCCGCATGTGATAGCACAGTGGCTGCATGTGATAGCACAGTGGCTGCATTTGCTGGCACAGTGGCTGTGTGTGATGGGTACAGTGGCGACAATTGATGGCACAGTGGCTGCGTGTATTGGCACAGTGGCTGCATGTGATGGCACAGTGGCTGCGTTTGGTGGCACAGTGGCTGCGTGTGATGGGCACAGTGGCGACAATTGATGGCACAGTGGCTGCATGTGATAGCACAGTGGCTGCGAGTGATGGGCACAGTGGCGACAATTGATGGGCACAGTGGCTGAGTGTGATGGGCACAGTGGCGACAATTGATGGCACAGTGGCAGCTTGTGTTGGCACAGTGGCTGCATGTGATGGCACAGTGGCTGCGTTTGGTGGGCACAGTGGCTGAGTTTGATGGGCACAGTGGCTGCGTTTGATGGGCACAGTGGCTGCGTTTGATGGGCACAGTGGCTGCGTTTGATGGGCACAGTGGCGACAATTGATGGCACAGTGGCTGCGTGTGTTGGCACAGTGGCTGCATGTGATGGCACAGTGGCTGCGAGTGATGGGCACAGTGGCGACAATTGATGAGCACAGTGGCTGCGTTTGGTGGCACAGTGGCTGTGTGTGATGGGCACAGTGGCGACAATTGATGGCACAGTGGCTGCGTGTGTTGGCACAGTGGCTGCATGTGATGGCACAGTGGCTGCGTTTGGTGGCACAGTGGCTGCGAGTGATGGCACAGTGGCTGCGAGTGATGGCACAGTGGCTGCGTTTGGTGGCACAGTGGCTGCGTTTGATGGCATGGCGAGGCTGCAATTAATGGGGTTTTTTTTTAGTTAGAGAAGGCAAGCTCAAAATAACAACAAAACATTTTTGCTGCCATTTTTTTATTAAAAAACTGATGGTCACCTCAGTCCAACTGAACTGAGGTGACCATCAGTTTTTTAATAAAAAAATGGCAGAAAAAATGTTTTGTTGTTATTTTGAGCTTGCCTTCTCCAACCCCACCCCCCATCCAATACAGTAAATTAATTGTTTTCTTACTTTTTATACACTTCAACTGTAGGCGCAGGCTGAGCTGAGGCTCCTCGTGGCTTGGGCTTCTTTTCTTGCCGCCGACACAGCTCCCTGCACGAGTCCTCCTCCTTCTCTCACCTCGCTCTCGTCTCTGGCGTGACGTCACGCGGCGCACGCCGGGAATGAACCAACTCTCCTACTCTCCTCCATGGGGGGGCCGAGGAAACACACAGCCTGGCCGTGGAGTCAGTGACAGGACAGACTGAGAAAAGGGAGCCAGGAGCGCACTCGGTGTGAGTGAGTGAGCGCAGTGAGTCGGCTCCGGCGGGGCGGGCGGCAGCCGCATGCAGTTTCTAAAGTGACTGCGCTGCCTGTCTGACACACACTACCGGCCCGCAACCCGACCAGCCCACCGGGATTTTTCCCGGTTCTCCCGATTGGCCACTCCGGGCCTGCCCCCCCTCCCCCGCCATTATTACAGCCGCCTCGTTTATGTGTGAAATGGGCGGATAGCTGGCACCGAGCAGTAAAATGACTTCATTAAAATTTGTGAAAGTTTGTTTTACGTCCGTCTTGGGAACAGTCACAGCTGCTTCTATCGACTCACTAAAACAACGATCACTGTAAGGGGCGGCGGAATGCGCAGTGATTAGGAGTTAGAAGACTTCGGAATTATAATAAAGAACGATCACCGGGGGGAGGGGGGAGGAGAATTCTACTGAAGAAATGTTGGGCTGTGTTGAGCGATCGTTCTTCTGTGTTGAGCGATCGTTCTTCTGTGTTGAGCGATCGTTCTTCTGTGCTGAGCGATCGTTCTTCTGTGCTGAGCGATCGTTCTTCTGTGCTGAGCGATCGTTCTTCTGTGCTGAGCGATCGTTCTTCTGTGTTGAGCGATCGTTCTTCTGTGCTGAGCGATCGTTCTTCTGTGCTGAGCGATCGTTCTTCTGTGCTGAGCGATCGTTCTTCTGTGCTGAGCGATCGTTCTTCTGTGCTGAGCGATCGTTCTTCTGTGTTGAGCGATCGTTGCGTCAGAGTCGATGGGGAAAGCAAAATGGAAGTGATTGTAAAAGTCACATTTGTCATTTGTACCCGGGAAGGTCAGATGGTTACAGCGGGTCTCTCCTCAACTGGTACCATTCAGGTAGCAGTCAGGGCCATCTTACTGAGCGGGCACGACTGGGCACAGACCGGGGGCCTCACGTTCACCTGGGGCCCCATCAGAGCCGGACAAATTGCTCCCCCCCTGAGAATGCGGGTGAGAGAGCCGCGCTGGAGGAATAGCTAGCGATAGAGAAGAAAGGAGACAGCAGCCTCTCTCCCAACGCTGGCTGGGATGGCTGCACAGGGAGGACTCGGAGGTCGAGTGCTAGGGATAAGCCAAACACCTTGCGTTCGGTTCGCACCAGAACCTTCGAACGGACCGCCCGTTCGCACGAACATTTAGAACCCCATTGAAGTCTATGGGACTCGAACGTTCAAATTCAAAAACGCTCATTTTAAAGCCCAATATTTAAGTTATTGTTGGAAAACGTCTTTGAGAACCCGGGTCTTGCCCCAGGGAACATGTATCAATGGAGCAAGACTCCTGAAAAAACTACGCTTTTTAAAACTTTTTTTCCATTGATACATGTTCCCTCGGACAAGACCCGGGTTCTCAAAGACGTTTTCACAGGCAAACTATAGACACCCAGCAGGTACAATATTTAACCACTTGACCACTGGGCACTTAAACCCTCTTAATAACCAGACCAATTTTCAGCTTTTGGTGCTCTCACATTTTGAATGACAATAACTCGGTCATACAACACTGTAACCAAATGACATTTTTGTCCTTTTCCCCCCACAAGTAGAGCTTTCTTTTGGTGGTATTTGATCACCTCTACGGTTTTTATTTTTTGCGCCATAAATGAAAAAAGAACGAAAATTTTGTAAAAAAATACATTTTTCTTCATTTCTATCATAACATTTTGCAAAAAAGGAATTTTTCCTCATAAATTTGGCCTAAAATGTATACTGCTACATATTTTTGGTAAAAAAAAAAAAAAAATTGGATATTATTTAGTCTGGGTGAAAGTTATAGGGTCTACAAGCTATGGTATCAATTTCTGAAAATTGAACAATTTGATCACACCTGATGTACTGACAGCCTCTCTCATTTCTTGAGACCCTAACAAGCCAACAGATGGCACCGATGGGCAATGGTGGCACCGATGAGCACTGTAGTGACAATGGGCACTGTAGTGGCACTGATGGAGCACTGATGGACACTGGTGGCACAAATGGGGACTGGTGTGGCACTGATGGACACTGGCGGCACTGATGGACACCGATGGGCACTGGTGTAGCACTGATGGAGCACTGATGGGCACTGATGAGCACTGTAGTGGCACTGGTGGTGCACTGACGGGCACTGATGAGCACTGTAGTGGCACTGATGAGCACTGTAGTGGCACTGATGAGCACTGATGGACACTGGCAGCACCGATGAGCACTGTATTGTCACTGGGCATGGTAGTGGCACTGACGGACACTGGCGGCACTGATGAGCACTGTAGTGGCACTGGTGGCACCGATGGGCACTGATGAGCACTGTAGTGGCACTGATAAGCACTGATGGACACTGGCAGCACCGATGAGCACTGTAGTGGCACTGGGCAGAGTAGTGGCACTGATGGAGCACTGGCGGCACTGATGAGCACTGTAGTGGAACTGGTGTGGCACTGGCAGACACTATCAGCACCAATGGGCACTGAAGTGGCAGAGGTGGCACTGGTGGGGACTGTAGTGGCACTGGTGGGGACTTTAGTGGCACTGGTGGGGACTGTAGTGGCACTGGTGGGGACTGTAGTGGCACTGGTGGCACAGATGGGGACTGTAGGGGCACTGATGGGTAGTGTAGTGGCACTGTGTGGCACTGCTAGGCACTGCTGGGCACAATAAACGATCACTCACTTGTAAAAAATCACTTCTCTCCTCACACGCTGTATCGGTGTGAGGAGAGAAAAGATAACCTCAGGATGACCCTTTTTTTTACATTAGAGTGCTACCTCATTGGAAGGAGCGATCAGGTGGTGAAGAGCCGCTATCATTGGCTCTTCACTGTGGACCCGGCGAGCACAAAAATTTTCGCCAGCGCGTTGCAGGGGGCGCGCAATCACGCTACTTAACGACGACGTCCCAGGGACGTCGTCCCAAAATAACACGACTGCGCTGTAGCAGTATTTCTGCTATAGCGCGGTCGGCAAGAGGTTAAAGGAATTTTATTGATGCTTAAATAAAAAATAAATAAAATTCCTTTAAATATTGTACCTGCTGGGTGTCTATACCTGTGATAACATCTTTAAATAGCACAATCACCTGCCTGCCAGTAAATTAGGAAGAACTGATCTATCTAAGCTATACAGTGTATAAATATATGTACAACTCCTGGGATGTATATATATCCTCTACACACTGTAATTGAAGCTAAACTGACTAGCCTGCCTGCTCTATCTATCTATATAAAAAGACAATGGTCCGGATTCAGATACAAATGTGTATCTTTCTGGCGGTGTAGCGTTTCCTCTTTACGCTACGCCGCCGCAACTTTTATGGGCAAGTGCCTTATTCAGAAAGCACTTGCTCCGTAATTTGCGGCGGCGTAGCGTAAAGTGTCCGGCGTAAGGGCGCCTAATTCAAATTAGTAATGTGGGGGCGTGATTCATGTAAATGAATCATGACCCCACGTAATTTACATTTTTTCTGAACGGCGCATGCGCCGTCCGTGGACGTATCCCAGTGCGCATGCGTGAAATCACGTCGCTAGTAGTCAATGTAAACGACGTGAACGTAACTTACGTACAGCCCCATTCCCGAACGAGCGACGTAAACGACGTACAATTAGACGCTGTCCCGACGTCCATACTTAACATTGGCTGGGCCTCCTATAGCAGGGGTAAACTTACGCCGGAATAACACTTACGCAAACGACGTAAACTACGACGCCCGGCCGCAAGTATGTTCGTGAATTAGCGTATCTAGCTCATTTGCATATTTTATGCGTAAAACGATGGAGTAAATATGCAACTAAGATACGACGGTATAATACACTTACACTGCGCGTATCTTAGCAGAATTCTGGCGTATCCGGCTTATCTGGGCGGCCTCGTGTAGTGTCTTCCAGCGCTAGTCAGAGAGATAGGGCCAAATTCAGATACGCCGCGAATTTGGCCCTATCTCTCTGTCTCTCTGACTGATCTCTGTTCAGCGCTGGAAGACACTACACGAGGCCGCCCAGCAGGCGGCCTTATATACTGTGGGGCGTGTGCTAAAGCCCTGAGCCATAAATTTGGCCAATTATGGCTCTCCGTTTTGTTCGAAATTCGTCGAACGTACGAACAGACAATGTTCGAGTCGAACATACAGTACGTTCGAATCGAACGCGGAGCTCATGCCTAGTGAGCGCAGTGGAAAAAAACCAAATATGCATTAAATCCGAAGTCCCTCTCTATATGGGGGCTCATTACTGTTATGGGGGCTGTCTCTTTGCTGTTATGGGGGCTGTCTCATTACTGTTATGGGGCTGTCTTGTTACTGTTATGGGGGCTGTCTCATTGCTGTTATGGGGATGTTTTGTTACTGTTATGGGGGCTGTCTCATTACTGTTATGGGGGCTGTCTCGTTGCTGGTCGGGGGATGTCTTGTTACTGTTATGGGGGCTGTCTCATTACTGTTATGGGGGCTGTCTCATTACTGTTATGGGGACTGTCTCGTTGCTGGTCTGGGGCTGTCTCGTTACTGTTATGTTATGGGGGCTGTCTTGTTACTATTATGGGGGCTGTCTCGTTACTGTTATGGGGGCTGTCTCATTACTGTTATGGGGGCTGTCTCATTGCTGTTATGGGGCTGTCTCAACCTGCTCCCCCCCGGGACTGGGCTGCCCAGTTTAAAATGCCCGGGCCTGTTTCTTGTCCCAGTCCGGGCCTGAACATACCTGTACGGTGCTTTGCCCAGCCGTGCCATTCTGCCAACATAAATGTGCAGGAGGCGGTCAACAAGCAAGCGGTTAAATTATGATATATTCCTATTTCCTGACTGGTGCTCAATAAATAAATCGGAAGGAATTTATATCGCCTCTAAAGTCCCCTGTAATGAAAGATTTCCATAATTACAGTATTTTCCCGAAAACACCGCGTTTGTAATTCCTCGGGAAAACGCTTATGCTATGGATGTCGGCATTAAACCTTGACATTAAATAATGAGATTCGATCCCGTCTTGCTCCGGGATATTATGCCGTTGCTGAGGATCGCTCGGCGCGGGAACCATGCTTGTATTACACGAGTATCCATAATGCATTGCTGCGGGGGGGATCCATACGGCGAGGACATTATTAATGTATACCTATACACGTCTATTAATAAGAAGACTCCTCTCTATTCCCACTCTTCAGAAAGATTCAGAGTGATTACCGTCTCCCACCCTTAGAGGGGAATTATAATTGTTGCCTATTTCTCAAGAGCAGAATCCGTTCCAGGAGTGTCAGGAAGGGCACGCCAGCAATCAAGATGGCGACTATGGTCGTTTTCCTGTTCTGCATGTCCCACTGAGAAGGGCTCGCACCCGCTTGGACACTACTGCCACAGGAAATGCCGGCGCGCATGTGCGCCTGCACGCGCGCACATGCGCAATGACGTTGTGGCGCTAATAGGCTATTTAAACTGCCTTACTTCCTTGAATCTGTGCTGTAGCGTTACCTGAGACCTCTGATTGTTGTTTACCTGCATCCTGCTCCAGCTGACCCTACCCGGCTTGTTTTGGCTAACCTTATCCTTATCCACTGCCTACCCTCATCTCTAGAATTAAATCCACTGCCTGCCCTGACCTCTGGATTTGATCCTGGTCATCTGAATCCACTGCCTGCCCTGACCTCTGAATTTGATCCTGGTCATCTGAATCCACTGCCTGCCCTGACCTCTGGATTTTATCCTGGTCATCTGAATCCACTGTCTGCCCTAACCTCTGAATTTGATCCTGGTCATCTGAATCCACTGCCTGCTCTGACCTCTGGAGTTGATCCTGGTCATCTGAATCCACTGCCTGCCCTGACCTCTGGATTTTATCCTGGTCATCTGAATCCACTGCCTGCCCTAACCTCTGAATTTGATCCTGGTCATCTGAATCCACTGCCTGCTCTGACCTCTGGATTTGATCCTGGTCATCTGAATCCACTGCCTGCCCTGACCTCTGGATTTGATCCTGGTCATCTGAATCCACTGCCTGCTCTGACCTCTGGATTTGATCCTGGTCATCTGAATCCACTGCCTGCCCTGACCTCTGGATTTTATCCTGGTCATCTGAATCCACTGCCTGCCCTGACCTCTGGATTTGATCCTGGTCACCTGAATCCACTGCCTGCTCTGAACTCTGGATTTGATCCTGGTCATCTGAATCCACTGCCTGCCCTGACCTCTAAATTTGATCCTGGTCATCTGAATCCACTGCCTGCCCTGACCTCTAAATTTGATCCTGGTCATCTGAATCCACTGCCTGCCCTGACCTCTGGATTTGATCCTGGTCATCTGAATCCACTGCCTGCCCTGACCTCTGGATTTGATCCTGGTCATCTGAATCCACTGCCTGCCCTGACCTCTGGATTTTATCCTGGTCATCTGAATCCACTGTCTGCCCTAACCTCTGAATTTGATCCTGGTCATCTGAATCCACTGCCTGCTCTGACCTCTGGATTTGATCCTGGTCATCTGAATCCACTGCCTGCCCTGACCTCTGGATTTTATCCTGGTCATCTGAATCCACTGCCTGCCCTAACCTCTGAATTTGATCCTGGTCATCTGAATCCACTGCCTGCTCTGACCTCTGGATTTGATCCTGGTCATCTGAATCCACTGCCTGCCCTGACCTCTGGATTTGATCCTGGTCACCTGAATCCACTGCCTGCTCTGACCTCTGGATTTGATCCTGGTCATCTGAATCCACTGCCTGCCCTGACCTCTGGATTTTATCCTGGTCATCTGAATCCACTGCCTGCCCTGACCTCTGGATTTGATCCTGGTCACCTGAATCCACTGCCTGCTGTGACCTCTGGATTTAATCCTGGTCATCTGAATCCACTGCCTGCCCTGACCTCTAAATTTGATCCTGGTCATCTGAATCCACTGCCTGCCCTGACCTCTAAATTTGATCCTGGTCATCTGAATCCACTGCCTGCCCTGACCTCTGGATTTGATCCTGGTCATCTGAATCCACTGCCTGCCCTGACCTCTGGATTTATCTGCCTGCATCTGACCTCGGCCTGTGTTGACTACGTCCCTGCCTGTTCCTCCTGCTACCCTGCCGCCAGCCTGATGCCAAACCTGCCTGTACCTGAGACGACGTTCCTGCCTACTCCTTCTGCTACCCTGCCGCCAGCCAGTTACCAAACCTCCTCGTATCTGACCTCGCTCCAGTGTTCATCTGCTTCGGACTTGTGTGTCTACTACTCCAGTCCATCTGCCTGCGCCTGCCTGAGCTCCAGTTCCCAGTCTGACAGCTGTTCCTGAGTCTGTTCCAGTTCCTGTTCCAGTTCCGGTCCAGCTTGTCTACCAGAAAATTTGCAAGGCTTTTGTGTGACTCTGCACTCCTGCGCCTCCTGTCTTCCCTATCAGGGGCCTCGAGTCAGAGGTGTAAAGGGAGTCCTCCCTCGGCATACCAGACTCTTCCACCAGGTACGTGACACGGAGAATGCTCGTAATCCAAAGCACTCGCATATCAAAGCGAGTTTCCTCATTGAAGCCAATGGAAATGAAAATAATTTGTTCCGCATTGACTTCAATAGCATGCAATACTGAATGCCGCCAAAGTGTGGGGGGGGGGGGCGCCGGAGAGCCACCGACACCACAGCTGACTTCGGCAGACCTCTGAAAGACTTTGTACCCGAGCCTTTCCGAGGTTGGCTAAACCTCCTCCCATGTACATAAGTATCACAGGCTCCTCCCATGTACATAAGTATCACAGGCTCCTCCCATGTACATAAATATCACAGGCTCCTCCCGTGCACATAAGTATCACAGGCTCTTTCCGTGCACATAAGTATCACAGGCTCCTTCCGTGCACATAAGTATCACAGGCTTCTCCCATGTACATAAGTATCACAGACTCCTCCCATGTACATAAGTATCACAGACTCCTCCCATGTACATAAGTATCACAGACTCCTCCCATGTACATAAGTATCACAGGCTCCTCCCATGCACATAAGTATCACAGGCTCCTCCTGTGCACATGAGTATCACAGGCTCCTCCCGTGCACATAAGTATCACAGGCTCCTCCCGTGCACATAAGTATCACAGGCTCCTCCGGTGCACATGGGTATCACAGGCTACTCCCACGTACATAAGTATCACAGGCTCCTCCCATGCACATAAGTATCACAGGTTCCTCCCGTGCACATGAGTATCACAGGCTCCTCCCGTGCACATAAGTATCACAGGCTCCTCCCACATACATAAGTATCACAGGCTCCTCCCGTGCACATGAGTATCACAGGCTCCTCCCGTGCACATGAGTATCACAGGCTCCTCCCGTGCACATGAGTATCACAGGCTCCTCCCGTGCACATGAGTATCACAGGCTCCTCCCATGTACATAACTATCACAGGCTCCTCCCATGTACATAACTATCACAGGCTCCTCCCATGTATACTTTCCAGATTCCCTGTAAATCCTGTATAATAATAATAATGTAGCACAGGTCTTATACGTGGTACGTGTGGTGCTCTCTAACTGTCACTTCTCCTCCTTTCCCCCTCTCCTTATAATACTGGGCACCTCTCCATCCATCCGGATGACATGAGGGGCCTACCAAAGAATGGGCCAATCCCGTGTATAGGGGGAGGTGCTGCTCCCGGCTACCTGTATCTTCTATAAAGAGAAGGGTTTAGACAATGTAACTCCTAATGCCGCGTACACACAGTCGTTTTTTGCGGTGAAAAAAAAAACGTCGTTTTTTAAAACGTCATTTAAATTGATGGTGTGTGGGCAAAACGTCGTTTTTTGTCTTAAAAAAAACGACCCAAAAAAATTCCAATATGCATGAATTTTTTGTGTCGTTTTTCAAAACGTTGTTTTTTGTTTCACAAAAAGTCACCGTGTGTAGCAAAAACGTCGTTTAAAACGACGTTTTTTAACCCGCGCATGCCCAGAAGCTAGTTATGAAGCGAGCTTCAATGGAAAAGAGTGGTGAACGTGACCTCGCTTTTTGTGAAAAAAACGATGGTGTGTATGCAACATCGTCTTTGAAAGTGGCGTTTCAAAAACGTCGTTTTTTACTTCACAGAAAACGTCGTTTTTTTCATCACAAAAAATGATCGTGTGTACGCGGCATAAGACCGAATATGTAACTTGCTGCGTCAGACCACTCATGACAGGTTCTCTGAGAATCCCCACCCAACCCCCGCAGACAACTTTTCCGCTCTCTGCGTGACGCAAATTTTTACACGTGAATGTAACAGCTTTGGAAAAAAAAGAACATATTTAATTGGGTGAGACGCTCGGCTTTCATGGCCCGGAGGTGCCAAAAATCATTCATTTGACTTTAAAAGCAAAATGTCATTTTTAAATCAATCCTTGTGAAAAGCTGCGAGCGACAACAGGACAAGGAGCGATCTCCGCCCCCGCCTAATGAGAGGGAGAGACGCAAACTATTCCCCTGATTACAATGAGCCGCCACGTGCCCGGCTCTGCTGATTGGCAGAAAGAAGACTTCTCACTTTTGTAGGGATGATAAATGAGTCACCAAAACCAAGCCGAGCAAAGCGACAATGAAGACCGCATCTATGGTGCTCCCCACTTCCAAGCCACGCCTTATCTCCACCCACTACACACCCCTGAGTACTGTCCCTTAGTTCCACTCCCAACCGCCCCCAGTACCACCCCTTAACTCTGCCCGCTACACACCCCTGAGTACTGTCCCTTAGTTCCACCCCCTACCCAGCCCCCAGTACCACCCCTTATCTCTGCCTGCTACACACCCCTGAGCACTGACTCTTAGTTCCACCCCCTACCCACCCCCTACCCACCCCCCAGAACCACCCCTTATCTCCGCCCGCTATACACACCTGAGTACTGTCCCTTAGTTCCACCCCCTACCAGCCCCCAGTACCAGGGCTGTCTTAATTAGAGGGCACACTTGGGCACTGCCCAGGGGCCCCAGCTGCATGGGGGCCCCTGAACTTTGCCCAAAGCAGCTAGTCCTTGAGCCCGGGCTGCCCCATTGGGACAGCCCGGGCTCAAGGACCAGCTTCATGGAGGGCCCATGCCCTTTCCCCAAAGCAGCTTGTCCTTGAGCCTGGGTTGCCCCACTACATCACAGATATCGCCCCCAGCACTCTGACCCCTTTTCACCCCAGATATTTCCTACCACCTACCTACTTGATTTCTGTTTACCTGCACTGTCTCCATTGTAGGGACCCCAGAGCATAACTTTGCCCAGGGGCCCATGATGCTATTAAGATGGCCCTGCCCAGAAGCACCCCTTATCTCCACCTGCTATACACCCCTGAGCACTGTCCCTTAGTTCCACCCCCTACCCCCCCCCCAGAACCACCCCTTCTCTCCACCCGCTACACACCTCTGAGTACTGTCCCTTAGTTCCATCCCCTACCCAGCCCCCAGAACCACCCCTTATCTCCGCCTGCTATACACCCCTGAGTACTGTCCCTTAGTTCCACCCCCTACCCACCCCCAGAACCACCCCTTATCTCTGCCTGCTACACACCCCTGAGTACTGTCCCTTAGTCCCACCCCCCAGAACCACCCCTTATCTCCACCTGCTACACACCTCTGAGCACTGTCATTAGTTCCACCCTATAGCAACAATAGACAAAAGTAGATCCCTCCCAGAAACATTAGACCCACCCAGCAACAATAGATCCTCCAGCAATAATAGACCCCTGACAGCAACAATAGATCTCCCAGTAGACAGCAACAATAGACCCCTCCTTCAAAAATAGATCTCACCCAGCAACAATAGATACCCCTCACGCAACAAAAAAGTCTAGCAACAAAAGATCCCTGTCAGCAACAATAGATCCCCTAGCAGCCAGCAACAATAGAGCCCTCCCTCAAAAGTAGATCCTTCTTAGCAACAATTGAGGACCCAGAAACCATAGACCCCCTCAAAAAAATACTCCTTCGGCAACAATAGACCCCTGACGACAAAAATAGATCTCCCAACAGCCAGCAACAATAGACCCCTCCCTCCAAAGTAGATTCCTCCCAGCAACAATTGACCCTCGCACAACAAAATACCCCCTCCACCTTGTGTGTATGTCCACTACCACCAAGTGGGCTATTTAAATCTGAAGCACTGTCCCTTAATTCCACCCCCTACCCACCCCCAAAGAACCACCCCTTATCTCCACCTGCTACACATCCCTAAATACTGTCCCTTAGTTCCACCCCCTACCCACCCCCAGAACCACCCCTTATCTCTGCCCGCTATACACCTCTGAGCACTGTCTCTTAGTTCCACCCCCTACCCACCCCTAGTACCACCCTTATCTCTGCCCGCTACACACCTCTAAACTGTTCCACCCCCTACCCACCCCCCAGAACCACCCCTTACCTCCGCCCACTACACACTGACCCTTAGTTCCACCCCCTACCCACCCCCCAGAATCTCCCCTTATCTCCGCCCACTACACACCTCTAAACATTGTACCTTAGTTCCACCCCCTACCCACCCCCCAGAACCACCCCTTATCTCCACCTGCTACACACCTCTGAGCACTGACTCTTAGTTCCACCCCCTACCTACCCCCCAGAACCACCCCTACCTGCTACACACCTCTGAGCACTGTCCCTTAGTTCCACCCCCTACCCACCCCCCAGAACCGCCCCTTATCTCCGCCCACTACACACCTCTAAACACTGTCCCTTAGTTCCACCCCCTACCCACCCCCCAGAACCGCCCCTTATCTCTGCCCACTACACACCTCTGAGCACTGACTCTTAGTTCCACCCCCTACCTACCCCCCAGAACCACCCCTTATCTCAACAAAATACCTCCCCCTGTGTGTGTATGTCCACTGCCACCAAGTGGGCTATTTAAATCTGAACTCTGCACTACCTTTTTTGCTGATTGGTCTTCAGTCTTGTTCCTGTTCTCCGGTTCCAGATCTTGTTGCTGACCCGGCTTCCCCTCTGACCTTGCTCTCAGATTATCCTTGTCTGCTCATGTTTTCTGTCTTCCTCCATTAGTGACCTTGGCTTGGACTCCTGACCTTGGCTTGGACTCCTGACCTTGGCTTAGACTCCTGACCTTGGCTTGGACTTCTGAGCATACTTTTGCCTAGTGAATCTGTACCCTGCTGCCCAATTGTTGACAACTTCTGCCTGTTCCTGACTCTGGATCTGCTTATCTCCTGGTCTCCTTCTATCGCTCAACTAGGTTTTGGACTACCAACTTCACCATCTTCTGAACTTGGCATCTCCATAGTGAATCACCAGTTGGACTCTCAGCGCTCCCAAGTCCCTTTTACAGTGTCTGTACCTCGGCACGTGTGCATTTTCTTTGCCCCAGCAGACCCCCGCTCAGTGTCCAGGGGGGCTCAGAAGGAAACTGTGCAAGTGGTCAACCTCATCATCTCATGTACATGACTCAAGCTTGTGCACCTTTGTCTACTGCGCCTCTAGATACCTTACTTCCAAGGCGTCTACCACTTGTCAGACCCAAGTATGCCTTGGATAGAGAGAGAGATAGATACAGTAGATACACTATATTACCAAAAGTATTGGGACGCCGGCCTTTACACACACATGAACTTTAATGGCATTCCAGCCTTAGTCCGTAGGGTTCAATATTGATTTGCTCCGCCCTTTGCAGCTATAACAGCTTTAACTCTTCTGGGAAGGCGGTCCACAAGGTTTAGGGGTGTGTCTATGGGAAGGCGGTCCACAAGGTTTAGGGGTGTGTCTATGGGAAGGTGGTCCACAAGGTTTAGGGGTGTGTCTATGGGAAGGCGGTCCACAAGGTTTAGGGGTGTGTCTATGGGAAGGCGGCCCACAAGGTTTAGGAGTGTGTCTATGGGAAGGCGGTCCACAAGGTTTAGGGGTGTGTCTATGGGAAGGCGGCCCACAAGGTTTAGGTGTGTGTCTATGAGAAGGCGGTCCACAAGGTTTAGGGGTGTATCTATGAGAAGGCGGCCCACAAGGTTTAGGAGTGTGTCTATGGGAAGGCGGTCCACAAGGTTTAGGAGTGTGTCTATGGGAAGGCGGTCCACAAGGTTTAGGGGTGTGTCTATGGGAAGGCGGCCCACAAGGTTTAGGGGTGTGTCTATGGGAAGGCGCTCCACAAGGTTTAGGGGTGTGTCTATGGGAAGGCGGTCCACAAGGTTTAGGGGTGTATCTATGGGAAGGCGGTCCACAAGGTTTAGGGGTGTGTATGTGGGAAGGCGGTCCACAAGGTTTAGGGGTGTGTCTATGAGAAGGCGGTCCACAAGGTTTAGGGGTGTGTCTATGGGAAGGCCATTTAACCATTCTTCCAGCAGCACATTTGTGAGGTCAGGCACTGAAGTTGGATGAGAAGGTCTGGCTCGCAGTCTCCACTCTAATTTATCCCAAAGGTGTTCTATCAGGTTGAGGTCAGGACTCTGTCAAGTTCAAGTTCCTCCACCCCAAAATCGCTCATCCACGTCTTTATGGACCTTGCTTTGTGCTCTGGTGAGCAGTCATGTTGGAACAGGATGGGGCCGTCCCCAAACTCCTCCCACAAAGTTGGAAGCATGAAATTGTCCAAAATGTCTTGGTATGGTGACGCCAAACCCTAAAAAAAACACCCCCACACCATAATCCCCTCTCCACCAAATGATTTGGACATAATAATATAATGCAGACCGAGTGTCAGCAGCACGAACAAAGCCGTTTTAGTTTTCTAAGTTTAAATCTCTTTCTCACTTTTCGGGAATAGGGCGGAGCTTACATAAAAGATGTTGTGTAACAAACACCATCCAAGTCATCGGACCTGACAAGAAGAGACGCAGGGAAAAATATCACCTTTATTTATAATATAAAGGCCAAACACCTACAAAATAGAGTGTTACATGTTAATTATTAACCCTGTACCGACGCTGCAAAGCTACAATAAAGAAATAATAATAATAACAATAATACAAATAATAACAAATCCATAAATAATAATAATAACAATAATAATAATAATAAAAAAATATATAATTCATAAATAATAATATTCATTAGTAACTCAAATAATAATAATAATAATAATAATAATAATAATGACTTATATGGTGCAATTTGTAGCTAGTATTATTACAGAATGGGATGGAATTACATAATAATGATATTTATAATATTACAAAAATAGAAATCCTTAAATAATAATAATAAAATAATACAAATTCATAAATAATAATAATATTAATAAGTAACTCAAACAATAATAATAATAATAATAATAACTTATATGGTGCAATTTGTAGCTAGTATTATTAGAGAATGGAATGGAAATCCATAATAATAATATTTAAAAAATACAAATCCATAAATAATAATAATAATAATAATAATAATAATAATAATAATAATAAAAAAATACAAATTCATAAATAATAATAATATTAATAAGTAACTCAAATAATAATAATAATAATAATAATAATAATGACTTATATGGTGCAATTTGTAACTAGTGTTATTACAGAATGGGATGGAATTACATAATAATAATAATAATAATAATAATAATAATAATAATAATAATTGAAAAATAAAAATCCATAAATAATAATCATAATAACAACAATTATAATAAAAATACAAATCCGTAAATAATAATAATAATAACACATACTAATTCAGAAATAATAATAATATTAATTAGTAACTTAAAAAAACAATAATAATAATGATTTATATGGTGCAATTTGTATCTAGTATTAATACAGAATGTGATGGATTTACAAAATAATAATAATAATACTATTTTAAAAATACTCATGTGTAAATAATAATAACAATAAAAAATCATAAATAATAATAATATTAATTAGTAACTCCAACAACAACAACAATAATAATAATAATAATAATAATATTAATAATAATAATACTAATAATAATAATAATGACTTCTATGGCTCAATTTGTAACTAGTATTATTAGAGAATGGAAATACAGAATAATAATAATATTATTAATAATAAAAATAATATTATATAAACATAAGTTGTGCTTGTAACTATGAAAAATCACAAATAATAAGTGACATATATAGTGGAAAAAAAAGGATAACTGATAAACTCATAATTAAGTCTATATATCAAAAAGGAAAAAAGGAAATGTGAAAAAAATTGATAGTAAAGAAAAATTATGATATTAATTTTTTTCACATTTCCCTTTTTAATATATATACTTAATTGTGTGTTTATCATTTATCAATTTTTTTTTTTCACTGTATATGTCACTTATTATTTGTGATTTTTCATAGTTACAAGCACAACTTATGTTTATATCATTTTGTTTGCACCATAGAGATATTTGATGGTTTTAGTTGCAGCTGTACACAGATCCAGGGTCGGACTGGCCCGCCGGGGTACTGGGATATTTCCCGGCAGGCCGCCTGCCCTGGGGCCACTTTAAGCTGCAGCTGCAGCAACGCCCAGGGCCGATCCAAGTGCCTCCTCTCCCTCCGCTTTTGTAATTTACACACAGCTGTATGTATTTCCCGCCTTGTATAGGGTCTGAACTCCCGCCTCCTAGATCGTGATAGACGGAACGCTATTTGATCAGTAAGGCTGCATTGTTGGCACAGTGGGGCTGCAAATTGGCACGTTCAGTCTGAAAATGGGCACAGTGATGCTGCATATGGGCACAGTGAGGCTGCAGATGGGCACAGTGAGGCTGCAGATGGACTAATTGAGACCACAAATGGGCACAGTGAGGCTGCAGATGGGCACACTGAGGCTGCAAATGGACTAATTGAGACCGCAAAAAAGACAGGGAGGCTGCAGATGGGCTCCAGAGTCCAGCCCTGCACAGATCTTCTTATCTCTAGCGCGCTATAACCAAATTTTTCCATAAATAATAATAACCACTTGATACCCACGCTGTAGACGAAAGACGTCCACAGCGCGGCTCTCAAATGTCGGCTGGACGTCCTTTTATGTGCATTCCCGCGCACGCAGCGGGGTAAAAATTGTGCCCGGCGCATCGCTGGGATGCCGATGCGCATGCCTGTAGGCCGCGATGTCCGCCAGATACCCGCGATCGGTGGTGAGAGCAGGGACGTGTGTAATGATGGTGTGTAAACACAGAGCTCCACGTCCTGTCAGGGAGAGAGGAGACCGATGCTGTGTCCATTGTACATAGGGACACAGCATCGATCACCTCCCCCCAGTCAGTTCCCCTCCCCCCACAGGAAGAATCACACCCAGGGGACACATTTAACCCCTTCATTGGTCAGGCAATAAAGGCAATAGCAGCTACCCTTCTCCACCACAAATGAGGGTGACACCCCTTTTCCGGCAGGAATGTCACCCCCACATTCAGAAATCATTCACAACACCAAAAATAAATAAATAAATAAAAACTGGAAAAAAATAAAACTGGAAAAAAATAAAAAGTCCAGAAAAAAGGGGGAAACCAAATTAATGCCGCTGGCGTGAGCCACGCCTGGGGCGACCATGGCCACAGCCCCGGCTCCTCAGGGGAGACTCATGGGAGGGGGGGGGTAATCCGGGGAAGGAGGAGCAGCCACTGGTCTCTGCCCACCTGGCGGCCTGCCCTCCAAGGCCACGGCAATTCTGGTCAGGCCAGCATTTAGTGTTGCCGTATTGGCCTGGATAGCCTGGGTGAGGGCCCTCACATCCTGCCCAACGTCTGCTGTAGTAGTCTGCAGTTTGTTTAGGCAGTTTGTAAGAGCCCGGGAGTGGCAGTCCAGGTCCCCAAGCGTATTCTTTATGGAGGACAGGCTCACCTCCATCCGCCCCAAAGTCTGGCTGACCTGTCCCAGATGGCGGGTCTGAAGGGCATGGTCCCTTCTCAGATTGGTGGGCAGAACCTCGGCCACACCCCTGGTCTTCTGGGACGACATCCTGCCTCCAGCTGAGGCTTGTGGCCAGGGAGAAGGGGAGGCCCTTGGGAGGGGAGCCCTGTTGGGGGAGGAGTGGGAGGGGCTAGCCCTTATGGAGGGCTGGCTGCTGCCAGCCAGAGAGGAAGACTCCGGCCTTGTCGGGGGGTCCTCATCAGGCTGTTGTCCCTGGGATGGTGCAGTCAGGCCAGATGGCCCAGCACCCTCCTGCACATCTGTGGATGACACAAAACATTCACAGGTTGGAGGATCCACACACTTGCCACATATTCCTTCCCCCCACTCCCCCACACATGCTACACACCTGATAGAAAAAAAACCTTACCTGGCATCACGCCTTCATGACTGGAGTCATAGCCAGGCCGGCCCTCCACCCGTTGTCTATGAAAGGTCTGGGCCACCGCACGCTCCTCCACTGTCAGCCTAACAGGGCATGGTGGGCCCCCTCCTGTGCCCCTGGCATGGGCTGCCATTTTGGCCAGCTTCTTTCGGACCAGGCGCCGGAGATCATTAATCTTCTTGACGATCCCCTCGCGTGTCCCCCCCCCCCCCAATGAATTTACCTGGTCCGTAATGTTCTGCAATATCTCCTTTTTCCTAGCCGGGGTGGTGTTGGCACTCTCCGGGCCGTGCAGGAAACGCCCATATTGGGTAAGGGCCCGGGCAATAATTTGTTTCTCCCCCAAAGTAAAATTGCTCTTCCTCTTCCTCTCAGTCATACTCATACAACAACTCTCTCCCAAACAATCACCAAAAATCACTCACAAAAACAAGCAGGAAAAATCAAGCAACAAAACAAACAAACCAAAATCTATCAACCAAAAAGTCTCACAAGCAGTCACCAAAAAACACTTTCAAATATCTTCTACCAAACACAAGATCACACAGTCCACAAATATCACAAAGACAAGTCACAACACAACAAACAACAGAACAAAAGCACCTTGCTGTATAGGAAGGGATACAAAGGTATGTACTTTTGCAAAGGAAGTGCGTTTGTCTCTGTCTATTTATGCTGTCTGCGTAGTTCACTAAGTTGCCCGGGTCCACTTCCAATCTCACTGATTGCCCCGTTCCTGAGTTGTGAGCATGCGCACAGAGGTGATAGAGAGAAAGGAGTCACCGCTCCAGGTGGGATCACTAAATGGTTACAGGTGGTACAGGATACCGAGGGTGCTGGCGGTGCACTAAGCAAAATGAAGACAAAGAAAAATGGATAGCCGCACTCCAAAACCTGATGGGTGGTCTTTTATTCAATAGACAGCATGTCCAAAAATAGGGTCACAGCAGTGGAAACAAGGAACAGCCGACGCGTTTCGCACTGGATCAGTGCTTATTCATGGCTTCATCAGCCATGAATAAGCACTGATCCAGTGCGAAACGCGTCGGATGTTCCTTGTTTCCACTGCTGTGACCCTATTTTTGTACATGCTGTCTATTGAATAAAAGACCACCCATCAGGTTTTGGAGTGCGGCTATCCATTTTTCTTTGTCTTCATTATGCGCACAGAGGTGCTGACCATGGTCTGCTTCATGCGCGCATGCGCGAGCCGGCCGGCCCTTCATTTGCATGGGGTCACGACTCATTTCAATGTAACACGCCCACGTCCTTCCCAATTTGAATTACTCCGCCTTACGCCTCGGAATTACGTTACACCGACGCTAATTTCTGCGCAAATACTACGAGGATACAGTGATTGCGCCTCTACATTGTGCCAGTCTAACGTAAAGGAGGTGCGCTACGCTTGTCAAAATATGCGCCGATGTACGTGAATCTGGCCCTATAACTTTCGCGCAAACCAATCAATATACGCTTATTGCGTTTTGTTTTTTTTTAACAAAAATATGTAAAAGAATATGTATCGGCCTAAACTGAGGAAAAAAAATGGCCCAGATTCAGAGAGAATTGGATTCTCGTAGCGTATCAGAAATACACTACGCCGCCGTTTTTTACCTGGCTCTACGTGGAATCCCGGTAGATTTTGTCCAGTAAACGACGGCGGCGTAGTGTATTTCTCCCATCGCAATCCATCTAGACGAGTAGGGGGCGTGAAGGATTTAAAATAGGCGCGTCCCCGCGGCGATCGAACTGTGCATGCTCCGTTCGCAAATTTCCCGCCGTGCATTGTGCGAAATCACGTTGTTACGTCATTCGTTGTTTGAGTAGCGTCGTTTACGGACATTCCTATTCCCGAACGAGTTACGTAAAAAAATAAATAAAAAAATTAAATTCGATGCGGGAACGACGGCCATACTTAACATGGGCTACGCACCGTTAGACCAGCAAATAGCTGGTCTAACAGTACGTAGCAAAAAAATGACGTAAGCGATTGCGAAGGCCGCTCGTATCTTCGTGGATCGCCGTAAAAAGTCATTTGCATATCCCGACGCTGAAAACGACGCAGACTCCTCCCAGCGGCCGCAAAAATATCGCAGCGTAGATCCGAAGGCTTACGAAGACGTAAGCCTCTCGGATCGAAGCCCGAAGCCGCCGTATCATGGTTTGAGGATTCAAACTAGTGATACGGCGCGCGAAATTTGAAATTACTCCTGTCTAACACTAGTTAGACAGGCGTAATTGCTTTATGAATCTGGGCCATTGTGTTTTTTTTTTGTTTTTTTTTTAATGTTTGTCTTTTTTTTGTTTATAGCGCAAAAAATAAAAACCGCAGAGGTGATCAAATACCACCAAATGAAATCTCTATATGTGGGGAAAAAAATGTTGTATGACCGCGCAATTGTCATTCAAAATGCAACAGCGCTGAAAGCTGAAAATTGGTCTGGGCAGGAAGGGGGTTTAAGTGCCCAGTAAGCAAGTGGTTAATAATAATAATAATAATAATAAATAGTAATTCATAAATAATAATAATAATAATAATAATAACAATATATCAGGTAGTCCTCTATTTATCAAAACAGCAGTGGTGAATGTGCCATGAGTTAGGCCGCTGCTCCATGCCTTGATATCAAGAACAAAGAAGTATCTCCCATGATTCCAGCAAATAATATTTTTTTATATAAAAAAAAATAACATTTATTTGTACAACAGGATACAATCATCTGGTCTATACAGTCCAATTTCTAGTCTAATAGTAATAGGATCTCATATATACAGTGTCTATTAATTTACGTAACCACCAAAACTACCAACGCGTTACGACTAATTATAGTCTTCTTCAGGGTAAGGTGGAAGCAATCATAAAAAGACTCAACAAAGAACCAAAAAGAAACAACCGTGGCACATGCTAAGGGTACCAGTATGGAGGAGGACTCAAAGACCCATAGGAAATCAAGGCAATAGCAGCAACCCCCACCGTGTGTGGGGGTATATCTAATTCGTCATAAGTAAGCATGTGGGAGTGAATTAATTAGATGATTTCTACGGTCAAAATAGCCCCAAAGGGACCTCCTGGGAGACCGTCCTGTAAATATCCCTGATGGCTATACAGTCATTTACTGTCAGGGGGTCATTTACAGGCAGGGCGGCCATCACAAATTTTTAGGCAGTGTAATCTCTTCTCTCCTGATGCAAAATAATAAGCGGGTGGGATGGGGCTGCCTAAGGACCAAAATAAATAATAATAAAATAATGCAAAAAATAAAAAAATAAATACATTTAAAAAAAATAAACAGGAGGGGGGACAGGTGGGCCTGTAAGGGGCCCTGGGGACCATTGGGCCCTTACAAGTGTAATACAAAAAATAAAAAATAAATACATTTTTTTTTAATTAGAAAAAGAAAAATGGGAGGGGACTAGCCGGGCCTGTAAGGGGCCCAGTTGACCATTGGGCCCCTTACAGGTGTAATGCAAAAAATAAAAAAATAAATACATTTAAAAAAAATGGGAGGGGGGCCGGCAGGGCCTGTAATGGGGCCCTGGGGACCATTGGGCGCTTACAGGTGTAATGCAAAAAATAAAAAAATAAAAAACTGGGAGGGGGGGCCAGCCGGCACTGTAAGGGGCTCTGGGGACCATCGGGCCCCTTACAGGTATAATGCATAAAATATTTTTTTTTTTTTCAAAAAAATAAAAAAAAACAAGAGGGGGGGGGGGGGCAGCCAGGCCACTGGGGACTATCAGGCCCTTAAAGGTGTAATTGCAAAAAATAAATAATAATAAAATAAAAAAAAACATGAGAGGGGCAAGCCAGGCCTGTGAGGGGCCCTGGGGCCCATTGGGCCCTTACAGGTGTAATGCAAAAAATAAATAATAATAATAAAAAAAACGGGAGAGGGGCAAGCCAGGCCTGTAAGGGGCCCTGGGGACCATCGGGCCCCTTACAGGTGTAATGCAAAAAAAATAAAACATTTTTTTTTAAATAAAAAAAAACGAGAGGGGGGCCAGCCGGGCCACTGGGGACCATTGGGCCCTTACAGGTGTAATGCAAAAATTAAAAAATAAATACATTTAAAAAAATGTAAATAAAAAAAATAAACGGGAGGGGGGCCAACCGGGCCTGTAAGGGGCCCTGGGGACCATTGGGCCCTTACAGGTGTAATGCAAAAAATAAAAAAAATAAAAAACTGGGAGGGGGGCCAGCCGGCACTGTAAGGGGCTCTGGGGACCATCGGGCCCCTTACAGGTGTAATGCAAAAAAAAACAAGAGGGGGTGCAGCCAAGCCACTGGGGACTATCAGGCCCTTACAGGTGTAATGCAAAAAAAATAAAAATAATTAAAAAAAAATGGGAGAGGGGCAAGCCAGGCCTGTAAGGGGCCCTGGGGAACATCGGGCCCCTTACAGGTGTAATGCAAAAAAAAAAAATCATTTTTTATTAAATAAAAAAAACGAGAGGGCTGCCAGCCGGGCCACTGGGGACCATTGGGCCCCTACAGGTGTAATGCAAAAAAAAATAATAATAATTAAAAAAAAAAATGGGAGGGGGGCCAGCCGGGCCTGTAAGGGGCCCTGGGGACCATCGGGTGGTCCTGTTTACAGGATGGTCTCCCAGAAGGTCCCTTTGAGGCTATTTTGACCTTAGAAATCATATAATAAATGTTCTCCCACATGCTTACTTAAGGTGAATTAGATACACCCACACACAACAAAGCCCCATGGGAGATACTTCTCTGTCCTCCTCCTATTTATAAGGAAGTGTGACTTCTGAGAGCGGATTGTCGGGACGCGTGTCACCTTGCCGCGGCGCGGTGCACATTACGCGGTGATGGGAGTGGGGGCGCGGTAACATCAGGGCAAATAGGAACATCAAATATAAGTGTACAGTAAATATTGGGATGGATTTCTCATCCTACACCCGGGTGATAGACAGGCCCTCCCACCTGCACAGATAATGGTGCGCAGTTAATGAACCGCGCGCTGGTGGGAGTAGCATGCGCCGCGTTTTGCATAGAAAGAGATTAGGGAATATTACGGCGCGCGTTGTACTCCGGCTCTTCCTGCCTGGAAACACAACAGAGAGATTTTTTTTTCTTTCTTCGAATGCTTTTGTAGAACTTTGATAAAAAGCTTCAGATAAATAATGGAGCCACTAAGTGCCCTTATTAAGGAGGGATATGGTGGGGGGGGGGGGGGGGGGTATGTAAATCTTCAGCCAAAACCTTTTGTTTGTTTGGATTGAAGGGTTAAAGTCAGTGGAGTCAGTGGATTAAAGAAATGTATAAAAAGTTCTTCAATAATCTATACCGTATATACTCGAGTATAAGCCGGGGTTTTCAGCACATTTTTTTGTGCTGAAAATTCCCCCCTCGGCTTATACTCGGGTCACCTTTTTGCGCCTGATTTCCCGGATTTTGGGGACCCGGTACTGGCCGGTCCCCTGGACTCCAACCATGGCACACATGTAGCCCTACTCTTCCTCTACAATTGTGCAAAGTTTGTTGTCCGGGGGACCTACGGCCGGGGAGCACTGATTTTTCAAAGCCGGGCACCCCTTCCATAGACTCCCATGTTAAACAGTAATTTCTCTGGTGACATTGGGGACTCGGTACTGGCCGGTCGTAGGTCCCCTGGACCTGAAACTCGGCACACATGTAGCCCAATTTCTCCTCTACAAGTGTGCAACGTTTGTCTAGGGGACCTACAGCTGGGGAGTACCGATTTTTCAAAGCTGGGCATAACTTCCATTGACTCCCATGTTAAACGTCAGTCTAGGCATGGGCACAGTGAGGCATGGGCACAGTGAGACATGGGCACAGTGAGGCATGGGCACAGTGAGGCATGGGCACAGTGAGGCATGGACACAGTGAGGCATGGGCACAGTGAGGCATGGGCACAGTAAGGGATGGACACAGTGAGGCATGGGCACAGTGAGGCATGGACACAGTGAGACATGGACACAGTGAGGCATGGGCAAAGTGAGGCATGGACACAATGAGGCCTGGGCACAGTGAGGTATGGGCACAGTGAGGTATGGGCACAGTGAGGCATGGACACAGTGAGGCATGGGCATAGTGAGGCATGGGCACAGTGAGGCATGGACACAGTGAGGCATGGGCACAATGAGACATGGGCATAGTGAGGCATGGGCACAGTAAGGCATGGGCAAAGTGAGGCATGGACACAGTGAGGCATGGGCACAGTGAGGCATGGGCACAGTGAGGCATGGACACAGTGAGGCATGGACACAGTGAGGCATGGGCACAGTAAGGCATGGGCACAGTGAGGCATGGACACAGTGGGGCATGGACACAGTGAGGCATGGGCACAGTGAGGCATGCACATGGACACAGTGAGGCAAAGTGAGGCACAGCGAGGCATGCAGATGGATACCCTAGGCTTATACTCGAGTCAATAATTTTCCCAGTGTAGCGCTACCCCGAAAGAGCCGCTGGTTAAATACTGGGATTGGCACACCAAGTTACCCTGGTGATGTCTAGGGGTGAAATGCCAGTGGTGGAGTAATAAGCGAATGTCCAGACAGTCAATAAAGTTTTCTTCAATGCCTCTTTATTTTTCAGCCAACAAGGCAAACATCATCTTCAGTTTAAGGAAAGGAAAGTTGATGAAGGAAGGATAAGAGAACCTTGTGGTATCGGCCTGGATGTAAACAGGGCAGGCCTGCCCTTGACAATAGCAATAGTTAAACTCGTCCCCACTCCCGAGTGGAGTGTATAAAGTGTCCACGGGCAGATCCCCCACACTAACCTGGCAGCCAAGGCGTCACTTCGGATCACTGGGAGGAACAGATCTCTATCTCAGACCTGGTTCTAAGGCCCTTGTAACTGGCCAATTTCTTCAGTAAGTTGGATGGGTGAATGGCAGTGGCGGCTGGTGCTCAAAATTTTTGGGGGGGCGCAAAGGAAAAAAAAATTGCAGTCTCACTGTGCCCAAACGCAGCTACTGCGCCATGATATCAAACGCAGCCGACGTGCCATCAATTTGCACCTCTGTGCCATGCCATCAAATGCAGCCACTGTTCCATCAATTCGCACCACTGTTCCATGCCATTAAACCAGCCACTGTGCCATCCATTGTCACCACTGTTCCATGCCATTAAACCAGCCACTGTGCTATGCATTGTCACCACTGTTCCATGCCATTATCCAGCCACTGTGCCATCCATTGTCACCACGGTGCCATGCCATTAAACCAGCCACTGTGCCATCCATTGTCACCACTGTCCCATGCCATTAAACCAGCCACTGTGCCATCCATTGTTACCACTGTCCCATGCCATTAAACCAGCCACTGTGCCATCCATTGTCACCACTGTGCCCATGGTCGCCGCTGTGCCAATTGTCCCCACTGTGCCCTGTAAATTGCTCTCTTCACCCCCCCACCCGGCACTTACCTTTACTGAAGTCAGGCATCCACATCCCACGATGTCTTCTCCCACCCTCGATGACTGACAGGCGTCTCAGCCAATCAGGTTACCGGTAGCCAGAACCGGCCAACCTGATTGGCTGAGACGTCTGTCATCTTATCCAAGGGGCGTACAGTCTGTGCACTCCGAGAATAAGCTTCTGGGACCCGAGGGCTGTACTGTGAAAGCCTATCAGAGCTGTTGGCTCTGATAGACATTTCCGTACAGCCAACCAGCTGGCGTTATTCAGATGGCCGGACATGAGCGCCGACCATCTGAATAACAGCGGCAGCAGCGATAATAACATAGATTCGTGCAATGCATGAATCTATGTTATTAGACTCAGTGGCGGTGAGAGCCAGAGGGGGCGGCGCTGCAGCACCCTCTATGGACGAACCGCCACTGGTGAACGAAGCGAATCCTCCCAGTAAATCTCCTTTAGCATGGGTCACCGGGTGACAGCAAAGTGTACCTGTCAGCATCCCGGTCACCAGACCCCCGATTGGTTCGTTCAAGCCCTGTTGGACGACCTGCCTCCGGGTCCTCCTCAAGCCGATCCCCCAATCGTACGGCACCCAGCCTGGGATCTCTTCAAAAGAACCGGGAACCCAGTATAGTACTGGGGTTCCCCCTCTGACCTCCGGTTGAGGTCCAGCATAGCCTGTGGAATTGGCCAGGTGGGCCACGCTGGCTGGGTCCATGGATGTGCGCACCCTAAAGGTGGATGGCGCACCTGGAACCGGGACCCCGCAGAACTGCCTTGAGCACATGACACCTGTCACAGATATATCCTTCCCCAGCATGCCCCGCGAGGGAAAACTCCTCCAATTGGCTGCTAGGGAAAGTTTGCTCTGTCAGAAACCCCTCTGCCGCCAGCTGCTGACCAGGGATGACGACACATCCCTAGAGTGCAGACTGGCCCGGGGAACACTTCTGAAATAACAGGGGTCACCATCCTAACAATTGTGTGAATGGGAGCAAGGTAACTTTCCCATCCTTGCTAAATTTAGACTAGTGCCCACACTTAAAGTAAAGGGGGCGCTACACCAGTTTTTTGTGGTAAAATTAGGTGCCTCGGCTTATATTCGGGTCGGCATATACTCGAGTATATACGTTACTTACCTTCCCCGCACCACTGATCTTGGCTTTTTCTTGAAGAGCTAAGCTTGGGGGAAGAATCGTTGTGAAATCGATGATCTCTTCCCGACTGGGACAAAAAATAAGCCCAGGCATTTTAGACTGAGCAGCCCGGGAGGGCGGTGCGGGGGTTAATGATAGGATGTGGGGTGAAATAAAGAAATATAGATAGACAAACAGAGAGAGAGAAAGAAAGATAGATACAGAAAGAAAGGAAGGTGGATAGAGAGATAGATAAAGATAGAAAGAAAGAAGGGAAGGAAGATAGATAAAGATAGCAAGAAAGAAGGGAAGGAAGGAATACAGATAAAGAAAGAAAGATAGATAAAGATAGCAATAAAGAAGGGAAGGAAGGAATATAGATAAAGAAAGAAAGATAGATAAAGATAGCAAGAAAGAAGGGAAGGAAGGAATACAGATAAAGAAAGAAAGATAGATAAAGATAGCAATAAAAAAGGGAAGGAAGGAATACAGATAAAGAAAGAAAGATAGATAAAGATAGCAAGAAAGAAGGGAAGGAAGAAATACAGATACAGAAAGAAAGATAGATAGATAAATATAGCAAGAAAGAAGGGAAGGAAGGTAGGAAAATAAAGAAAGATAGATAAAGATAGAAAGAAAGGAGTATAGATAGATACAAAAAGATAGATATAGAAAGAAAGAAAGAAGGGAAGATAGATAGAAAGATAGATAAAGATAGATAGATAGATAGATAGATAGATAGATAGATAGATACAGAGATAGATAGATAGATAGATAGATAGATAGATAGATAGATAGATAGACAGATAGATAGAGAGATAGATAGAGAGATAGATAGCTCTCTATCTGGCACTGTGTTGGTGGCGGGGTGGGGAATCTCTGCTATTAGTAAAACTGGGTGTCCCCTCTCGACCTGCAACCCCTTGGGAGACATGACATGCGGTCCACCGAGGGCCAATCGCGGGCCGGGGCCGCCAAGGGCCGTTCGCGTGCCGCGACCGGGCCTATGGCCAGTCCGGGCCTGATCGGCGAGGTCGTGCTGGGAATAAAGAGCAAGTGTCTTTTTCTTTTTTTTTTGGAGACGTATTTTGTGAGGTAACAATGTTCTGTGATTACCGCACTAACCCAAAATGCAAACACAAAAGCTGCTACAAAAGAATATGACAACAATTCTGAAGATAAAGGTTGGTGTGAAATGTAGCGCTTGAAACATTATGCAGTGAAAGTATACCAATAATATGTAAATGGTGATATAAAAATCAATCTCCATACAGTGGAACCTCGCATTGCGAGTAACGCAGCTAACAAGCGTTTCGCAATACGAGCGCTGTATTTAAAAAAATCGTAACAAGCGTTGCCTCGCAAAACAAGCACGATTAAGGTCAAAGAGGTGTGCAGATCGGCTGACCTCGGCAAAGCTCGGGTAGATAGTCTTTCCGAGGTTTGCCGAGGTCAGCCGAAGTGTCCTTGGGCCTTTTCGGGCCGTTTCCGAGGCACTCTGGTGCCCCCCCGCCTCTGGCCACATGCGGTATTGCATCCCATTAAAGTCAATGCAGAACAAATTATTTGTGATCAGGTCACAGAGAGGAATAACGGGGAGAGGTGAGTGTAAACAAACCGTCCCCGTTCTCCCTAGTGTGGCCGTCAGTGATTGTCTGCTCCTTGTGTTAGGGAACGACGATCGGTGACGTCACACACACAGCCACGCCCCCCCCCACAGTAAGAATTTCTCCCTTAGAACACACTTAACCCCTACAGCGCCCCCTTCTGGTTAACCCCTTCACTGCCACTGTCATTTTCACAGTAATCAGTGCATTTTTAGAGCACTTTTGGCTGTGAAAATAACAATGGTCCCAAAAATGTGTCAAAATTGTCTGATGTGTCCGCCATATAATGTCGCAGTCACAAAAAAAAAAATCGCTGATCGCCGCCATTAGTAGTAAAAAAAAAAAAAAATATTAATAAAAATTACATAAAACTATCCCCTATTTTGTAAACGCTATGAATTTTGCGCAAACCAATCATTAAACGCTTATTGCGTTTTTTTTTTTACCAAAAATATGTAGAAGAAAACGTATCGGCCTAAACTGAGGGAAATTTATTTATTTTTTAACCACTTAAGGACCGCCTCCTGCACATATACGTCGGCAGAATGGCACGGCTGGGCACATCAACGTATATATACGTTGGTTTTAGTACCCAGCCGTGGGTCACGGGCGCACGCCCGCGGCACGCTCCTGAGACCCGGTCCGAAGCTCCAGGACCGGGACTGTGAGATTTGCGGACCCGATCGCCGCTGCAGTCCGGCGATCCGTCCCTGGAGCGGAAGAACGGGGAGAGCCGTGTGTAAACACGGCTTCCCCGTGCTTCTCTGTGGCCGCAGCATCGATCACGTCATCCCTGTTATAGGGGGACGCGATCGATGACGTCACACTTACAGCCACACCCCCCTACAGTTGTAAACACACACAGGGAACACTCAAAGTCACAGCGCCCCCTTGTGGTTAACTCCCAAACTGCAACTGTCATTTTCACAGTAAACAATGCAATTTAAATGCATTTTTTGCTGTGAAAATGACAATTGTTCCAAAAAATGTGTCAAAATTGTCCGAAGTGTCCGCCATAATGTCGCAGTCACGAAAAAAATCACTGATCGCCGCTATTAGTAGTAAAAAAAATTTTTTTTATAAAAATGCAATAAAACTATCCCCTATTTTGTAAACGCTATAAATTTTGCGAAAACCAACCGATAAACGCTTATTGCGATTTTTTTTTACCAAAAATATGTAGAAGAATACGTATCGGCCTAAACTGAGGAAAAAAAATGTTTTTGTATATATTTTTGGGGGATATTTATTATAGCAAAAAGTAAAAAATATTGCATTTTTTTTTAAATTGTCGCTCTATTTTTGTTTATAGCGCAAAAAATAAAAACCGCAGAGGTGATCAAATACCACCAAAAGAAAGCTCTATTTGTGGGGGGAAAAAAGACGCCAATTTTGTTTGGGAGCCACTTCGCACGACCGCGCAATTGTCAGTTAAAGCGACGCAGTGCCGAATCGCAAAAAGGGGCCTGGTCCTTAACCTGCATATTGGTCCGGGGCTGAAGCGGTTAAGCAATGTATGAAGATTGCTTTTGAATAAACGTTGGTGTGTTTGACGTTATCACACCATCCAAGGTTCCACTGTACTACCAATGGAAGGAGTGGGCAGCAGCAAGAAAGACCCAACCGAAGTGCATTCATGTAATCACCCCTCAGACGGTCCCAATGCCTCGGCCACAGCCCATGTCGCCTCATTACGGCGCAGTTCCTGTGCGTCCTGCACCTGGCATCGCTTCCCTTTTGTCCTCCCTTCCTTCCCACCGCTCCTCCCCCCTCCCCAGGCTTCTAGTCAATTAATTATATTTAAGTGGCACATGATTACACTAATGACTCTACAACCCTCTCCGAGGGCCGCCGTCCCCATTGAATTGTGTAATAAATTATCTTCGTTTCCATACGAGTTCTTGGGGGCCTCTCTGACTTCTGGTAACATGTAAAATAGTTTGTCACCTGTTTTAGAATAACGAGAAGAAAAAAGCATTTCCCGGGGGGGGGGGTGGCAGGCAGGTGTTTTCTACCGGCGTAATTAGCTTGCGCACCGCGGCGCTCGATTCTGTGTACAAACAGACAACAGATTCAATTAGAGGGGGAAAATATCAACTGAAAATAGACTTTTTTTTTTTTTTCGTTTTTAATGTTTCCAGTCTTCAGAAAAAGCTGTATTTTGTGTGAGGATGACAAGATGTTGAAAAATAAAAAAACGAAATACGGCCAATTAACACTTTTACCAACCGAAATAAGACAGGAGGTGATTTCTGCGAAGGTTCTCGTCTATCCAGATCATGGTGTAGGTCACTGGCGGTTGGTGCTCAAATTTTTTTGGGGGGCAAACAAACAAAAAAAAAATTGCAGCCTCACTGTGCCCATCAAATGCAGCCATTGTGCCATCAATTGTCGCCACTGTGCACTTTAATTGTCGCTACTGTGCCAATTGATGCCACTGTTCCCTTTAATTGTCGCCACTGTGTCAATTGATGCCACTGTCACTGTGCCAAATGTCGCTACTGTGCCAAATGCCAATTGATGCCACTGTCACTGTGCCAAATGTCGCTACTGTGCCAATTGATGCCACTGTCACTGTGCCAAATTTTGCCACTGTGCCAATTGATGCCACTGTCACTCTGGCCTTTGTCGCCACTGTGCCAATTGATGCCACTGTCACTGTGCCAAATTTCGCCACTCTGCCAATTGATGCCACTGCCACTGTGCCCATTGTCGCCACTGTCACTGTGCCCATTGCCGCCGCTGTGCCCTGTAAAATTCCCCCCCCCCCGCGCTCGGCACTTACCTTTCTGGGGTCGGCCATCCTCCTTCCACGTTCCTCGATGTCTTCTCCCACTCTCAATGACGTTTCAGCCAATCAGGTTACCGGTAACCAGTGTTGTTCATCTTCCTTTAAAAAAGTAACTAGTTACAATTACAAGTTACTTGCCCGAAAAAGTAAGTGAGTTAGTGACTCAGTTACTTTATTGGCAAAGTAACTAGTTACTCGGAAAAGTAACTGATTATTTTTTTTTTATATATTCTACAATACAATTACGTTCTATAACATCTTTAATATCAAAGATGTTTATATTAACTGATTGAAGATTAAAAACACTATATACAGTATTTTAGAACATTTCGTATTTATTTGAACCCAATTCAATAGATTGCAGCGGCGCAGCCTGCCATAGATCATATGAATGGTATGCACAGAAACATAAAAAATAAAAAAATATTTAAACTAGAATTCAAGTGCAAAATTAAGACACACAAATGTAAACAAGGGTAAAAAGAAACAAAAATCTGGCCTTTAATTAGTGCGATTATCTGTATAATAGTGTTAAAAGAAACAAAGGAAAAACCTGGCCATTAGTGCAAATCTATGTAGCTGTATATTCAGCCTACTAGTGCACAATAAACGGAAGTTTTGTTACTGTACTGATTCTGAATAGTTAAGAGTTGGAGAACACTATCCAAATCTTAACTATTCAATCAGTACATTAACAAAACTTCTGTTTATTGTGCACTAGTAGGCTGAATATACAGCTACAGAGATTTGTACTAATGGCCAGATTTTCCTTTGTTTCATTTTAAACAATTATACAGATATAGATAATTCATTGCATTAATTAAAGGCCAGATTTTCCTTAGTTTCTTATACTAATAGGACTATAGGAGACAAAGGAAACTCTCGCCTTTATTAATTAGTGCAATTAACTGTATAATACTGCAGTGCACAATAAACAGAACACTATCCAACTCTGAACTCCTCTCATCATCTAACTCAGTGCTGGGACAAGGCCATTTGGTGCCCAGGGCGAAGATGGCAAACTGCGCCCCCTCCGTTTTTAAGAAAGAATGAATGTTGTTTCAAAACAAGAACCAAAGAACCTCTTCTAGCACATTGGAACTTGTGTTTTATGGTTCATTCCAGGTCCGAATTCAGCCAAAAAATCTAACCAAAATCAGACCTGAAACGAAGAATAGGGATGCATTAGACCCCTGTTGTGAGCTGCTCCACACAGCAGAGTGAGCCCAGCCTAACAGATTCATCCATCCACACAACAGAGGTGAATGCATAAATCCCATTTACCGAGATGTATTCTGACAGTGGGGACTCTTCTCTGTCAGAATTTACTGATCAGTGCTGAAGTTGATTGACTGCAAGTCCCTGGTCGAACAAGGTTCCAGCAGTCCCATTCTCCAGAAGCTGATCTGATGGGATGGCTTCTAACAGGCAAGGCCACACATAGATCAAAATTCAGCTGGTCCCTGCTGAACCAAAAAATGTTGATCCGTGTGTACCCAGCTTTATCTTATCCCTTGCTCCAGTAGGCTCTCCCAGTGCTGTGATTGGTTCTGTGGAGCTCCTGGGTGAATTGTGAGTGGCTATGGTCATACTCCAGCCTCATCCTACCATACAGGGTTAATGTTCCTGCATGATATGATGATGCTGAGGCTTTGGGTGAAGGGGGGGAGAGCGCTGCAGGAGGCTGGAGCAAGTACAAGCTTTCCTAATTCCTCCAGCACTGCAGAGTGGACTTTTTCACTTTGCTGGAGTTTGGCTGCATCCCATCACTTGCTGTTTGTGGTCTTTAAATAGGTTAGAAATATACTGGAAATTTTCAGTTGCTACATAGATGTATTCCACATACACACTATATTTTATTAAAATGCATGATTTTCATTAAGATACAGTGTGTGTGTCTGCAATAAATCTATGTACAGCCTGAAAAGTCCCAGTATAGTTCTAACCTGTTCATAAACATTTTACTTTCACTTTAGTAAACCTGCACTGCAAGGGTCAGCACAGGTTTACAGCACAGAATTTGCATAGTGTGAATAGCAGAACAGGTCGGGACTCACAGGAGGAGAAAAGCAGTCTGTTATCTGTCACCCCTTATCTTAGGTCTGTGTGAGGAGAGAGGAGAGAGAGAAGCTCCGATGTCGGCTGGGCAGTGATGATCGGGGCTGCAGTGTACTGCTGTCTGCGCTACCCTACTCACCTGTCTGGAGCTCTCACTGTCCCGATCCAAACACCCAGCCTGTCAGAAAAACGTGTGCCCAGGAGAGTGTTCTTTCCGTGGAAGCCTACAGCAGATAAGGGCACATTCTCAGCGGTGCTTTTGGACAGAATTAGCAGCGCAGAGACAAAGCATGATGCTCTAGTGTTTTGCGCCCCCTCCCAAACTCCGCCCAGGGCAGTGGCTCCTCCTGCCCCTGCCTTGTACCGGCCCTGATCTAACTAAACCAGTGGTTGTAACGTAATAGGAGAAGCTTTTCAAATTTTTGGTCTGACAGTCTGTTCCTCTTTGGAGAGAAGACAAGCTTGCCCAGGCTGAACAGGTGCACTAGATGGAGTAGCAGCATTGTAACGTAGCGAAATTTTCTTGATAAGAGAAAATCCACACAGAGAGTCAACATTTCGTGCTGAAGATCTTATATAGTCTGCCACCTGGTTTTCTGCTAAAGAGGTTGTTTCCTCCTCATCCTCTTCAAAGGAAAATAAATCGTTCTCTTTGGCTGAATCTGTGTGATGTTGTTGTGTAGATGTGCTGTTACCTTGTTGTGGTTCTTCAAGGACAATTCTTCGGCACTCTGCCAGCAAACTTGCCTTAGCCTTATCCTTTAACTCCTGTGACCGCAGCCAGCGAAGCTTGAATTTTGGAAGAGTTACGGCAGCAAGTATAGCCTCTTCATTTCCCAGGACATCAGCAAATCTGGTTTTGATAGACTGAAATAATAATCATAATTAGTATAGGGTGACCATACATCCCTAGTTTCAGGGGACAGTCCCCTGATTGAGGACACTGTCCCTGGACCAAGTCTGTCCCTGGTTTTGTCCCCAGATTGTATTTAATAAGGGACAGGGGCAATTTCAAAGACAGTCAGTGCAGAATTAAAATAAAAAAAAATAGAATTACACCCCCCGCTCCGCCGTGCCTACTAGCATAGGGGGGTTGTATCTTTCCCATTATCTGTGCCCCTTTCTGATGATCATGTGCTGGTCGGAGTGGAGGGAATATTTCTTCAGTTTCGGGCGCATGCCCATTCAGCTTCGCTCACATGTTCTTCTGCCTTTGCACAAATCTTGGCCAGCCACTAGCTTATCTCCTTGCCTTCCCTGGGGGAGTGATCTTCCTCCGCTCCCCACCCAGTAGTAGCCGGGGCACGAAGAGTAAGACTTGAGAGGCTGTGAGGCAGGCGGCGATGGGCAGAGAGTCGCTGATTGTTGCCATTACTAGTAAACAAAAAATATGTCCCCGGATTTCATTTTAGAAATCTGGTCACCTTAAATTAGTAGCAGTTGTATTTAGTATTATGAGTACTACAGCAATGTTCACTTAATAAACAATAAAATATGACATTCAAGTTCTTACTGTGACTATGGCGTCAGGAAGGTCCCTCAGTATTTGCAGGCCACTTTGAAGGGCTTCTGTCTTTAACATTAATGTCTCAATTGTTGGTAGGAGTGTACCATGAAAACAATTCTCTTCTCCCTGAAGTATATCCAAGGCAACTGTAAGGGGCTTCATCGCAATACAGTACTCCTTTAAAAACTGTTGTTCCCTTTCCGTTATTGCTGGCAGTCCTAATTTGGAGGAAATGGTGTTAAGGTCTACCATGGATATTTCACAGATTCGAGCCAGGGCATCATAGAAGGAATTCCATCGTGTTGTACAAGGTACAAGCAGCTTTTTTGACACCAACTCATCAACTGTTTCAGTAGCCAAAGCTGATCGACTAGTCTTGTTCCATAGGGCAGTACATTTGGCAGTAGCACTTCTATAAACAGCCTTTGTTACAGATTTTGACAGCAGACACTTGTCTACATCTGTGCATGAAATCAGGTTCAGTGTGTGTGATGCACATCTCTTGTGGGGGGGCAAAGTGATCACATCACCATCAATATCATCACCTCTTGCATGTAGAGCATCATTAATGTCTGTAAAGGTCACCTCATCTTCGTCTTCCTCAGAATCACTTTCCTCAAGTGGCTGGTACCTTTTAAATGCTTTTACAAAATTTGAGCCATTATCAGTCACTGTTGCTGTGATTTTGTGTGTTATCCCATATGTTGAGTGTATATTGTCAAGCTCAACTGCTATGGCGTCATGACTATGATGCCCCTTAAACCGTCTGCAGGCAAGAGCTGCTTTCTCTCTTTCCAGGTTATTTGGATTGATCCAATGTGCTGTCACACCCAGGTAACTTTTATTGTGGCAAGTCCAGATGTCTGCTGTAGTTGCAATATACTGTAATTCCTCAAATGTTTTTTTGAGCTCAATCATCATTTTTTCGTATTCACTGTCCAAGAATTTAGCGAAAGTGTTTCGGCATGGGGCAACCCCCTTTCCTCCTCCTCGTAGTGGTATTTTAGAAAGGATAGCTCTGAATGACTCAGACACCACAGTGGACAGGGGGAGCATGTTTTCAACAACATACCTTGCAATCAATGTATTCAGCTCGGGCTTGGTCACCTGATGTTGACCAGAAAAATCGAGCGTTGCTTGTTTTAGGAGAGACGGTCCGGCTACTCCACTAGCTGAATTCGGGGTTGGGTTAGCAGCAGCAGCAACAAGTGTCACGTTAACGAGTTGCTTGAAGAAGATGTGGACAAAGTCTTTTTTCCTGAGCATAGCGTGCATGTTACATAAACATTCTTGCCTTTAATTTCAATCAAGGAGAAGTAGTCACGGTACTTCCAGTTTGAGAATGCTAACTTTGATCTTCCCCAGCTCGTCGCCATTGTTGCTGACGGCTGGTGGTGTGGCACTCCACTGGTGGGGGTACTGGCAGTGTGGTACGGTGGTACCTGACCGTGATCTGAGTCTGACTCCTTGATTCCTCTCTTGTATTTTTTTTTTGGGGGGGGTTGGGGTGCACCTAAATAAAAGCAAAAAAAAATGGGCGTGTCTTCTTTAAAATACATGGCAACTATGATATAGAATTTAAGGTTTATCATTCATATGCCTTTTTTTCTTTGGGTGACTTTTCTACTGCAGGGCATGTTTTTTTTAAATCTATACCAAACCTAGAAATCTAGAAAGGATTTTAAAGGTGGACCACATTCAAAAAAAAAAAAAAAAAATATTGAGTACAGTGCTAGTGCTACTATGAGGCTCATGCCTCTCTTGTTTTAAATAATGTTTGCTGCTAATTTAAATGCAAGCCTTTGGTAGAAGTTGCAGTATATAATACAAGACAAAACCGCAATATTCTAAGCATTGTTTTACAGCTGGGATCCTATTTTTTCCTATCGATGGAAGTATTCTGCAACTTCTAACAAAGGCTTGCATTAAAATTATCAGCAAACATTAGAAAAAGAAAGGCATGAGCCTCATAGCACTGTACTCAATATCTTTTTATTTTTTTTATTTTTTTGTATGTGGTCCACCGGTCCTCCACTGGTCCACCTTAAAATCCTTTCTAGATTTCCAGGTTTGGTTTGTATGATATTATTGGTATAGTATCAGTCAGACTCAGCCAGTAGCACAAAGTTCATATTTCGCCACAAGCCAGGCCTAATGCGGCCTTAGACTAGGTCGCCCCCCCCCCCCCCCCCCGTTCCAATCGGCTCCTCACCTGGGACCTGGCTGGTGGCTGCGCAGGGGGCAGGGACCACAGTCGGTCGGTCGGTGCTGCTGTCTGCTGGCTTGCGCAGGGCAGGGGCAGGGCCACAGTGTTGTCTGGTGAGGTGACTGCCTGGAACCCTATAATTCATGAAAGACACACAGGTTAATATTGGTGAATGATATCACCTCAAAAAAATTACATTGTCTAATTGTAAAGCTTAAAATACTCCAATTATCTGTCTATAAATATATAACAGGCTTATAGACAGATAATTGGAGTCCTTGAGCTTTACAATTACAATCAAGCAGCACTGCAGCCACAGTGTCAGCTCAGCCAGTAGGCTAGCACAAAGTTCATATTTTGCCACACCAGGCCTAAGGCGGCCTTAGACTAGGCCGCTCTCCCCCCCCCCCCCAGTTCCAATCGGCTCCGTCCTCACCTGGGACCTGGCTGGTGGCTGGCTGCGCAGGGGCCACAGTCGGTCGGTCGGTCGGTGCTGCTGTCTGCTGGCTTGCGCAGGGCAGGGGCAGGGCCACAGTGTTGCCTGGTGAGTGGTGAGGTGACTGCCTGTGCCTGGAACTCTATAATCCATGAAAGATACACAGGTTAATATTGGTGAATTATATTACCTCAAAAAAAAATTACATTGCCTAATTGTAAAGCTTAAAATACTCCAATTATCTGTCTATAAATATATAACAGGCTTACAGATAATTGGAGTCCTTAAGCTTTACAATTACAATCAAGCAGCAGCAGCAGTCACAGTGTCAGCCAGTAGGCTAGCACAAAGTTCATATTTTGCCACACCAGGCCTAAGGCGTGGCAAAATATGAACACTGTGCTACTGCCTGAGCTGAGAGTGACTGTCTGACAATGCCTTGCTGGCTGGCTAGTGGCTACTGCTGATTTTAATTGTAAAGTAAAGTAAGCTTAGTACTCTAATTACTCCAATTATTATCTGACTTTCAGTGTCACTAAGCCTATATTTAATTACAGTTAAAATTGGAGTCTAAGCAACAGACAGTTCCCCAGTCTTTTCAACTTGAACAACTGCTCATGAAGTATAAAAAAGGACCAGTGTATGTGTGTGTCACACCGACACGTGTGACCAACTGCTGAGTGCTGACCACCTGAGCGCATTACCCCCCCCCCCCAATTCCAATCGGCTCCCCACCTGGGCTGGGACCTGGATGCGCAGGGGCCAGGGGCAGGGGCCACAGTCGGTCGGTCGGTAGTGGCGGTCTGGCGGACGGTGCTGCCCGGTGCACCTCACCTCCTCCTGTCTGCTGGCAGGGCCACAGTGCTTCACTTGCTGCCTGGTTTGGTTCCACTCTGGCTAGGCCTCAGGCCTGAGGCCTCGGTCCGGACTCAGGTCCGTGGTGGAGCGGAGCCTCCGCGGGGGATGGGTCACTCGGGTCGGGTGTGATCGTCGGCAGGCTCACACGCTCTGCTGCTCACTGTGCTCAGTCAGTTGCCGAGTGAAGTCACGACGCGAGTGTCACGCCTCACGCGGGTCTGACCGTCTCAGACGGCCGCGGGCGGGACCCAGGAGACTCCAGGGGGTGCGTCGCATGCGCCAAGTGAAGCCACTTCTGCCACTGTGATTGGGTGGGTGACTGTCTGTCAACTCATCATCATCATCACATGCATCGATGTCAAAAAAATGACTCTCTTATCTGGCTGCCTTTATCATCTCTTCTCCCTGTATGGCTCCACCCCAGGCCATCCCAGGAACTCTATATTAACCACTGCACTGCTGGTCTGCGGTGCTGATCAACGTTGTTTGTTAGTATTGTGTTCCTGCTTGCCGTGTGCTACGTTATCTCTGTGTATCGACTTTGGCTTGTCTCCGACTACTCCTGTTTGCCTGTGACCCTAACCCTTGGCCTGTCCCTTGGTTATCCTTGTCTTCTTGTTGCCCCGACCTCGGCTTACCCTTCACTATTCCTTGTGTCCTGAGTGGCTGCTTCCCCTCTCTCCCCACGCAGCGTGACCTAGGGGACTCCGGGAGCCGCGGCCTGAACCCAGTAGCAGCAAAGGCCATTCTCACCACTAGAGGCTCTGGTGAATACCAACTGGGTCTTAGACTTTGCGCCCTGGGGAATCTTGGGCTCAAGCTTCCTTTAGGATCCCTGTCTGTGCCCCAGCGAACCTCTCTGCCATATCCACTCTGTGGTTCATCCGCAGCACTCTGCTACCTTGTGGTGCACCCCTGCCTCCAACGGGGTGCACTTGTCACCTGACCACAGGTGACCTGACAGGTAGAGTATTATTGTCCCCAGTATAGGGCATAGGGGCGTATATATATATATTGTGACTGTATGCAAGGTGAGGTCATGGATAATCAATATATTTCACCTTGCATTCGTTCTATTGTAAGAGACTGAACCGGAATCTGGGCCCGGGTATTTTCCAGCCTCTGTGGCAGGCTTGGTGTAAGAAAACTACTATCTTCTGCCCGATGCGCACTAATGCGCATACGCGCGCACGGGCACCCACAGTTTCCTGGGCGCACTTATTGCCGCCAGACAGCCTATTTAAGAAAGTGCCCTAAGCCCAGACCCTTGCTTACTGGTCTTCAGATTGTCCTGATCCTCTGAACCCTGCTTGTTACCTGCTTGATGCCCGTTACTGATCCCGGCTTCCTCTAAATCTGATATACTTGATTACTGGTACCTGACTCCAGCCTTCACGTGACCTCGCTCCTGCCTATGCCTATGCCTTGTACTCTGCAGCCCGCCTGTTACTGAACCCAGCTATCTCCACGACTCTGCTTCCATCATCTGCCCGGCTCTAACACTGCCTCTTGGAACCTGTGCTGGCTCTCTGACACAGTGGCTACATTTGATGGGCACAGTAGCTGCGTTTGATGGGCACAGTAGCTGCAATTGATGGGCACACTGGCACCATTTGATGGGGCACAGTAGCAGCAAATGATGGGCACAGTGGCTGAAATTGATAGGCACACTGGCAGCATTTGATGGGTATAGTAGCGGCAATTGATGGGCACACTGGCAGCAATTGATGGGTACAGTAGCTGCATTTGATGGCACAGTAACTGTGTTTGATGGGCACAGTGGCTGCAATTGATGGGCACACTGGCAGCATTTGATGGGGCACAGTAGCGGCAAATTATGGGCACACTGCCAGAAATTGATGGGCACACTGGCATTTTATGGGGCACAGTAGCAGCAAAACATGGGCACAGTGGCAATTGATGGGTACAGTAGCTGCATTTGATGACACAGTGGCAGCAATTTATGGGTACAGTGGCTGCGTTTGATGGCACAGTAGCTGCGTTTGATGGGCACAGTGGCTGCATTTGATGGCACAGTGGCTGTAATTGATGGGCACACTGGCAGCACTTGATGGGGCACAATAGCGGCAAATTATGGGCACACTGGCAGCAAATTATGGGCACACTTTCAGCATTTTGTTTGATGGCACAGTAGCTGTGTTTGATGGGCATAGTGGCTGCATTTGATGGGCACGGTGGCTGCATTTGATGGCACAGTAGCTGTGTTTAATGGGCACAGTGGCTGCAATTGATGGGCACACTGGCAGCAATTGATGGGGCACAATAGCAGCAAATTATGAGCACACTGGCAGCAATTGATGGGCACACTGTCAGAATTGTATGGGGCACAGTAGCGGCAAATGATGGGCACACTGGCAGCAATTGATGGGTACAGTAGCTGCATTTGATGCCACAGTGGCAGCAATTTATGGGTACAGTGGCTGCATTTAATGGCACAGTAGCTGCGTTTGATGGGCACGGTGGCTGCAATTGATGGGCACACTGGCAGCATTTGATGGGCACACTAGCAGCATTTGATGGGCACACTGGCAGCATTTGATGGGTACCGCAGCTGCATTTGATGGCACAGTAGCGGAAATTTATGGGTACAGTGGCTGCGTTTGATGGGTACAGTAGCTGCATTTGATGGCACAGTGGCGGCAATTTATGGGTACAGTGGCTGCTTTTGATGCGCACAGTGGCTGCGTTTGATGGGCACAGTGGCTGCGTTTGATGGGCACACTGGCAGCAATTGATGGTCACAGTGGCAGCAATTTATGGGTACAGTGGCTGTGTTTGATGGCATAGTGGCTGCAATTGATGGGCACACTGGCAGCATTTGATGGGCAAACTGTTCAGAGTCCGCGGGGGGTTTAGATGCAGAGATCTGAGCGGCAATCTAACATTTTCCTTTCCGTTTCCTAAACTTTCTACACTGATCAATGGGCTGACGCGTTCCGACACTCCACTGCTCCCTCGTCAATATTATAATGTAGACGTCGCTCTTATAATAGCGCTCTCCATACCTTCAAACAGAAGTGGAACCTTCCCCTCGGCGGGAGAGTAAATGTCGTCTCCGTTAATTCTCCTCTCCCTTCCACAAATATTTCCTCTTTTCAAAAGCCGAGACATTATGTTCCAATACTTCATCACAGCCGATCCTAAACTCCTTTCAGATCAAGAGATTGGCGTGTGACAAGCCCTGGCCAAATCAACGCACTTTGATGTCTCAACGCGCTGAGGATATCGGAGAATTCTCTGACACAGAAATACATTTTCTCTCCGCCTGTGTCTGTGTGTCTGCCTTTAATCTCCCGCTCTCCTCCGCTCTCTCATCTCCCAGTCGATGGGTCAGTCAGGATCCGGGGAGATGGACGCCTTTTTTATTTATTTTCCGGTATTAATTAATAAAAGTGTCGGAGGGTCAAAATCGAAATCCGATCGAAAGAAAAACAAAAAAAAAGATTGTTTCAAAAGCTCAACTTTTTTTAACCATTTGCCATTCAGACTTTCTTCTGTGATGTGTTCTGTTGAGCAACTCTTCTAAAGATTCCCCCCCCCCCCCAGAGGAAGCCTTCATATAATTCTCCCCCCCAGAGGAACCCTTCTAAAGATTCCCCCCAGAGGAACCCTTCTAAAGATTCCCCCCTCCCCAGAGGAACCCTTCATATAATTCTCCCCCCAGAGGAACCCTTCATATAATTCTCCCCCCAGAGGAACCCTTCTAAAGATCTCCACCCCGGAGGAACCCTTCAAAAGATCCCCACCCCAGAGGAACCCTTCTAAAGATCGCCACCCGAGAGGAACCCTTCTAAAGATCCCCACCCGAGAGGAACCCTTCTAAAGATCCCCACCCCTGAGGAACCCTTCTAAAGATCCCCACCCCGGAGGAACCCTTCTAAAGATCCCCACCCCTGAGGAACCCTTCTAAAGATCCCCACCCCTGAGGAACCCTTCAAAAGATCCCCACCCCAGAGGAACCCTTCTAAAGATTCTCCCCCCAGAGGAACCCTTCTAAATATTCCCCCCCCCCCAGAGGAACCCTTCTAAAGATTCTCCCCTCACAAGGAACCCTTCTATAGATTCTCACCCCAGAGGAACCCTTCTAAAGATCCCCACCCCAAAGGAACCCTTCTAAAGATCCCCCCCCTCAGAGGAACCCTTCTAAAGATTCTCCCCGCAAAGAAACCCTTCTAAAGATCCCCCCAGAGGAACTCTCTAAAATTTCCCACCCCAGAGGAACCCTTCTAAAGATTCCCCCCCCCCCAGAGAAACCCTTCTAAAGATTCTCCCCCCAGAGGAACCCTTCTAAAGATTCTCACCAGGAGGAACCCTTCTAAATATCCTCCCCCCAGAGGAACCCTTCTAAAGATTCCCACCCCAGAGGTACCCTTCTAAAGATTCCCACCCCAGAGGAACCCTTCTAAAGATTCCTACCCCAGAGGAATCCTTATAAAGATTCTCCCCCCAGTAGAACTCTTCTAAAAATTCTCACCCCAGAGGAACCCTTCTAAAGATTCCTACCCCAGAGGAACCCTTCTAAAGATTCTCCCCCCAGTAGAACTCTTCTAAAGATTCTCCCCCCAAAGAAACCCTTCTAAAGATTCTCCCTCCAGAGGAACCCTTCTAAAGATTCTCCCCCAGAGGAACCCTTCATATAATTCTGACCCCAGAGGAACCCTTGGGTTGTTGACCCTCTTTTCCATTTACAGTACATTTTCCCAGTTTTTGGTGGTAATATTTGGTGCCGATCGGCTTATATTCGGGTCGGCTTATACTCAAGTATATACGGTAATAAACAATGTGATTTTAGAAGCTGCAGGTTTTGATTTATTACCACTGAGCCGTCCTGGACCACCCTGTCCTATTATTATTATTAATATTTTTGCTATATAAAGAATTTGTGTATTTCCGGTGTTGCCCTTTAAGCCTCATGAAAAGCCCCTCTCTATTTTCTTCTTTTATAATTGGACCCTCTTGGCAGTGCCCAGTTGCCCGTTCCTTTTTTTCCCAGCTGGCCTATTAGCCTTGATATGGTCATAAAGAAGTGTCACACATGATAAATTGCCTGTCCTGACCTTGTATTCTCCACCTGCCCCGACCTTTGGCTCTTTCCTTATTACATCTCTATTCCACACCCTAATGGTTGCCCCCAGACGTGACCTTTGGTTCTCACATTAATTATGGCACTCAATGCCGGATTCAGACATTCGGGGGCCCCGGGGCACTTCCAGTTCAGGGGCTCCATCCTCAAGAAATTAATTACAGTGCCTTGCAAAAGTATTCACCCCCCTTGGCTTTCTATGTATTTTGTTACATTACAGCCTTTAGTTGAATGTTTTTTTAACTGAATTCTATGTGATGGATCAGAACACAAGAGTCTAAGTTGGTGAAATAAAATTAGAGAAATAAATACATAAAACTACTTTTCAGAAATAAAAAACTGATAATTGGCATGTGAGTAAGTATTCACCCCCCTCTGTTACGAAACCCATAAAAAGCTCTGGTGCCACCATTTCCATTCAGAAGTCACATAATTAATGAAATGACGTCACCTGTGTGCAATCTAAGTGTCACATGACCTGTTATTACATAGACACACCTTTCTGAAAGGCCCCAGAGGCTGCAACACCTAAGCAAGAGGCACCACTAACCAAACACTGCCATGAAGACAAAGGAACTCTCCAAACAACTGTTGTTGAGAAGTACAAGTCAGGGTTAGATTATAAAAAAATATCCAAATCTTCGATGATCCCTAGGAGCCCCATCAAATCTATCATCACCAAATGGAAAGAACACGGCACAACGGCAAACCTGCCAAGAGACGGCCGCACACCAAAACTCACGGACCGGGCAAGGAGGGCATTAATCAGAGAGGAGCACAGAGACCTATGGTGACCCTGGAGGAGCTGCAGAGTTCCACAGCAGAGACTGGAGTATCTGTACATAGGGGGACAATAAGCCATACGCTCCATAGAGTTGGGCTTTATGGGGGAGTGGCCAGAAGAAGAAAGACATTACTTTCTGCAAAAAACAAAATGGCGCGTTTGGGAAAAGGAATGCGGGAGACCCCAAAATGTATGGAGGAAGGGACTCTGGTCTGATGAGACTGAAATTGAACTTTTTGGCCATCAAAGAAAACGCAAACCCAACACATCACCCAAAGAACACCATCCCCACTGTGAAACATGGTGGTGGCAGCATCATGCTGTGGGGATGTTTTTCAGCAGTCGGGACTGGGAGACTGGTCATAGTTGAGGGAAAGATGGATGGTGATAAATACAGGGATAATCTTGTCTGTACCCCTCTGGGTGTGACTTGAGGTGAGGACGGAGGTTCACCTTCTAGCAGGACAATCACGCCAAACACACTGCTAAAGCAACACTTGAGGGGTTTAAGGGGAAACATGTAAATGTGTTGGAATGGCCTAGTCACAGCCCAGACCTCAATCCAATAGAAAATCTGTGGTCAGACTTTAAGATTGCTATTCACAAGCGCAAAACATCCAACTTGAAGGATCTGGAGCAGATTTACCAGGAGGAGGAATGGGGAGAAACCCCAGTGGTGAGATGTGGGAAGATGAATGAATGAATGAATGAATGAATGAGGAACTTATATAGCGCAGCACATGCGAAGTAAATCGCCTCTGGGCGCTTGTTGTTCCTGTCTCCTTTGAGATCAAAAGAGATGAGTCTTAATCTTTCTCCTGAAGACTAAGTAGTTCTCCTCCAGCCGAATGCTGGCTGGTAAGGCATTCCATAGTCTGGGACCTTGGACAGCGAATCTCCTGTCTCCTTTGGACTTGTATCTGGCTTTCGGTATCTGAAGCCGATTTTGATTGGTGGATCGTAGAATACGATTGGGATTGTGAACTTTTAATTTTTCGCATAGATAATGGAGAGCATTCCCATGGATACATCTATGCGTTAGACAGAGAGCTTTAAAAGTGATTCTGTCTTTAACTGGTAGCCAGTGAAGGGATCTCAGTGAAGGTGAGATTGATTCCCAGGGTTTTTTCCCAGACACAAGTCTGGCGGCCGTATTTTGAACGACTTGAAGACGAGCGATTTGGTACTTGGGGAGTCCGAGGTAAAGGGCATTTGCATAGTCCAGTCTGGAGTTTACAATAGCTCCTACCACGACCGCTATGTCATTCTTGGGAATAAAAGGCGTGAGTCTGCGTAGTAGGCGCAGCAGATGGTGAGATCCGCTGACTACTGCCCCTATTTGTGCGTTCATTGTCATGTCGGAGTCAAAGATGACCCCAAGACTTTTGACTTTGGCGCTAGGGGTGATGATTTTGCCCAGAATGGGCGGGGGGATCCAGGTTGTTGTCGATTGATTCCTACGCTTGGCGTGAAACAGAAGAAGTTCTGTTTTCGCTCCGTTGAGTTTGAGATAACTCTTTGTCATCCAGTCCTCTATCAAAGAGAGGCATGTCTCTAGGTTGAGGTGGTGATCCTTTTTATTGCAAATGCGGAAGTACAGTTGCGTGTCGTCTGCATAAGAGTGATATAGCAGTTTTTGGCTGCTGATGATTTCGAAAAGAGGACGCACATAGATGTTGAATAACATCGGCGACAGGGGAGATCCTTGAGGGACCCCGCACGATAATGTGCGTTGTTCAGAAGTGAAGGGTCCTATTTGCGAACGGTTTTCCAAAAAAGAGGAGAACCAGGATAGATCGCTTTCTGCGACTTTGGCTATTTTAGCCAGCCGAGTCAATAGCAGCTTGTGATCAACTGTATCAAAGGCTGCGCTTAGGTCCAGCAGAACCAGAAGAGAAGATTCTCCTTCGTCTGCGGCCTCGAGAACGTCGTCCCATATTTTAAGCAATGCTGATTCTGTCCCGTGTCCGGGACGGAATCCTGATTGAAGTGGGTCGAGTAAGTTGTGGGTATCTAGATGCTGTTGCAGCTGCTGTACCACAGCTTTCTCCATTACCTTGGAGAGAACATTTAGGCATGTTATGGGGCGCCAGTTGAGTGGATCCTTAGGATCCAGGGTGGCTTTCTTCAAGATGGGTTGAATGAAGCCCTCCTTCAACTGAGAGGGCATTATGCCCTCCCTGAAGGATTGGTTGATAAGCTGCGTGACAGGAGGTGCCAGGATGTCGGCGCATTCCTTCAGCAGTTTGGTGGGGATAATATCGTTTTGCGCAGTGCTGTTGCGCAGAGCGCCGATGATATTTTTAGTGGTCTGAATAGAGATGGGTTCCAGCATGAACTCACCTAACTGTGGTGAATTGCTGCCGGTGCTGTGTAAATGACTACGGGGGGGGGGGGGGGGCTGGGAGAGCAATTGTTCTGCTGAATGCTTTGCCGGATTGCCTCAATTTTGTTAATGAAGCAATCCGACAACTCATCGCAAAATTCTTGTGTATCCAAGTTGGGGGCTTCAAGACATCCTGGATTCATGGTCTGAGTGACCAGCTTGAAGAGTTCGCGGGGGCGATTTAGGGCACCGTTGATAGCCTCAGAAAAATAGTTTTTCTTGGCTTCGAAGATTTGCTTGTAGTATTTTCTGGTTATTGCCTTGTAAATCGAGAGGTTCTCATCTGAAGAGCTTCTTTTCCAGGCTGCTTCTGCCCTTCTGCGCTCTTGCTTCAGTAACGCCAGCTGGTTGTTAAACCAGCCGGAGTTATTTTTCCTGATCTGGGTCTTTCGTTTCGGCGCTATCAAGTCAGCTGACTGCAATAGTGCTGTGTTTATGGCCTCCAGTGTTTCTTCCGCTGTTTGGTGCGGCTGAATTGTGTTTATTTTTTCCCCTAACGTGGCTTTTAAGAGTTCCGAGTGGAGCTTCTTCTGACATCTGGTCCAGTGTGTTGTCACTGGATTTGATGTTTTTGTTAAGGGGGGGAATTCGGAAATAATGAATTTAATTGCATGGTGATCTGTCCATGGCAATGGTTCATTATCCAAAATGTTTATTTCCAGATCTTGTCTGAAAATAAGATCGAGCGTATGACCTGAAGCATGTGTGGGCCCACATACTAGTTGCTGAAGCCCTAATCCTTCCAGGTGGTCGATGCAGGCGTCGGCAATGGGGTCTTGTGGGGAGTTGGCCCAGAGGTTGAAGTCCCCGAGCAGCAAAAGGTGTTTGCTATTCAGGGTATAGGTGGAGACAAAGTCCGTCAAAGATGGGAGCAGCTGCGACTTGGGGCCGGGTGGCCTATAGCAGAGTAGAATCCGGACGGTCTCCTGGCCGTTTACTTGCAGTTGAAGAGTAAGAGTTTCCATAAATGGAAGAGGGTTTTGGAGGCTTGGTTTTGTGATCGCAAGACGCGTCTTATGGATCACCGCCAGTCCTCCTCCTCTTTGCCCTATTCTGTTTTCCGTTATAATACGGTAGTTTTCTGGCACCAATTCTCCTAGAATGGTGTTACAGTCGGCTGTGAGCCAGCTCTCTGTAATAAAGAGGCAGTCTAAGTCATGTTGCAATAAGAAATCATGGATTTCTAATTGGTGTTTTACTGCCGATCTAGTGTTGATCAAAGCACATGATATGTGCTTAGGCTGGGGTAAATGGCTGCGATTTCTGGCAGTCGATCGTCGATCGATCCTCAAAAGTCGCAGATTTCTTAGGGCTTTTTTGGTGGTGGCCGGCAGAATTGTGGCAAATCGACCCAGATCCCAAATGATCTCCGCCGAGTATTGCCGATTAACCATGGCCGCCGTGGAACCAAGAGCGGGGGGGGGGTGGGGTGGATTCACAAGGATAACTGAATCCTCTGATCCTAGGCTTGGTCCAGAGGAAGGCAAAAAAAACCTAACCACGCTGCGCCAATATGCTGCGGTAGGGGAAAAAATTCCTTCCTGACCCCTAAAGAGGCGATCGGGTTTAGCCCTGGATCAAGTTATAGTGAATTTGAGAGTGATAGGGCTGGGTGGAGGAAGATGGCCGCCGACCTGGCAGCAGGATCCAGGCTGGGGGGTACCAGGCTTAGTGGTGCCTGGGGGGCTAAGGGAAATGATCAGAGGGCAAGGGGGCTCTACTGGGGTAGGGGGGGGGCTTTGTGCCGGCTGATTGGGGGGTGGAGAGCGGCGCGCCGCTAGGCCGCGGGTGAAGCCGCGGCCTTTCCTGAGTCGCGGCTGCCGCGAATCTCCACTGATCGGCGCGGAGGGAAAAAAAACACCGCGCCCGAGGGTAGCGGTGGCTTGTGGGGATGGCTGGCGGACAGGACGCCCGAGCGGGGGTAGAGGTATGGGGGTGAGGAGCGGGGAAAAGCCGTGGGGATTGGGGGAAGCTGCTGTGGCTTGTCCTGAGAAGGACGGCCGCCTGCAGCTCCCAAGAAGTGGCTTACCGGGTCAGGTGCACCGGGGGAAGGCCGTGGAAGTCCAGGAGGGGGGAGAGCAGCTAGTCCGAGTGGCCGGTGGCAGGAGGCAGGTGGATGGCAGGTGGATGGATGACGGGGAGATGGAAACCCTGCCTGCCTGTCTGTGAGGCCTGGAGCCGCACAGTGGGAGGACCCTGCACTATCCCTGAGAGAGTGACTCGTTTGAGAGCGTCCTGCTCTCTCGGTGTCTGACTGCACACTGGCACTGGGTGTATGGCCTCTGATGATCATAGAGACTTATCCAAAGAGACTCGGAGCTGTGATAGGGGGCTCTACAAAGTATTGGCTTTAGGAGGGTGAATACTTATGCACATTAGCCCGGATTCACAAAGCACTTACGCCGACGTATCTCAAGATACGCCGCGTAAATGTAAATATGCCCCATCGTATCTGTGCGACGTGCCCACAGAACTAAGATACGCCTAAAAACTGACTTCATCCGACCAACGTAACTTGCCTACGCCGGCGTATCGTGGGCGAATATTAACGCTGGACGCATGTGGCAATCTTACTGATTTTCGATGCAAATATGCAAATGAGGGAGATAAGCCGATTCACGAACATACTTGCGCCCGGCGCATGTTTTAAGCGATTTGCGTAAGTTTTACGTCCGGCTAGAGTTATTCCCCATATTGGAGGCGCAACTCATGCAAAGGTATGGGCCAGGGAACGAACGCCGTAGAATTTTACGTAGTTTACGTTGTACGTGAATAGGGCTGGGTGTAGGTTACGTTCACGTCGTAGGCAGTTAATTTTAAGTACTTGTCTGAAGCTCAGCCCATCATTTGCATGGGGTCACGCTTCATTTACATGTATCACGCCCACTTCCAGCCCACTTCCACTCACGCTGCCTTACGCCTACGACTATACGCTACGCTGGCGGACGTTGGGAGCATTTGCTTTGTGAATTCCATGCTTCCCTCTCTGCGTTGCGTAAAGAAGATACGCTACGGCGGCATAAAGATGCGCCGATGTACGTGAATCCGGTAGATTGACTTTTTCTGTTATTTAGTCCTTTTTTGTTGTTTGAAGATTTTTTTATTTTTTATTATTGTGAAGCAAAGTCGTAGGAGTGTTCTGTAAATTAAATGATGCAAATCCGCAAACAATCCGTGTTACTTCCAGGTTGTGAGGCGACAAAACACGAAAAAGTGCAGAGGGGGTGAATACTTTGCAAGGCACTGTGTATGGCAAATAAAAAAAAAGAAACCAATGTATTGGCAGTAAAAAAAATAATGATTCAAAAAGAATTTATATATAATTCTTATATCCGTATAAATCAATTGTTAAAAGCAATAATAATAATAATAACAATAATAATAATAATGTATCTGTAACGGTTACCACCGCTTACAACCTTCCATCCACCCACGACAAGCTTATCCGACACACCAACAACCAGGCAGACATGATCCATTCCATTTCCCAGAATAAACGAGACAGCGCTCCGTTCTCTAATGCCGCGTACACACGATCATTTTTTGTGATGAAAAAAAAACACGTTTTCTGTGAAGTAAAAAACGACGTTTTTGAAACGTCACTTTTCAAAGACAATTTTGCATACACACCATCGTTTTTTCACAAAAAGCGAGGTTACGTTCACCACTCTTTTCCATTGAAGCTCGCTTCATAACTAGCTTCTGGGCATGCGCGGGTTGGAAAACGTCGTTTTGAAAGACGTTTTTGCTACACACGGTGACTTTTTGTGAAACAAAAAACGACGTTTTGAAAAACGACACAAAAAATTCAAGCATGTTGGAATTTTTTTTTGGTCGTTTTTTTTAAGACAAAAAACGACGTTTTGCCCACACACGATCAATTTAAATGACGTTTTAAAAAACGTCGTTTTTTTTCATCGCAAAAAACGACCGTGTGTACGCGGCATTAGTTTCCAAAATTTATGAATATCTTTATTGGTTCTTAGCTTGCTTATATCCAGTACAACAGAATGCAGTTAATCACAGGACAATGTAATCTCCACCCCCCTATTCACTCACTGAGGATAATTCTTTAATTGGTAGCTAGACATGACGGCACCGTATTATCAATAGGGTTCAATTAACCTTGAATAGTAACACAGACATCTAGTTGAATAAGTTATCTAGACAGCTTTGTCACACAATGGCAGTGAGAGTGGGTGTCTTTACATTGAATAGCCAACACCTTAGGATATTTCAATAGCCTATTATACAAAAGGTATGACTCACTGGCTGACCTGGTCCTTGTGATATCTCAGTCCTGCAATATGAAGTATTATTAATGTCCCATCTCATGTAATATGAGATATGATTCACTATTAGCCACCCTATACCCAAAAGGGCACAGGGTGGATTTCGACCCAAGAGTTTTTGGTGCTGCTGGCACAAGAGTATCTCTCATCCTTCCAACGTCTCTGGGTGTCACGGGCCATTCTGTTACATCTCTCCCCTTTCGGTGGGAGACGGACACAGGAGGGAACCCCAAACGGGTTGACTCCGAAGTCCGTCAGTAGTTCCCGTCCTCCAATGCTGGTATCCATACTGTACCCCAAATAAATGGCTCCAAACTGAGCATTACTCCCCCCGCCAACCTCTGCCTCTCTCAGAGAACACGCCTGCCGCTGGGGAGAAGGCAGGGTAGCTGGGCTCAGTCCATCATGCTGTTGGGGGTCTGGGCCAACTGCCCCCCCTTCCTGGGGTATACCAGTGGAGACTGAAGTCTCATCCACTGGTGCTTGGTGAAAACCCCCCGGTGCTTGCAAAGCAAAGCCGACATCCTCCTGTCCCAGTCCTGTACCATTTTCTGGGGTTGTGCCAGTGGAGACTGAAGTCCCATCCACTACCCCAGGAACCCCCTCTTCTGTTAGTGAGGAGCAGAGGCCTATGACACTCTGCTCTGTTGCCAGCTCTTCCGCTGGGTTGCTGTGAGTGGAGACCACAGTCCCATCCACTACCACAGTGTCCCCCTCTTCCGTTAGTGGAGAGCAGAGGTCCGTGACCCTCCGTTCTGTTGCCAGCTATTCCGCTGTGTTGCTGTGAGTGGAGACCACAGTCCCATCCACTACCACAGGGTCCCCCTCTTCTGCTAGTTGGGAGCAGAGGCTTGGGGTACCCTGCTCTGTTGCCAGTGATTCAGCTGGGGGTAAAAGCTTTACCACCTCAGCTTGTTGCTGGAGAGGGGGGCCAACCGCCCCGGCTCCCTGGAACTTCACACCATCCGCTTCGGTTTTAGGGATGAAAATCTCCATATTTTCCACTGCCGATTCATCAGCCAGGAGTTCACAGTTGTCATCTGAACTTTCCTCATAGTGCCTGGCAATGGGAGCCCCACCCTGCTGCTGAGCCGAGTCTAGCAGCTGTCTGTAGGCGACCTCCAGTTCCCATTCCCCAATGGCCAGAAATTCCAAATCTTCCTGTGACCAGTGGCCTCCCGAGATATTTAATTTCTCCTCTCTGTGCTCCATTATGTCCTCCAAGCGCCACTCCCGATCATCCCCAAAGTCGGGATCACTGGACATCCTCCAATACAACAATCCCAGGCCATCATAGTCATAGCCTTCTGTGGGGCTGTCATACGCTGACCACGGGCACTCTTGGGCTACATACCACCGGAGGGCTCTGTAGCTCTCATCCAGCTGCATCTCTGCCCGGATCAGCCTGCTTAACTCAGCTGTCCACTCCTGCTTCGGTTGTTCCCCCAACAACAGCATTCGTACATCATACTGCGGCCAGTACCTTGCATAGATGGAGGGCAGGACCTTTCCTTGGTTTTGCTGCTCCCGAGCTAGTGCTTCTTTCCAGAGTTGGCACCAAATCATATCTGACCATCCCAACAGGACCTCCTCTGATACTGGTCCTCAATGCTGTATCCGCATCTCTTGTAACCTCCTTTGGAATTCCTCTTCCATGGAGACTGGTATCTGCACCTCTCCTCTCCCTTTAGCTGGTGCTGCTGTGACTTGAGCTGCTGCAGCACTTCTTCGCTGTAGCAAGGTGGCATTCAGAGCCACAATAACTCGGTCCCTGATCTCCGGTGGAGGGTTAGGACCATAATGTGCCAGTCTTAGGTTAACAGCCCGATCAAAACTTTCTTCCTCGGGTGTCCTGTCCGTTACGGCGGGCCTTTTAGCTCTATTCATTTCGACCAGTTCTGCGATAATGTCCCTTTTCTTACGGTTGCTGGCCGGTCTGCCCCGGCTCTCCAGTAAGTCCATGAGGGAAGAGAGCTTCATCCGTTCATACACCGTCTCCATTGTCCTGTGTCCTTGTAGCCGTCCTTCTTCTGGTGATGGAATCATCCCACTGCTGTGCCACCAATGTAATGGTTACCACCGCTTACAACCTTCCATCCAACCACGACAAGCTTATCTGACACACTCCGACAATATTGCATACACGATCCATATCCTTTCCCAGAATAAGACGAGACAGCGCTCCGTTCTTGCTTCCAAAGATATGACAATTTATTGGTATTTTTTTCAGCTTCTTATACAGTCTCAAGCATAATGCAGTTTATCACAGGACAATGCAATCTCCACCCCCCTTCACACCATGGGGGGCTTCAATCACACTCTAAAAGGCATTCAGGTAAGCTAACCATGTAGACCGGTCAGCACCATATCTTCAATAGGGTTCAATTAACCTTGAATAATAACACAGACATCTAGTTGAATAAGTTATCTATACAGCTTTATCACACAATGGCAGAGGCTTGTGAGAGTGGGTGCAATCCACACCTTCAGATATTTCAATAGCCTATTATACAAAAGGTATGACTCACTGGCTGACCTGGTCATGTCATCATGACTCCTTGTGATATCTCAGTCCAGAAATATGAAGTATTAATAATGTCCCATCACATGTAATATATGAATTATGATTCACTATTAGCCACCCTACACCCAAAAGGGCACAGGGTGGATTTCGACCCAAGAGTTATTGTTGCTGCTGGCACAGGAGTATCTCTCATCCTTCCAACGTCTCTGGGTGTCACGGGCCATTCTGTTACAGTATCTAAAAGTAAATAATGATTACAATACAAAAAAAAAAAAAACGAAATATGCAAAAGCTGAAATATAGAATTATTGTTACCACTGATGTATCAGGACGTCCCTTTCGTTCGATCTGAATTCGTCAGTGCCAAAAGCCCCCCCCCCCCTCCCGACCTCTAAGGGGCCCGGTAGTCCCCAGGGCCCCCGATGGCATTCCCTTTATTTATTTATTTATTTTCGTCAACACCCAAAGCCCCTACCCCCGACCTCTAAGGAGCCCGGTTGTGTATATATATATATTTTTCTTTTTTCTTTTTTTAAAGGGCCCAGAGGTCCCCAGGGGCCCGGATGGCATCCCCCGTTTTTTGAATAAATACAAAATATATACATATATTTTAGTTTTTTATATATATATATTTTTTTAATCTTCATCAGCACCCAATGCCCCCCCGAACAACCTCTAAGGGTCCCGGTGGTCCCCAGGGCCCCGGATGGCATCCCCCTTTTTTTCAGCACCCCATTCTCAATTTGCTGCACCCCCCCCCCCCCAGGTTCTCTGCTCCAGGGGGCCCATGACTGAAGCTGTGTAAGGGGCCCCAAAATTCCAAATGGCGGCTCTGCCTATGGCACGCATGCCACAACTGGCACCCAGGTCCCTCCCTGTGGCACGCTAGCTATACAGGAAAGTCACTACTACCTGCACTCTCTGATCCTCCCCAACCGCACGGCAAAGCTGCGGGAGTGAGAAGTGCAGTGGCATTGAGTGAGAAACTTATATAGCGCAACACATACAAACTGAATCGCCTCTGGGTGCTTGGGACAAGGCGAGAAACGAGCGGCGGGTTGTCGGTGTATTTCCCCCACTCGCCCCCCCCCCCGCCTTCTTCTGTCAAGCAGCACTGGACAGGGAGAGAACGGTGCTTGCAGAGATCGCATTGGCGGCAGTCAGGGACCAATGAGGAGCCAAGACAGGTGCACCATGGGACATGTAGTCCCGGAGGGCTATGGGTCCATTTTAATGTCCAGCCCAGCATCACCATCCGGAGAGAGAGAGGAGTCACTGCTGCAAGGGAGAGAGACCGCAGCAGCACGCTGTGAGCCAGGGGGCAGAGGCGAGGATACCACCCCTGCAGTGCCAATTGCGGGTGACGCGTCAAGCAAACGAGAGTTTAGAGGAAGGCGTTGTTGCTGTGTCACCGGGATTGGTGAAAAGCCCCATGCGGCCATTATCTGTGGCTGTTACTAATTGCAGAGTTGGCACACTAGTTTTGTGTTGTAGTTTGGGCACTCGGACTCAAAAAGGTTCGCCATCACTAGAGTAACACGGGGGGGGGGTTCTGACCTCTCCTTGTGAAAATGCTAATCGCCTGGCAGTTATTTCCTTGTAGTCAGGGCTTCACTGACCCAGAACCGGCAAGGCTTATTCAAAAACAATTTGCGGAGCGTGTAAATGATTCCCCTACCGGAGAGTTGGTTACCGCCAACGGATCTCATTACAGCAAAAACCCCACCAGCCTGCCGTGTCACAGCTAACAGTGTAAGCTGTCAATTAACTCCCCGTGAGCGCGGCTTCGCGCTGGATCGCGCTCGCTAAATGAATTTGGAATTCAGAGTCAATGCCGAGAGTCATTTTTCAATGCCAACGTTCAGACTTAGTGGCCACTTCAGAAGCAAATTTCTCTCCTTCGGAGGCCTCAAAACTCAAGAGCACCCCCTGGGCCTTTATGTTCCAATGTATTGGTTAGGAGAACGGTGGATGGATGTCAGTAACCAGAGCCGCTGTTAGGAATCATGGGGCCCCATACAGGCTACCTGATGAGAGGGGGGGAAACCTGGGTGAGAGACACGGAGGGCATTGTTCTTCACCGATCCTCCTGCTGTCCGGGCCCCTCTGTGTGCTGAGGCCCCCTACAGGAGGGCTGGTGGTCCCCACCTATCAGCAGCCCTGTCAGTAACAAACAGGGATGCCATCAGGAATTATGGGTCCCCTTACACAGCTTCAGGCATGGGCCCCCTGGAGCAGAGAACCGGGGGGGGGGAGAATTGAGAAGCGGGGGCATGAATTGAGAAGCGGGGGGTGCCACGAATTGAGAAGTGGGGGGGGTTGCTGCCGCCGCAAATTGAGGTTAGGGGGCTTTGGGTAATGACAAACAAAAAAAAGGGGGTTACCTCTGGGCCCCTTACAAAAAAATATGTAAAAAAATAAGGGGGGGAGGTAGCCATCTGGGGCCCTTTAATAAACAAAAAAAAAAAGTATATATATTTAAAAAAAAATTATATAAAAAAAAGGGGGGTTGCTACCTCGGGCCCTGAACACTTTCGGACCCCTGGGGACACCTGGGCCCTTTAATAAAAACAAAAATAAAATAAAAAATTATATAAAAAATGTTATCTCTGGGCCCTTTAATAAAAACAAAAAAATACATAAAAAAAATATAAAAAAAAGTTACATTTTTTTTATAAAAAATAAATAAAAATAAAAGGGTGGTTGCCATCTGGGGACCTCTAGGCCCTTTAATAAAAACATTTCTTTGCTTTTAAATATAAAAACATGTTTTTTTTATTTAAAAAAAAAAGAAAAAAGGGGGGTTGCCATCTGGGACCCTGGGGACCTCTGCGCCCCTTACCAAAAAAAAAGGGGGTTGCCATCCGGGGCCCTGGGGACCTCTGGGCCCCTTACAATTGTACTGCCTGTACCCCCCCCTCATGGCGGCCCTGTCTGAGTGTATAAAATGTATCTACGTGGGCACTCATTAGGATTGGCAAATGGGGGGCAGAAGATATTGTAACACAGGACTTCCATTTAATCTTTATTTTATGAATGTAGTTAGGTCTCGGGTCTGCCTCCTGAACTCTGCCTGATCTCTATGTCTAAAAATCGTGCTGCTGGCACCCCTGAGCCCGTCAATCTGATGGATTCGCAGAACCTGCAGAAATAATTGCCGTAGACGGGATGATATGAATTTAATATACAAAAAAGGATGACACTTGTTCTTTAACCGTTTTGTGTCTTCATCATACAGAGGAGGAGAATCCGCGCCGTGCGAGGAGACGAGGAATTTATACATTAAAAAACATGTCAGCGGCTATTAATTTTCCTTGTGACAAGGCGAGGAGAAATAAATAAATAGAAAAATAAATTAGCGTTCGCAGGTTTCGGATACGAAGTATCAATGTGTGTTTTTTTTTTCTGATTTTTTTCCAGTGACAATTCACACTGACAAGCTCCCTCCGCCGCCGATGATGATGATGCCGATCGTTTGCTGAACCCGACGTTGAGATATAGGATTGTTATATGGTAATGTGAAGTTCCTTTGTAATTCATCCCTTGTCACCGCGCCCTGCATGTTATGAAGTGACAGTCGAGTGTGCGGCTCGTGTTCTGTACGCTGATCCGCGTATAATGAGCACCGCGCTCGTTATGAACATTAGGGATCTTCCCGAAGAATTCGATCATTCTCCACCAACATCAACCATGAGAACGTTGGCAGAAGGTATGAAAGGTATATATATATATACATACATGGTATATACAGTATATATATTTTTGCAATATTATGCGTAGCACACCTATACCCCACAGAGAGAAACCAGCGACATCACTAAGGCGCCGTACACACGGCAGAGAACCTCGACGGGCAGAACACATCGTTCCGCCCGTCGAGGTTCTCTCCCGGCCGTCGAATTCGGCGACCCGCCCGTCGGGAATGGCAACCAGCCATTCTTCCAGGCGGGCCGTCGAGGAAATAGAGAGCGTGCTCTCTATTTCGGCTCGACGGGCTTCCCGACGGGAAGCTCGCCGAGACCGTACACACGGCCGAGGTCCTCGCTGGAATGTGCATTCCAGCGAGGTTCTCGCTGATTTTCAGCGAGAACCTCGGCCGTGTGTACGGCGCCTAAGAATGCAGCCTATCCGTTCACTAGAGACCAGTGACATCACTGAGGATGCAGCCTATCCATTCACTAGAGAGCAGTGACATCACTGAGGATGCAGCCTATCCATTCACTAGAGAGCGGTGACATCACTGAGAATGCAGCCTATCCATTCACTAGAGAGCTGCGACATCACTGAGAATGCAGCCTATCCACTCACTAGGGAGCAGTGACATCACTGAGAATGCAGCCTATCCAATCACTAGAGTGCGGTGACATCACTAAGGATACAGCCTATCCAATCACTAGAAAGCAGTGACATCACTGAGAATGCAGCCTATCCAATCACTAGAGAGTGGCGACATCACTGAGAATGCAGCCTATCCAATCACTAGAGAGCGGTGACATCACTGAGAATGCAGCCTATCCAATCACTAGAGAGCGGTGACATCACTAAGGATGCAGCCTATCCAATCACTAGAGAGTGGTGACATCACTGAAAATGCAGCCTATCCAATCACTAGAGAGTGGTGACATCACTGAGAATGCAGCCTATCCAATCACTAGAGAGCGGTGACATCACTGAGAATGCAGCCTATCCATTCACCAGAGAGCGGTGACATCACTGAGGATGCAGCCTATCCAATCACTAGAGACCAGTGACCTGTGGAAATAATGTGACCGGGCCCCTGGAAAGTTCTGTGGATCTGGGGGCCACATTATAAACGCGTTCACCTTAATAAATACATTTTCATTTGCTCACTTCCAGTAGAGAATGCCGTTACTGGATTTTCCAGAAATTTTCCAGAAATGGTCAAAATATCTCCCCATAGTTTTAGGATTTTATGTGTGTGTCCCCAGCCCCCTCCCAGCCCCCCTCCCCCATCCCTATTCCTCATGAACCCTGAAGAGCAGGTTACAGAGGAGAACGATGGTCCTCTGGGTCTCCTCGTGCCACCAAATCCATCTCAGGGATCCTCCACGGGCACCGCGGAGCAATATGAACTACGAGAGAGAAAAAAAATTCACACAGAGGCAAAATTATGAGTTTTATGACAAATCTTTTGTAGCGAAGGGTCACCTCTGGGTTATGTATCACTATAACAGCTATTATCTCCATCAATTTGTCACCAGTCCTCCAGGGGATTGCAGGTGGGTTCACCAGCTTTGATACGGCCCATGTTCAGGTGTTGATGGGCTGTAAGCTGGGGAAATAATACCCTCTCAGATATTTCACTGTCTCCAGGAAACTTCATCCGTTCCCAAAATCCATTAATCTTTGACATGCTGCGTATGCACACAAGGACGCGGCAGGTGTCGCGGTCTCGGGGCGCAGCCTAGGTGGATGCCGCTTATGAAGTACTGTTGGGGGAGTCTTCGGTCTCATTCCTGTATATAACATTCATCATTTGTATAAAAATAGATGAAAAATTCCAGCCGGACTTCTGCCCATTTGGTGTAAAGTGCAGAACGTTGTGCCGATTACAGCTGCAAGGCGGACGTGTAAAATGTGGAGTTTTATTAATGCAAATCAGACTTGTGAATCCATCATGGCCGACAGAGACCGAGGAAGGAAGGTGGGACTTTACATTTATATATATATATTGTATTCATACATAACCAGGGCCGGATTTGCTCTCCCTGCCGCCCCAAGGCCAGGTTCCGCAATGCACCCCGCCAACCGAACCACCACTGCCCCCCCTCCCCCCCCAAATCAATGGAGAATGACAACTGGATGGCAGGGGCGGCACGGTTTGTTCAAATATTATTATTTTAACTTTTTATCACTTTTTTTTTATTTTGTAGCTTGTCGTTTACTTTTGTTTTATTTTTGTATAATTTTCTTATTATTTTAAATATAATTTTTCTTATTCTTTACTTTTTAATTACTTTTTTATTTTAATCATTTAATTATTATTATTTCATTTTTTTTGTATCTTTTTTTTACTTAAATGTATTGCTATCACACAGGAGAAAACCATTCCCTGTGTGATAGCAATTGGAGGTGACAGGTTCTCTTTATTGACTCTGTCACCTCCAAAACAGGAGTCCTAGCGCTGTGCTAGAACTCCTGTCACAGTTGAGATGGGAAGAGCACAGCTCACCCCTCTCACTGTGTATATCGGCTGCAGGGACATGAGACAGACTTAACGGCCCGGGGGAGGACGGAGTCCCGAAGACAGAGCCAGTAGAGAGAGGTATGTGAGGGGGAGGGGAGGACGAATGGCAGCACACATTTTATATTGCCGCAATCACTTAGTTAATGAGCGAGCGGATTCCAGAAAGCAACTTACCGCCCTTTACTGGCTGTCAGGGGGACTCCATGACACTGCCGCCCCGAGGCGCATCATTTTAGGGTCACTAATGCGCCGCCCCTTTTCGACAATGTCATTATCACATTATGATGGTCAGAGACTGCAGGCGTAGTACAGTCCCTAGGACAAGTAATGAATAATGGCCGGCAGGTCCTCTTACCAGACCCAGAGAAACTACAGCAGTGATCCCTCCGGCAGGACGATCACTCAATCTCGGTGGCCCCGGGGTTGATTCTGGTAAATAGTGTCTGTACCCGTCGGAAAAACTGCCATGAGAGCTTTTGGCTGGGAAAACCGGCCATGTGTATGCTCCATCGCAGTTTTCTGGACAGGAAATATGCTGGAAAAAAAAGAGAGCCTGCTCTTCTTTTTCCCACCGGGATTCCCGCCGATTTTTAACCCAGCAGTTTTCCTATAGGGAACACTGCGATGGAGCATACACATGGCCGGGACTCCCGACCAAAGCTCTCATGGCAGTTTTCCTGTCAGGAAACCCGGTCGTGTGTAGGGTAAAAAGTTACCGAGCAGGTTCTCGGTGTTCCAGGTCGACTTTTTACAGCCGGGAAAACCGCTTGTGTGTACAAGGCATCAGTCTTTCTCTCTCTTTTGGGGCTGGGCAGCGTGGCTCTCTTTGGTGACACTGAGCAGCATGGCTCTCTCTCTGGTTGCACTGGGCAGCGTGTCTCTTTCTCTCTCTCTGGTGGCTCTGGGCAGCGTGGCTCGCTCTCTCTTTGGTGGCGCTGGGCAGCGTGTCTCTCTCTGGTGGTGTTGGGCAGCGTGTCTCTCTCTCTGGTGGCGCTGGGCAGCGTGTCTCTCTCTTGCTGGTGGCGCTGGGCAGCGTGGTTCTTTCTCTGGTGGCGCTGGGCAGCGTGGCTCTCTCTGGTGGCGCTGGGAAGCGTGTCTCTCTCTGGTGGCGCTGGGCAGCGTGGCTCTCTCTAGTGGCACTGGGCAGCATGTCTCTCTCTCTGGTGGTGCTGGGCAGCGTGTCTCTCTCTCTGGTGGCACTGGGCAGCGTGTCTCTCTCTCTGGTGGTGCTGGGCAGCGTGTCTCTCTCTCTGGTGGTGCTGGGCAGCGTGTCTCTCCATCTGGTGGTTCTGGGCAGCATGTCTTTCTCTAGTGGCGCTGGGCAGCGTGTCTCCCTCTCTCTGGTGGCGCTGGGCAGCGTGTCTCCCTCTCTCTGGTGGCGTAGGGCAGCATCTCTCTTTCTCTGGTGGCACTGGGTAGCGTGTCTCTCTCTGTCTGGTGGTGCTGGGCAGCATGGCACTCTCTCTCTGGTGGCACTGGGCATTGTGGCTCTCTCTGGTGGATCTGGGCATTGTGGCTCTCTCTCTCTGGTGGCGCTGGGCAGTGTGGCTCTCTCTCTGGTGGCACTGGGCAGCGTGGCTCTCTCTCTGGTGGTGCTGGGCAGCATGGCTCTCTTTCTGGTGGCACAGGGCAGCGTGGCTCTCTCTCTCTGGCTTCCACCCAGGGCACTCCTCTTTCTTTGTCCTGTAGCCCTCAATCCCTCAGCTGTTTTCCAGGCTGCAGTCTCTCAATCTCTCTCTCTCGATCGAGCTGTAGCCTCCTTCCTGATGAAAATGGGTCCACCAATCTTCAGGACTACATGTCCCATGATCCACTCCTCTCCTAGCCTCCTTTGATTGGCCCTCAGTTATGGCCAATAGAAAAGCAATGGAGCGGGCACAAAGCTGTCCGGGGAACCTGGTGAGAGCCAGCGTCTCTTCTCCCTGACAGGAGAAGGGGGGGTGAGCGTAGGAAACCTCTGACAGCTCGCAGCTCCTCTTTCTCCTGTCACAGCGCTGCCGAGTTCTCTGCTGGACTGAGAAGGTAAAAGAGCCAGCAGTCACACTACACTGATGGGGTGGGGCTTGACAGTATCTTAATGGTGTCACCCCACTGGCTGCCCTCACCCCCCAATAGTGACGCCACTGCGCTAAATGTGCCGATCCGATCCTGATTCCAGGGGTGAGGCACCTGCCCCCCCTTGCCCCTACCTGCAGACGCCCATGCCTATAACCAAGTCACTGATCCTTTTAGAGCAAATGGGGACTGAACCCCCACCTGGCAGATCGGACACATTTTGTTGATATTCGGTTATCTGCTCCAATCCCAATTCAGGCAAATCCACACCAATGTCTAATAATAAACCTGCAGGACCTAAAGTGGTTAAACATCCCATCACATAATCTTCTGGCTCTATATCCACGCTGTGTTTAATATATACATGGAGAGCTCCCCATTATGTTATGACATACAACCACGTAACAACCTCGGTGATTTAATGAGTCGCCACAGCAAATTCTTACAAAACCGTTTTACGCGAGTCGTTTCAATCAATTTTATGGAGGTTGAGGCCCTGCTTAACATAGATATCCCAGTTTAATATCCATTTTATTACACACCGCCTTCCCTGACCCCAGCAGGCTTAATTGGAACCCGCGCCCTGACATTGGAGAATTATTTGAATGTAGATATATGAGAATTTACACAGCGTGATGCAGATGAGATTAATGCCGCTATATCTCCCGATCTTCGCCAGAGGCGGGCCGGGGTCTCGCTGGTCGCTAATAATCATCGGAAAATTGTTGAGTTCATTCTACGCGTTGTGCGCTTGGAGCTCGGGAAAGATTTTTTGCCTAACCAATGCCCCGCCCCCATTTCTGATACTTAATCCCACCCACTCTTGCAAAGCCCCGCCCACCCAATTCAATATAGTAAAACCTTGGATTGGGAGCATAATTTGTTCCAGAAACATGCTTGTAATCCAAAGCACTTGTATATCAAAGCGAATGTCCCCATAAGAAATAATGGAAACTCAGATGATTCGTTCCACAACCATTTATTCATAAATCCTTCAGTTATAGTAGGGTTGTCCTGATGCCTCTTTTTTAGGACCGAGTACAAGTACCGATACTTTTTCTCATGTACTCGCCGATACCGAATACCGATACTTTTTTTTATATGTGTCCCCAAATGCAGCCATGTCCCTCACATATGCAGCCATGTCCCCCCAGCCATGTCCCCCACATATTCAGCCATGTCCCTCCAGACATGTCCCTCTAGCCATGTCCCTCACATATGCAGCCATGTCCCTTCAGCCATGTCCCTCTAGCCATGTCCCTCACATATGCAGCAATGTCCCATGTCCCATATCCCTCTAGCCATGTCCCCCACATATTCAGCCATGTCCCTCCAGCCATGTCCCTCTAGCCATGTCCCTCACATATGCAGCAATGTCCCATGTCCCTCTAGCCATGTCCCTCACATATGCAGCCATGTCCCTTCAGCCATGTCCCTCACATATGCAGCCATGTCCCATGTCCCTCTAGCCATGTCCCTCACATATGCAGCAATGTCCGTTCAGCCATGTCCCTCTAGCCATGTCCCTCACATATGCAGCAATGTCCCATGTCCCTCTAGCCATGTCTCTCACATATGCAGCAATGTCCATTCAGCCATGTCCCTCTAGCCATGTCCCTCGCATATGCAGCAATGTCCCATGTCCCTCTAGCCATGTCCCTCACATATGCAGCAATGTCCGTTCAGCCATGTCCCTCTAGCCATGTCCCTCGCATATGCAGCCATGTCCCATGTCTCTCTAGCCATGTCCCTCACATATGAAGCAATGTCCGTTCAGCCATTTCCCTTACCTTTGCCACCGAAAGCCGCATGGAGAAAACCACAGGATTCATTTGAATAGCTCGACCGTATAGACACTCCCCCTTGCTCGGGATTGGACAGATCACGATCAAGGGGGAGTGTCTATACGGACGGGAACACTACAGCTATTCAAATGAATGCTGTGATGTTCCCGCACGGCGTTTAACCCCTTGCAGCGGCGGCGCGATGCGACGGCTTTAGATTCGGCGGCGAGATGCGGCGGCAGCGGCGGGGGGGAAGTATTTTATTTAGGCATCGGGGGTATTTGCGGGAGTACAAGTACTAGCGCAAATACTCGGCATCGGTCCCGATACTGATACTAGTATCGGTATCGGGACAACCCTAGTTTATAGTCCATATAAAAAGATTACAGCATAAAATGTCCTCCACAAATGAAAGCCTCCACAAGGGGAATAGAAGCAAAATCCAGCAGGAGCTCCAGAGTATAAAAGAGAATAGAGGCGCCTCTAAGTGTAGCAATAAGTTGCTAAATGTTGTCCCTTCATTAAATGTAACCATATTGCTACATTTAGAGGCTCCTCTCTTCTTTTTTATAACCAGTTGTGACATGACGCTACTCTTATATCAAGTCAAAGTTTATTTAAAAATGTTGCTTGTCTTGCAAAATGCTCTCAAACCAAGTTACTCTCAAACCAAGGTTTTACTGTAAGGCCCCTTTCACATGTCCGCTCCGTTCGTCCGCTCATTACAAGTCCGTTTACGGACTTGTAATGGGCCCCTATGGGAGCGGATCCGTTAGCGGATGATCCATCCGCTAACGTCCGCAAGATCTGCATCCGTTTTTTCGGACGGAAGAATGTCCTATTTTTCTTCCGTCCGGTGGATCGAATCGGATGCAAACAGACAGACGGTCCGTTTCCATCCGATTCCCCATAGGGGAGAGCGGAGGAGAGACAGGGCGGTCCCTGCATAGTGTGCGGGGACCGCCCTGTCCGCCTGACAGCTCAGCGGAGACCCCCCGCTGAGCCGACGGACACACGTGTGAAAGGACCCTAAAGAGTATTTATTAGCAATGATAAATTAACTTTCACAACATATTTGTTTGTGTTTTTTTTTATATATTTTTTATAACAAACAACAAGTAGCAGATAGTTTTGATTATCCTGTGAAAATGTAACAATTACAGAAGCAGAACAAAGTAACAAATATTGTGCAAATATAAATCCAATAATATAAAAAAAAGGATACTTTTTTTATAGTTCTTTTCCCCTACCCAATGTGCCCGCCGATCCCCTCTGGGGGGGGGGGGGGGGGTGCTGTGGGGGAGGGGGGGGGGTTGTTTACCGCCCCCCACACAAAAAAAAATATCAGCCGCCACATGGTCCGACACTCACTACACTATATACAGAAAACAAGATACGCCAGAATTACGCTAGGATCCGACTGGCGTAAGTCACTTAGATGTAATTCTACGCTGGCCGCTAGGTGGCGTTCCCGTCGATTTCAGAGTCAAATATGCAAATGAGCCTGATACGCCGATTCCCAAACGTTTTTGTGCCGCTTCGCCGTAGTTTACGTTGTTTGCGCAAGCGTAAGGTTACCCCTGCTATATGAGGGGTAACCTTGCGTAGGTCCGGCGTACACCATGTTAAGTATGGACGTCGGGACAGCGTCGGGTTTTTCCGTCGTTTACATCATTTACATAACTCGTCGCGAATAGGGCTGTGCGTTAATTACGTTCACGTCGCAACCAATGTATTTGCAGCGTACTATGGAGCATGCGCACTGGGCTACTTTTACGGCCGGCACATGCGCAGTTCGTTCGGCGCGGGGGCGTGCTTAATTTAAATACGCTACGCCACCGCAAATTACGGAGCAAGTGCTTTGAGAATACGGCACTTGCTCCTGTAAGTTGCGTCGACGTAGTGTAAATAGGATACGCTATGCTACGCCAGAATCTACGTGAATCTGGCCCAATATGTTGTACCTTACATACTCCTGACCCCTGCACTATATACAACAGCCCGGATTCACAAAGCACTCACGCCGACGTATCTCGAGATACGCCGCGTAAGTGTAAATATGCGCCGTCGTATCTATGCGCCAGACCCATAGAACTAAGATACGCCTAAAAACTGACTTCATCCGACCGACGTAACTTGCCTACGCCGGCGTATAGTGGGCGCATATTTACGCTGGACGCATTTGGTACTCCCATTGATTTGAGATGCATATATGCAAATGAGGGAGATACGCCGATTCACAAACGCAGATGCGCCCGGCTACGTCCGGCGTAAAGTTATTCCTCATTCCTCATATTGGAGGCGCAACCCATGCAAAGGTATGGACCAGGGAACAGCCGTCGTATTTTACGTCGTTTACGTAGTACTACGTGAATAGGGCTGGGCGTAGGTTACATTTACGTCGTAGGTAGCGATTCGACGTATCTTAGGCAGTTATTTCGACGAGGTTGTACGCATGCGCACGGGGATACGTCCAAGTTACGACGCATGCGCCGTTCGTTTTAAGTACTTGGATGACGCTCAGCCCATCATTTGCATGGGGTCACGCTTCATTACCATGCATCATGCCCACTACCGCCTACTTTGACTTACATCGGCTTACGCCGACGAATATACGCTACGCCGGCGCAACGTTGGGAGCAATTTCTTTGTGAATTCCATACTTGCCTCTCAACATTGCGCCGGCGTAGCGTAAAGAACATACACTACGGCGGCATAAAGATGCACCGATGTACGTGAATCCGGCCCAATATGTTGTACATTACATAGTCCTGACCCCTGCCCGATATACACGGCTATGCTGTCTGCATGGTATCGTGCTGCAATGCCGCCATCATCTATGCATGCGCACGTAGATACATTGTGTACATATTGGATAACGGAGGGAACGTGTAATGAACTGACAATCTCGTACATTAGCCGTATTGCTTTCCTAGAACTTATCTCAGGCTCACACTTTCCAGAGAGAATTCTGGAGCTTCGACAGCTGCCCGTATAATTCTGCCATCTCCCTAATTACTCCCGTCCAATAAAAATCCCTGACTTGGCGCGCAGTCCGCCGGTGAATACAATTCACAAAGTTATCCCGTCCTTCATCCTTCCACGTGTTTGTCTTTGTAGAGGCGCCGCTGTTATTATTTGGGCTGAATATGCATGGCGGAGTGCGAGGTGAAGACGCTGATCCCATCTAATCCATTGCGGCGTGCCGATTGGTGGGAAGCGGGTTTCCTTCGGGGCGGCGGATCGGATTGGCTTCCCTCCTGTCCTGGTCATCTGCTGTGCTGGGTCACTGTATGGAACGGGGAATTCCAGGGACAGTCTTCTGTGTGAGATTCAACTCTGGACAGTTTTGTCAACAGAAATGTTCTTTGTTATTAAAGTTTTGTCTTATTTAAATGTTTTTTTTTTACAATATCAGGGTGCCCCTTCTCCTTTAATAATTAGCCCCCCCCCCACACACACATCCCATCCTTTCTCTTCATTGGCTGGGATACTGCACCCCTACACCCCACCCCTTCCTCTTCATTTGCTGGGATACTGACCCCCTACACCCCATCCCTTCCTCTTCATTGGCTGGGATACTGCACCCCTACACCCCACCCCTTCCTCTCCATTGGCTTGGATACTGCACCTCTACACCCCATCCCTTCCTCTTCATTGGCTGGGATACTGCATCCCTACACCCCATCCCTTCCTCTTCATTGGCTGGGATACTGCATCCCTACACCCCACCCCTTCCTCTACATTTGCTGGAATACTGACCCCTACACCCCATCCCTTCCTCTTCATTGGCTGGGATACTGCACCTCTACACCCCATCCCTTCCTCTTCATTCGCTGGGATACTGCACCCCTACACCCCATCCCTTCCTCTTCATTCATTGGGATACTGCACCCCTACACCCCATCCCTTCCTCTTCATTGGCTGGGATACTGCATCCCTACACCCCACCCCTTCCTCTTCATTTGCTGGAAAACTGACCCCTACACCTCATCCCTTCCTCTCCATTGGCTGGGATACTGCACCTCTACACCCCATCCCTTCCTCTTCATTGGCTGGGATACTGCACCCCTACACCCCATCCCTTCCTCTTCATTGGCTGGGAAACTGCACCTCTACACCCCATCCCTTCCTCTTCATTGGCTGGGATACTTCACCTCTACACCCCATCCTTTCCTCTTCATTGGCTGGGATACTGCACCCCTACACCCCATCCCTTCCTCTTCATTGGCTGGGATACTGCACCCCTACACCCCATCCCTTCTTCTTCATTGGCTGGGATACTGCACCCCTACACCCCATCCCTTCCTCTTCATTGGCTGGGATACTGACCCCTACACCCCATCCCTTCCTCTTCATTTGCTGGAATACTGACCCCTACACCCCATCCCTTCCTCTCCATTGGCTGGGATACTGCACCTCTACACCCCATCCCTTCCTCTTCATTGGCTGGGATACTGCACCTCTACACCCCATCCCTTCCTCTTCATTGGCTGGGATACTGCACCCCTACACCCCATCCCTTCCTCTTCATTGGCTGGGATACTGCACCCCTACACCCCATCCCTTCTTCTTCATTGGCTGGGATACTGCACCTCTACACCCCATCCCTTCTTCTTCATTGGCTGGGAAACTGAACCCCTACACCCCATCCCTTCTTCTTCATTGGCTGGGATACTGCACCTCTACACCCCATCCCTTCTTCTTCATTGGCTGGGATACTGCACCTCTACACCCCATCCCTTCCTCTTCATTGGCTGGGATATTGCACCCCTACACCCCATCCCATCCTCTTTATTGGCTGGGATACTGCACCCCTACACCCCATCCCTTCCTCTTCATTGGCTGGGATATTGCACCCCTACACCCCATCCCATCCTCTTCATTGGCTGGGATACTGCACCCCTACACCCCATCCCTTCCTCTTCATTGGCTGGGATACTGCACCCCTACACCCCATCCCTTCTTCTTCATTGGCTGGGATACTGCACCTCTCCACCCCATCCCTTCTTCTTCATTGGCTGGGAAACTGCACCCCTACACCCCACCCCTTCCTCTTCATTGGCTGGGATACTGCATCCCTACACCCCATCCCTTCCTCTTCATTGGCTGGGATACTGACCCCTACACCCCATCCCTTCCTCTTCATTTGCTGGAATACTGACCCCTACACCCCATCCCTTCCTCTCCATTGGCTGGGATACTGCACCTCTACACCCCATCCCTTCCTCTTCATTGGCTGGGATACTGCACCTCTACACCCCATCCCTTCCTCTTCATTGGCTGGGATACTGCACCCCTACACCCCATCCCTTCCTCTTCATTGGCTGGGATACTGCACCCCTACACCCCATCCCTTCTTCTTCATTGGCTGGGATACTGCACCTCTACACCCCATCCCTTCTTCTTCATTGGCTGGGAAACTGAACCCCTACACCCCATCCCTTCTTCTTCATTGGCTGGGATACTGCACCTCTACACCCCATCCCTTCTTCTTCATTGGCTGGGATACTGCACCTCTACACCCCATCCCTTCCTCTTCATTGGCTGGGATATTGCACCCCTACACCCCATCCCATCCTCTTTATTGGCTGGGATACTGCACCCCTACACCCCATCCCTTCCTCTTCATTGGCTGGGATATTGCACCCCTACACCCCATCCTCTTCATTGGCTGGGATACTGCACCCCTACACCCCATCCCTTCCTCTTCATTGGCTGGGATACTGCACCCCTACACAACATCCCTTCCTCTTCATTGGCTGGGATACTGCACCCCTACACAACATCCCTTCCTCTTCATTGGCTGGGATACTGCACCTCTACACCCCATCCCTTCCTCTTCATTGGCTGGGATACTGCACCCCTACACCCCATCCCTTCCTCTTCATTGGCTGGGATACTGCACCCCTACACCCCATCCCTTCTTCTTCATTGGCTGGGATACTGCACCTCTACACCCCATCCCTTTTTCTTCATTGGCTGGGAAACTGAACCCCTACACCCCATCCCTTCTTCTTCATTGGCTGGGATACTGCACCTCTACACCCCATCCCTTCTTCTTCATTGGCTGGGATACTGCACCTCTACACCCCATCCCTTCCTCTTCATTGGCTGGGATATTGCACCCCTACACCCCATCCCATCCTCTTTATTGGCTGGGATACTGCACCCCTACACCCCATCCCTTCCTCTTCATTGGCTGGGATATTGCACCCCTACACCCCATCCTCTTCATTGGCTGGGATACTGCACCCCTACACCCCATCCCTTCCTCTTCATTGGCTGGGATACTGCACCCCTACACAACATCCCTTCCTCTTCATTGGCTGGGATACTGCACCCCTACACAACATCCCTTCCTCTTCATTGGCTGGGATATTGCACCCCTACACCCCATCCCTTTCTCTTCATTGGCAGAAACTCCAGAATTGACGTGTCCGGAAGTCCATGACGCGTTTCGTTGTCAGTGTCTGACGTCATCAGGGGTCCCTGATGCTGCTCTGTGCTGAGCTTTTCTTAGGCCTCTGGGTGACAGTTTGGGGTTGTTGGGAGTGCAGAAAAAGCATTGGGCCAGATTCAGGTAGAGTTGCGCTGGAGTATTTCGATATGCGCCGCGTAACTGTGAATATGCGCCATCGTTTCTATGTGGCCGTACCCACCAAACTAGATGCGACAGAAAATGGGCCAGACGCCAGAGTCTCGTCAGCGCATAATTTCGCTTGGCGCATCAGTCGCGCCTATTGATTTCCCCTGCAAATATGCAAATGAGGGAGATTTCCCGATTCGCGAACGGATTAGCACCATACGCTGGCTACATGCGCCGCGCGTATCTTGTCCGTCGGGCGCAAAGTTATTTCTACAAAAGGCTGCTTTATCTTTACTCCAGACGGCCACAGGTCAGCAGGAGAGCAGCTACAGCAGCGTTACCGACGATAAGAGCTAGCTGAGCACCCCCACTTGCAGGACAACACCTCTGTCCATGCTTGTCTGTCAACTTTTACAGCCATGGAGGAAGACATCATAGGTCTCCATAGCCGAGATGACGGCTGACAGCTCCTGGCCTTTAGAGTTCAGCTTTCTCCTGTGTGTTTGCGGGGGAACGGGAGCAGCCATCTCAGAACAAAAGTAACATCACTGCGGGGAGGGGGAACAGGATATACTTTAGTGCCAGAATGGCGCATCTACGGGCGCATTTAAACGCCCAACGGAACGCATTGCACTGACGTTTCCCATGAAGTGGTGCCGACGGAAGTTGTGAGCATGCGCACAAGGGGGCGAGTGAAGCCTCACTCACTGCGCATGCTCCGTGGTTGATGCGTTGAACGTAAGCCTCTGCGCTGGGCTCCGCCCATCATTTACATATGATCACACCCACTTCCACTTGCGTCGGGTTACGCCAGCGCATTATCGTTACTCTGGCGCAAGTTTACGCGCAAGTGCTATGTGAATAACAGTACTTGCGCCGAAAGTGTCGGCGGAGTAACGTAAATGAGAAACGTTACTCCAAAGTAAAGAAGCGCCCATCTACCTGAATCTGGCCCAGTGTTTACAAAGTTAGCAAAAATCTGTTACTATGTTCCTAACTTCAAAATACAGTAGCGGATCATCCTTCCATTGTAGCGGATCGTCCTTCCGTTGTAGCGGATCGTCCTTCAATTGTAGCGGATCGTCCTTCTATTGTAGCCGATCGTCCTTCCATTGTAGCCGATCGTCCTTCCGTTGCAGCCGATTGTCCTTCCATTGTAGCCGATCGTCCTTCTATTGTAGCGGATCATCCTTCAATTGTAAGCCGATCATCCTTCCATTGTAGCGGATCATCCTTCCATTGTAGCGGATCGTCCTTCCATTGTAGCGGATCGTCCTTCCATTGTAGCCGATCGTCCTTCCCTTGTAGCCGATCATCCTTCTATTGTAGCCGATCTTCCTTCTATTGTAGCGGATCATCCTTCCATTGTAGCCGATCGTCCTTCCCTTGTAGCCGATCATCCTTCCATTGTAGCCGATCGTCCTTCCCTTGTAGCCGATCATCCTTCCATTGTAGCGTATCATCCTTCCCTTGTAGCCGATCATCCTTCCATTGTAGCAGATCGTCCTTCCATTGTAGCGGATCGTCCTTCCATTGTAGCCGATCGTCCTTCCCTTGTAGCCGATCATCCTTCTATTGTAGCCGATCGTCCTTCTATTGTAGCGGATCATCCTTCCATTGTACTTGATCGTCCTTCCCTTGTAGCCGATCATCCTTCCATTGTAGCCGATCGTCCTTCCCTTGCAGCAGATCATCCTTCCATTGTAGCGGAGCGTCCTTCCATTGTAGCCGATCTTCCTTCCATTGTAGCGGATCATCCTTCCATTGTATCGGATCGTCCTTCCATTGTAGCCGATCTTCCTTCTATTGTAGCGGATCATCCTTCCATTGTAGCCGATCGTCCTTCCCTTGTAGCCGATCATCCTTCCCTGTAGCCGATCATCCTTCCATTGTAGCGGATCGTCCTTCCCTTGCAGCAGATCGTCCTTCCATTGTAGTCGATCGTCCTTCCCTTGTAGCCGATCATCCTTCTATTGTAGCCGATCTTCCTTCTATTGTAGCGGATCATCCTTCCATTGTAGCCGATCGTCCTTCCCTTGTAGCCGATCATCCTTCCATTGTAGCTGATCGTCCTTCCCTTGTAGCCGATCATCCTTCCATTGTAGCCGATCGTCCTTCCCTTGTAGCCGATCATCCTTCCATTGTAGCGGATCGTCCTTCCATTGTAGCCGATCGTCCTTCCATTGTAAGCCGATCGTCCTTCCATTGTAGCCGATCATCCTTCCATTGTAGCGGATCGTCCTTCCATTGTAGCCGATCGTCCTTCCATTGTAGCCGATCGTCCTTCCCTTGTAGCCGATCATCCTTCCATTGTAGCCGATCGTCCTTCCCTTGTAGCCGATCATCCTTCCATTGTAGCCGATCATCCTTCCATTGTAGCGGATCGTCCTTCCATTGTAGTCGATCGTCCTTCCATTGTAGCCGATCTTCCTTCCATTGTAGCGGATCGTCCTTCCATTGTAGCCGATCGTCCTTTCATTGTAGCCGATCGTCCTTCCATTGTAAGCCGATCCTCCTTCCATAGTAGCGGATCTTCCTTCCATTGTAGCCGATCGTCCTTCCATTGTAAGCCGATCGTCCTTCCATTGTAGCGGATCGTCCTTCCATTGTAGCCGATCGTCCTTCCATTGTAAGCCGATCGTCCTTCCATTGTAGCGGATCGTCCTTCCATTGTAGCCGATCGTCCTTCCATTGTAAGCCGATCGTCCTTCCATTGTAGCGGATCTTCCTTCCATTGTAGCGGATCGTCCTTCCATTGTAGTCGATCGTCCTTCCATTGTAGCCGATCTTCCTTCCATTGTAGCGGATCATCCTTCCATTGTAGCTGATCGTCCTTCCCTTGTAGCCGATCATCCTTCCATTGTAGCCGATCGTCCTTCCCTTGTAGCCGATCATCCTTCCATTGTAGCGGATCGTCCTTCCATTGTAGCCGATCGTCCTTCCATTGTAGCCGATCATCCTTCCATTCTAAGCCGATCGTCCCTCCATTGTAGCGGGTCTTCCTTCCATTGTAGCGGATCGTCCTTCCATTGTAGCCGATCGTTCTTCCCTTGTAGCCGATCATCCTTCTATTGTAGCCGATCTTCCTTTTATTGTAGCGGATCATCCTTCCATTGTAGCCGATCGTCCTTCCCTTGTAGCCGATCATCCTTCCATTGTAGCCGATCATCCTTCCCTTGTAGCCGATCATCCTTCCATTGAAGCGGATCGTCCTTCCCTTGCAGCAGATCATCCTTCCATTGTAGCGGATCGTCCTTCCATTGTAGCCGATCGTCCTTCCATTGTAGTCGATCGTCCTTCCATTGTAGCCGATCTTCCTTCCATTGTAGCGGATCGTCCTTCCATTGTAAGCCGATCGTCCTTCCATTGTAGCGGATCTTCCTTCCATTGTAGCGGATCGTCCTTCCATTGTAGCGGATCTTCCTTCCATTGTAGCGGATCGTCCTTCCATTGTAAGCCGATCGTCCTTCCCTTGTAGCCGATCATCCTTCTATTGTAGCCGATCTTCCTTCTATTGTAGCGGATCATCCTTCCATTGTAGCGGATCGTCCTTCCATTGTAGTCGATCGTCCTTCCCTTGTAGCCGATCATCCTTCTATTGTAGCCGATATTCCTTCTATTGTAGCGGATCATCCTTCCCTTGTAGCCGATCATCCTTCCATTGTAGCCGATTGTCCTTCCCTTGTAGCCGATCATCCTTCCATTGTAGCCGATCGTCCTTCCCTTGCAGCAGATCATCCTTCCATTGTAGCGGAGCGTCCTTCCATTGTAGTCGATCGTCCTTCCATTGTAGCCGATCTTCCTTCCATTGTAGCGGATCTTCCTTCCATTGTAGCGGATCGTCCTTCCCTTGTAGCCGATCATCCTTCTATTGTAGCCGATCTTCCTTCTATTGTAGCCGATCATCCTTCCATTGTAGCCAATCGTCCTTCCCTTGTAGCCGATCATCCTTCCCTTGTAGCCGATCATCCTTCCATTGTAGCGGATCGTCCTTCCCTTGCAGCAGATCGTCCTTCCATTGTAGTCGATCGTCCTTCCCTTGTAGCCGATCATCCTTCTATTGTAGCCGATCTTCCTTCTATTGTAGCGGATCATCCTTCCATTGTAGCCGATCGTCCTTCCCTTGTAGCCGATCATCCTTCTTCCCTTGCAGCAGATCATCCTTCCATTGTAGCGGATCGTCCTTCCATTGTAGTCGATCGTCCTTCTATTGTAGCCGATGTTCCTTCCATTGTAGCGGATCGTCCTTCCATTGTAAGCCGATCGTCCTTCCATTGTAGCGGATCTTCCTTCCATTGTAGCGGATCATCCTTCCATTGTAGTCGATCGTCCTTCCATTGTAGCGGATCATCCTTCCATTGTAGTCGATCGTCCTTCCATTGTAGCCAATCTTCCTTCCATTGTAGCGGATCATCCTTCCATTGTAGCCGATCTTCCTTCCATTGTAGTCGATCGTCCTTCCCTTGTAGCCGATCATCCTTCTATTGTAGCCGATCTTCCTTCTATTGTAGCGGATCATCCTTCCATTGTAGCCGATCGTCCTTCCCTTGTAGCCGATCATCCTTCTATTGTAGCCGATCTTCCTTCTATTGTAGCGGATCATCCTTCCATTGTAGCCGATCGTCCTTCCCTTGTAGCCGATCATCCTTCCATTGTAGCCGATCGTCCTTCCCTTGTAGCCGATCATCCTTCCATTGTAGCCGATCATCCTTCCCTTGTAGCCGATCATCCTTCCATTGTAGCGGATCGTCCTTCCATTGTAGCCTATCGTCCTTCCATTGTAGCGGATCTTCCTTCCATTGTAGCGGATCGTCCTTCCATTGTAGCCGATCGTCCTTCCCTTGTATTCGATCATCCTTCTATTGTAGCCGATCTTCCTTCTATTGTAGCGGATCATCCTTCCATTGTAGCCGATCGTCCTTCCCTTGTAGCCGATCATCCTTCCATTGTAGCCGATCGTCCTTCCCTTGTAGCCGATCATCCTAACATTGTAGCGGATCGTCCTTCCATTGTAGTCGATTGTCCTTCCATTGTAGCCGATCTTCCTTCCATTGTAGCCGATCGTCCTTCCATTGTAGCGGATCTTCCTTCCATTGTAGCAGATCGTCCTTCCATTGTAGCGGATCATCCTTCCATTGTAGTCGATCGTCCTTCCATTGTAGCCAATCTTCCTTCCATTGTAGCGGATCATCCTTCCATTGTAGCCGATCTTCCTTCCATTGTAGTCGATCGTCCTTCCCTTGTAGCCGATCATCCTTCTATTGTAGCCGATCTTCCTTCTATTGTAGCGGATCATCCTTCCATTGTAGCCGATCGTCCTTCCCTTGTAGCCGATCATCCTTCTATTGTAGCCGATCTTCCTTCTATTGTAGCGGATCATCCTTCCATTGTAGCCGATCGTCCTTCCCTTGTAGCCGATCATCCTTCCATTGTAGCCGATCGTCCTTCCCTTGTAGCCGATCATCCTTCCATTGTAGCCGATCATCCTTCCCTTGTAGCCGATCATCCTTCCATTGTAGCGGATCGTCCTTCCATTGTAGCCTATCGTCCTTCCATTGTAGCGGATCTTCCTTCCATTGTAGCGGATCGTCCTTCCATTGTAGCCGATCGTCCTTCCCTTGTAGCCGATCATCCTTCTATTGTAGCCGATCTTCCTTCTATTGTAGCGGATCATCCTTCCATTGTAGCCGATCGTCCTTCCCTTGTAGCCGATCATCCTTCCATTGTAGCCGATCGTCCTTCCCTTGTAGCCGATCATCCTAACATTGTAGCGGATCGTCCTTCCATTGTAGCGGATCTTCCTTCCATTGTAGCAGATCGTCCTTCCATTGTAGCCGATCTTCCTTCCATTGTAGCGGATCGTCCTTCCATTGTAAGCCAATCTTCCTTCCCTTGTAGCCGATCTTCCTTCCATTGTAGCGGATCGTCCTTCCATTGTAAGCCGATCGTCCTTCCATTGTAGCGGATCTTCCTTCCATTGTAGCGGATCTTCCTTCCATTGTAGCGGATCATCCTTCCATTGTAGCCGATCGTCCTTCCATTGTAGCCGATCGTCCTTCCATTGTAGCCAATCGTCCTTACCTTGTAGCCGATCATCCTTCCATTGTAGCTGTGAAGGACTTTTATGCAATTGCCTATATACTTCAGTGTAATTCTCTCCCTGCTATTTTTAATGTCTGTGTGTTATGGGTAAAAGGTGACTTTGTGTATTCTAAAGGGTTTCATGACTTTTTTGCAACCATGTGCTCTATGGGGTCTGCCTTTAGCCCTGGATAATTGGATTACTTTCCCCTTTGTAGAGGCATCTGTAAAACCTGTTTAACCACTTCAGCCCCGGACCATATTGCTGTCCAAAGACCAGAGCACTTTTTGCGATTCGGCACTGCGTCGCTTTAACTGACAATTGCGCGGTCATGCGACATGGCTCCCAAACAAAATTGGCGTCCTTTTTTTTCCCACAAATAGAGCTTTCTTTTGGTGGTATTTGATCATCTCAGCGGTTTTTATTTTTTGCGCTATAAACAAAAACAGAGCGACTATTTTGAAAAAAATGCAATATTTTTTACTTTTTTCTGTAATAAATATCCCCCAAAAATATATAAAAAACATTTTTTTTTCCTCAGTTTAGGCCGATACGTATTCTTCTACATATTTTTTGTAAAAAAAATCGCAATTAGCGTTTATTGATTGGTTTGCGCAAAAGTTATAGCGTTTACAAAATAGGGGGTAGTTTTATGGCATTTTTATTATTATTATTTTTTTTACTAGTAATGGCGGCGATCAGTGTTTTTTTTCAGTACTGCGACCTTATGGCGGACACTTCGGACACTTTTGACACATTTTTGGGACCATTGGCATTTTTTTAGCGATCAATGCTATAAAAATGCATTGGATTACTATAAAAATGCCATTGGCAGTGAAGGGGTTAACACTAGGGGGCGGGGAAGGGGTTAAGTGTGTTCCTATTCGTGTTCTAACTGTATGGGGGGGGGGACTTACTAGGGGGAATCACTGATCTTCCGTTCATACATTGTATGAACAGAAAATCAGCGTTTCCCCCGCTGACAGGAACGAGCGCTGTGTGTTTACACACACAGCTCCCGTTCCCCGCTCTGTAACGAGCGATCGCGTGTGCCCGGCGGCGATCGTGCCCGCCGGGCACACGCACGGGACTCGGGGGCGAGCGGGGGGCGTGCGCGCGGGCCGCCGGCGGCGCGCACGGGACTCTAGTGGCCGTCGAAGGTGGTGACGTAGAGCTACGGGCTCTCGCGCACCCGTGCCGACCTGCCGCCGTATTACTGCGGCGGCTGGTCGGCAAGCGGTTAAACCAGATTGCCATGCTGCCAGTAAGGGACAATGACCTTTCAATGCTAAGTGGCTTGTGAAATACCTTTCCATTGTGTTCTGCAGATGAATAGCCGTGTCAGAGACGAGACGCCTAGCCAACCGATTAGATAATTGACTAATGTTAATTGTTGTTCTGATTGCTTCATTGTAGTATTTACCCCATGGGGCTTTTGTCTCAACACACATATTCAGGCTATTCAAGCTTTGGGACCAATCTCTGCTGTGTAATTTTCAAGTCCTCATTTGCATGGTTTAAGAGGACCTGAGTGAAGACTGCATACTTTACAATGGACCAATAGGAAAGCGGTTGTTGGGGGCGGGATGTTCCAAATCCTGTATAAAGTGTGCTGTGTACTTTCAATAAAGTGTGACCTGTTACATTCAGCATTAAGCCATGGCTCATGTGTGGATTATTCAGCGATTCCAGGGATATTCCTAGTCGTGGAATATTGGGTGATTTCTTTTATGGGAGAAGAAGGGAATGCTTGACGGGGATATGTTCTACTACCGTCACAGTAGCGGATCGTCCTTCCCTTGCAGCAGATCGTCCTTCCATTGTAGCCGATCGTCCTTCCATTGTAAGCCGATCGTCCGTCCATTGTAGCTGATCGTCCGTCCATTGTAGCCGATCGTCCTTCCATTGTAGCCGATCGTCCTTCCATTGTAGCGGATCTTCCTTCCATTGTAGGCAATCGTCCTTCCATTGTAGCCGATCATCCTTCTATTGTAGCCGATCGTCTATTCTCTGATTTCTTTCCTCCCTGAAAACATCTGCGGAGGCGCGGCGCAGCGTAGAGGTGAGCCGCCGCCCGGGGCACAGTGCAGCTGTTAGCTTGTGATTTACAGCACCCGGCGTAACGGAAAAGGACGCTTTGCAGCGACGGCGAAGCCCTCAGGCAAGACGCCTGAAGTCCGGAGGCGATCGGCTTTCATCCTTGTAGACGGGAATCTGAGCAGCGGAGAAAATTAATCAATTTGACAACTTAGATCATCTCACTGTGGGGGAGGGGGGGGTGTGTTCATTAACATGCAAGGTACAAGTATTATCAATGGGACTGACAGATAACATGGATGTCCCACTACCCAAACAAAGGGCCACTTTACTGTCCTTCAGATCTCAGAGGGGTCAGGTGGGGGTAGAAAATAACCTAGAATCTGTGAATAGAGAAAAGAAGAATTGTGCCCCATATTTGGCATCAGTAGTGTCCCATTATTGGTGTCAGTGGGAGGAATAGTGTCCCCATAATTGGTGTCAGTGGAAGGAATAGTGTCCCCATCATTGGTATCAGTGGGAGAAATAGTGTCCCATCATTGGTATCAGTGGGAGGAATAGTGTCCCATCATTGGTGTCAGTGGGAGGAATAGCGTCCCATCATTGGTGTCAGTGGGAGGAATAGTGTCCCATCATTGATGTCAGTGGGGAGGTATAGTGTCCCATCATTGGTGTCAGTGGGAGGAATAGTGTCCCATCATTGGTATCAGTGGGAGGAATAGTGTCCCATCATTTGTGTCAGTGGGAGGAATAGTGTCCCATCATTGGTATCAGTGGGAGGAATAGTGTCCCATCATTTGTGTCAGTGGGAGGAATAGTGTCCCATCTTTGGTGTCAGTGGGAGAAATAGTGTCCCATCATTGGTGTCAGTGGCAGGAATAGTGTCCCATCATTGGTGTCAGTGGGAGGAATAGTGTCCCATCATTGGACGCCGGCACAGACTCAGTTGAATTGATTGCTTTGTCCGGAGTTCTCCTTTAAGCCCCTCCTCTCCTTTGCAGGTAATAATCGAATCTTCCTCTCCACAATCCCGGCACCGATGGGATCTCTCAGCGATTGTTTTATTACAAAGGGGGGAGGGGGGATTCCATCTCCATCGCAGCAATCTTCCATCAAGCCGGATTTATTTCTCTGAGGAGTGACGGGGGCTGTGCTGGGAAAATCACTTCTGTGACATCTTCTGCGTCTCCCGCCGAGCGCCGTCGTTGGCTTTCTTGTGTGCGGGAAGATTTCTGCTCCCTGCAGGTCGGGAAATTAAATCTCCTATCTGATTGGCTGCCTGGGGCGACTAACATTCCACCCTCTGTACCTGAGTGCCCCGGGGGGGTTCCTCCGCTCATATGAAATATTAAACATATATTGGTTGCACATTGTGTGATCACAGGGGGGGCCCCGAGGTGAGGAGCCCGGAAAAAATACCACTTCTGTGTTATGTCTACAAAGGGGGGGGACAGGTGAATGAGGGAGATACGTTTGGGATACTCGGGCCCCGGGGGGGGAGGGAGGTAGATACATTCGGGCCCCCAGGGGGGGGGACAGGTGACGGATGGAGACACGTTTGGGATACTCGGGCCCCGGGGGGGGAGGGAGGTAGATACATTCGGGCCCCCAGGGGGGGGGACAGGTGACGGATGGAGACACGTTTGGGATACTCGGGCCCCGGGGGGGGAGGGAGGTAGATACATTCGGGCCCCCAGGGGGGGGGACAGGTGACGGATGGAGACACGTTTGGGATACTCGGGCCCCGGGGGGGGAGGGAGGTAGATACATTCGGGCCCCCAGGGGGGGGGGACAGGTGACGGATGGAGACACGTTTGGGATACTCGGGCCCCGGGGGGGGAGGGAGGTAGATACATTCGGGCCCCCAGGGGGGGGACAGGTGACGGATGGAGACACGTTTGGGATACTCGGGCCCCGGGGGGGGAGGGAGGGAGATACATTCGGGCCCCCAGGGGCACATGATTCCTTCTTGTTGATTGGTTGCTAGAGATTACTGTACAGTAATACTGCTCACTGATTGGTTGCTAGAGGTTACAGCACATCATCCCCTCACTGCAGAGGGGCATGATATACATAGGAATGCCGCCTTTATTTACATATGAATGCCACCGGCCTCAGCTATTAACATATGAATGTTCCCTTTATTTACATATGAAACAAGGCCTGCAGGTGAGTCATCTGTACACAACAATAGGGCAGAGCTGGGCAGCATTAGTAGCAGCACTTCACACTGAGATATCAGGACACAGCACAGGACTAAAACTTAAGGGAATTTAAATTGGGATAGTTGGGAGGTATGAGGCAGCTGCTTTGGGCTCCACGACAGTGACAGGGCCCAGGGCAGCTTCCCCTTTTGCCCTGCCTTAAAGACGGCCCTGCTTATGGTGGAGGTCACACTTTTTGCACGGAATTTCTAATCTTCATGAATGCACTTTGCCACTTTACTGGGAAATGGATTCTCATATTCTCATGACTGCTTATGAACTTTTTCAAGTAATTTTTCTTACTTATTTGATGAGGTTACTTTAAGCGCTGCGTTATATTATTTTACATTTATTATCTGGGATTTGTTTTATAAATTTGCCCGGAGTGTTCAGCAGCTCTTATGATTAGAGTTGAGCGGACACCTGGATGTTTGGGTTCAGGTTCCGGACCCGAACTTTAAAAAAAAAAAAAGTTTGGGTTCGGTTCCGGAACCCGAACTCGAACTCCGAACCCCATTGAAGTCAATGGGACACGGACTTTAAAAAAAAAATGCGTGGAGGTCCCCCCAAATTGAATAACCAGACCCTTTAGGTCTGGTATGGATATTAAGGGGAACCCCGCCGTCAATTTAAAAAAAAATGACGTGGGGTTCCCCCCAAATATCCATAACCAGACCCTTCAGGTCTGGTGTGGATATTAAGGGGAACTCCACCCCAAATTTAAAAATGTTCCCCCTAAAATCCACACCAGACCCCTTATCTGAGCACGTTGACCTGGCCGGCCGCAGAAAAGAGGGGGGGACAGAGCACGGCCCCCCCCTCTCCTGAACCGCACCAGGCCACATGCCCTCAACATTGGGAGGGTGCTTTGGGTGCCCACCCAAAGCACCTTGTCCCCATATTGATGGGTTCAAGGGTCTCTTCCCCACAACCCTTGCCCGGTGGTTGTAGGGGTATGCGGGCAGGGGGCTTATCAGAATCTGGAAGACCCCTTTAACAAAGGGGACCCCCAGATCCTGCCCCCCCCTGTGTGAAATGGTAATGGAGTACACTGTACCCCTACCACTTCACGAAGGAAGTGTAAATAGTAGTTTTCAGAAAAAAAAACACACCGTAGAACAAATTACTTTATTAGTTAAACCAGATAAAAATCCAGCGGTGAAAATAGACGGTCGATCGATGCTGCTCCCTGCTCCAACATTGTCTTCTATCCAGCTCCGGGTGATCGGTCCAGCGACGGGTGATCTCTCCAGCGCCGGGTGATCTCTCCAATGACGGGTGATCGGTCCAGCGACGGCCGGTTGGTCCAGCAATGAGAAGATCCATCCATTCAGAGAACAGCTCCGCGAATGACGCGCCGGAGCTTGACGTTTCTTTTATAGGGGAGGCGGGCCACGCGTCAGGTGACTCCGTCCCCCTCTGACGCACACTCTGCTACGTCACTGGGACAGCCCTATTCCTTACCATTGAGGTGGCAGGACATGCCCCTTGCATCAGAGGGGGACGGGGTCACGTGACGCATGGCCCTCCTCCCCTATAAAAGAAACGTCAAAGCTCTGGTGCGTCATTCGCGGAGCTGTGCTCTGAATGGATCTTCTCATCGCTGGACCAACCGTCCATCGCTGGACCGATCACCCGGCGCTGGATAGAAGACAACATTGGAGCAGGGAGCAGCATCGATCGTCTATTTTCACCGCTGGATTTTTATTTGGTTTAATTAATAAAGTAATTTGTTCTACGGTGTGTGTGTTTTTTTTCAGACAACTACTATTTACACTTCCTTCGTGAAATGGTAGGGGTACAGTGTACCCCATTACCATTTCTCACAGGGGGGGGGGCGGGATCTGGGGGTCCCCTTTGTTAAAGGGGTCTTCCAGATTCTGATAAGCCCCCTGCCCGCATACCCCCACAACCACCGGGCAAGGGTTGTGGGGATGAGACCCTTTTCCCCATCAACATGGGGACAAGGTGCTTTGGGGGGCACCCCAAAGCACCCTCCCAATGTTGAGGGCATGTGGCCTGGTGCGGTTCAGGAGAGGGGGGGGCCGCACTCTGCCCCCCCCCCTCTTTTCTGCGGCCGGCCAGGTCAACGTGCTCGGATAAGGGGTCTGGTGTGGATTTTAGGGGGAACTCCACGCCATTTTTTTTTAAATTTGGGGTGGAGTTCCCCTTAAAATCCACACCAGACCTGAAGGGCCTGGTTATGGATATTTGGGGGGAACCCCACGTCATTTTTTTTTTTTAATTGACGGCGGGGTTCCCCTTAATATCCATACCAGACCTAAAGGGTCTGGTTATTGAATTTGGGGGGGACCCCCGCGCATTTTTTTTTCCGAACTCCGAACCCGGACCCGAACTTTCAGCAATTATTCGGGTTCGGGTTCGCTCAACCCTACTCATGAGCATTTTTATGAACGTTTTCAAGAAATGTTTCTTACTTATTTGATGAGGTTACTTTAAGCGCTGCGTTATATTATTTTACATGTATTATCTGGGATTTGTTTTTCAAATTTGCCCAGAGTGTTCAGCAGCTCTTATGATTTGTTTCTTATTATCTTTTTGCGCTGGTATATTTGACTTTTTATTTGGTCATTTCTCCATCTAATGATTGCTGAACTTGTATTATTCCTTGAACACGATTCTCTCTAAGATCTAAACTTCTTATGCCCCGTACACACGATCGGAATTTCTGATGCGTCCTTAACAACAAACGAGTCATCAGCTGTCAACGGGCTTCCCCGCTGACAGCTGAGTGAAGAAAAAAAACATTGCCGGAAATTGATGAAAAAAAACAGCTTGAGGGTCACCCCCAATCTATACCAGGCCTGGTATGTATTTTAAGCGGAACCCCAAGCCAAAAAGGCCTTTCCCCCACAACCCTGACAAGGGCACAGGGCCACCAGATGACATCACCTGGTGGCCCCGCCCCTTACCTATTTAAGAACTGTCAAACGGTGGTCAGCCTTCCTCACAGGCAGATTTGGGGGGGGCCTCTTGTTTAAGCCCAGGGTTGTTGGGAAGAGGCCCTTGTCCCCATCAACATGGGCACAGGGTGCTTTTGGGCAGGCAGAGCCCCTACCCCCAAAGCACTCCCCATGTTAAGGGCATGTGGCCTTGTATCGGGGGATCAGGAAGGCATTTTTTCCCCTGCTGTAGCAAATTGGAGTTTTTTTTGTTTTTTTTGCCTTCCTCTGGATCAACTGTGGGTGTGGAGTTGGGTATATGGGATTGTATGTTATTATTATTATTATTATTTTTTTTTTTTTATGGTTGAACTGGATGGACTTGTGTCTTTTTTCAGCCTGTCTAACTATGTATGGTCCAGGATGGGGGGGCAGCACTACACACATTGGCCCAGATTCACAAAGCACTTACGCCGACGTAAGTGGAAATTTGCGCCGGTAAGAGCAAATGTGCGCCGGCGTATCTGTGCGCCAGACCCACAAACCAACATACGCCTAAAGACTGGCCACCCTACCCCGACGTATCTTAATTACCCCGGCGTAGCGTGGGACGCACTTTTCGTCTAGACGCATGTTGCTGCTCCCATTGATTAGGCATTCAAATATGCAATACGGCGACTCACAAACGTACATGCGCCCGGTGCATGCTGTTTTACATCTGGCGTAAAGTTATTCCCCATAGATGAGGCGCAACCCGGCAACAGACATGCAAATGTCTGCACCAGAGAACACAGGCCGGAGTATTGGGCGTACGTTACGTTCACGGCGTACGTGGTGATCCGGCGTAGCTTAGGCATTTGTCCCGGCGTGGTTGTGAGCATGCGCATAAGGGTGCTGTTTTTATGCGTTCACGTCACGGCGCATGCACAGTTTGTGATACGCTGGGCGTATAACACTGCACCATGCTAGGACCATCATTTGCATGGGGTCACGCCCACTTCCACCTACGCCGGCCTGCGCTTTCGAAACTTACGCCACGCCGACGCAGCGTTGGGAGCAATAGCTTGCTGAATACAGTGCATGCCTCTCCGCGCTGCGCCGGCGTGGAGTACAGCGTTTGCGTTACAGCGGGCGTAATGTGTGCCCACTCTCTGTGAATCTGGTCCATTAGCTTTATATCCAGAGGCGTAGCTTGAAGCTTGTGGGCCCCCGATGCAAAAGTTGACCTGGCCCTGGGCTGTTCTCACCCTGTGCTCCTCTCCAATCAGGAAATAGCTCACAGCTTGTCCCCAGCCAATGAGAATGGAGGGGTGTGGACCGTTGAAGGCAAAGTGGAAGCCCAGTACTGGAGCGTGGCTGTGGGGCCCTTGGGCCAATGGGAGCTGGACTTTGTGGAGGATATGATGATATGACAGGGAGGCCACAGGGGCCCCCTGGAGCTAGGGGTGGGGTTGCGATTGTGACCCCTGCAACCCCTTATGCTACGCCCATGTTTATATAGAAGATGTAATGATAGGCTGCAGGTTTGGATGGGGACAATCGTCATCTCAGGCCGGTGGGCCCCCAGATTCCAGATAAATACAATTCTGACATGAAAAATCTAGACTGAGATTCCCTTTAGCTCTCTTCTATACGATCCTATAATAAAAAATCCCTAAGCAGTTAATATATAACACTCATCATCCTGGAGCCTCCTCCGACCTGATTCACCGCAAGATAAATGCGTCACCGGCAAAAAACATCAATATTAATTCTTCATGCGGACATCAATCTGTTCGTTCCTACTTCAGCCCCCTGCACTCTATAAATCATCCGTCGGAGTAATATACATCTCATAATGATGCAATAAATGTAATTCTAACTGTAAGGTAAAGACCGCGCCGCAGTGAATCCACATCCACCGACCTGTCAGGGTGAATGAAGCCTCCTCAGGAATATTGGAACGTTATGGATTCTTCAACATAAATAGCAACCTCTGGTATAACGCCGATCGATACGGTGTGTACGTGTGTGACATAATCCCCGGTGAGATTGTTAACCAAGAACTCCGCCCCCCCCGTGATAGAAGACGAGATTGTCATTGCATATGGAGGAGCTGGGGCCCTAATAAATGGCCCCAATAACGGCATTTACAGCCAATGGAATGCAAAATAGACCTTCTCCGAAATGCTCTCCAGCCAAGTTCCTGTGTCCTCTGCCATAGGGACGTCACCGATCATCCGATCATGTTTGTAGCTTGTTTTGCTATATTGTTTGGCCAATCGCCACACACGATTTTCATTTTTTTTTATATATGTTATAGTGCAACTATGGGAAAAATTTAAAATGACATGTATGGTGCCGTCTAGGATTAGCATTAGGGTTGTCCCGATACCACTTTTTTAGGACCGAGTACAAGTACGGATACTTTTTTTCAAGTAGTCGCCGATACCGAATACCGATACTTTTTTTAAACGTGTCCCCAAATGCAGCCATGTCCCCCTTATATTGCAGCCATGTATGTCCCCCACATATTCAGCCATGTCATGTCCCCCACATATGCAGCCATGTCATGTCCCCCACATATGCATCCATGTCATGTCCCCCACATATGCATCCATGTCCTGTGCCCCATATTGCAGCCATGTCATGTCCCGTCCCCCATACCTCCGCCGCCGCTGCTGCCGGGTTAATCCCCGTGCAACACAGCGGGCATTACAAGTTTTCGTTGGTAAACTTGTAATACCCGCGGCGCCATGTATAGACACGCGATTGAACAGATCCGTCCAATCGCGAGCAAGGGGGGAGTGTCTATGCACGTATCCGTGTATAGACACTCCCCCCTTGCTCTCGATTGGACGGATCCGTCCAATCGCGTGTCTATACATGGCGCCGCGGGTATTACAAGTTTACCAACGAAAAACTTGTAATGCCCGCTGTGTTGCACGGGGATTGGCGGGCGGCGAGCGGCGTGCAGCGGGGGGGGGGGGGGTATTCTATTTAGGTATCGGGGGTATTTGCGGGAGTACAAGTACTCCCGCAAATACTCGGAATCGGTCCCGATACCGATACTGGTATCGGTATCGGGACAACCCTAATTAGCATTATATGCAGTATCTTGTTCCATGCTGATCGATGCTTTCTAACCCTAGCTATGAGGTCAGACTGGGTGTTTCTGCTCTTTCCTGAGACGAGAGGCAGCAAGAGGAATGCAGAGGGACAAGAGGCTGACACGCCCCCTCTCCTTCTGCATTCCTCTTGTCACTGCTTGTCTGGAAAATTGAATACCTCTAAGTGAGTGGGATTTTCTAGGCAACAGTAATTAGGGGTGACAACTAGGTCATAAAAATACAAATTTATTATAAAAGTTATTACATAAGTTGAATATTACACTTTAAACAGTATCAAAAATATATTTTAAAACCATGCTTGTAGAGAAATGCTGTATATCATCCCATGCCCCAGGACAAGGCTAAGGGCGGGGACGATTTTTTCCAACGCGTTTCAAATTTGTCTTCATCAGGGAAAGTTGTACAGTTATTTTCTCTATAACAACAAAACACAGAAATAAAAAAACACAAAAAACAGAACAGAATAAAGGGTTACATAATCATACATGTGGGTACAATGTGGATACATATATCAGACATATGGGGCAGGGATAGAGGAAGGAGTTAAAAAAAACTCAGAAGGGGAGGGGGAGAGAACCTTAATATGAACTCACCCTTTCCACACATCACTCCTTGATTTACCCTAAGAAAGACATGAGTGTCCCAAAAACAACCGCAGTGGCAGAGTCGGATGGCACCCCAAATGTCCGAAGGGCTGTCTTCCACCTCCAGGGACCCCCACACCATGGAGGGTGGAAAAAATATATGAGTAGATTCAACTCGCTGATCATCAATAAAACCAAAAAGGTGGTCCCAGCTGTAATGCTCAAGCAGAAAACGTATGAGTGATTGTTGTTTCAATAAAGAGAAACACGAGACAAAAAAATATATATAAAAAAGTATATATATAGTAAAAGGATCCACATATAAAGAAAGGGGGCCATGAATAGACTCACCAATTATAGGGAGAGAGGCTCCAATCACTCAAGGCTTGGCCGAACGGCAGTTTCAAAAGGAAGAATCCAGAGAAATATATAGCAGCAAAGGCTGGATAGAGCAAACGCCATATGTCCTTCCACTCCTTCAGGAGATGGGAAGGATGTGTGCTGAGTCAGAACCCCCCTGAGGAAGTTGTATTACGATATGCGTCCGGGGTCAGGAACCACTCCACGTCACTCGTTGTCGTCCCATATTTTCATCGGAGCTACTTTTCTTATGGTGTTACATGCCTTTTATTCTCATCACAAATGTGAGTAACCTGCACGTTTTAAACGTAATAAATTGACCTGATTTTACGGAAGCTCTAAGGCCGCGTACACACGATCAAATCTGTCTGCTGGAAACGGTCTGCTAGACCGTCCCAGCAGACAGATTTGATCGTGTGTACGGGCGAGCCGACGGATTTGGCCACCCGACAGATTTCAAAGCATGCTTTGAAATCTATCGGGTGGGAACCCGTCCGCCCGACGTGTCTGCTGGTTAGTACACTTACCAGCAGACATGTCGTCTCGCACCGGCGCCGAATGGATTCGGCGCATGCGCGGAAGTGTTTTACTTCCTGGTGCGGTGACGTGGCGGCGTCACTGTCACCGCCACGTCACCGACACGTCAGCGCGCCGTCTGCTGGCGGGGATTTTGGTTTGCTTGTGTGTACACGCGAGCAAACCAAAATCCAAACAGACAGATTTGTTCAAATCGGTCGGACATTTATTTCTCATGTTGTTTTTTCCTTTTGCAATTTTGGACTATTTTTTCCTTTCTTGGTTTTCACTTTCACTTATATGAGTATATATATTACCATTTTAATTTAGGTTTGCGTTGCACTGCTTTCTTTATTTTATATAATTTCTGAGTCAGAACCCCCCTGACATCCTTAAATACTTACCTGGGCACAGGTGATAGGCTCCTTGGTTTAACCCTCTCCCCATTGGCCTTAAAAAGGGCGGAAAACTACTGTGTATAGGTGAGATTACTAGGGTAGTAATTGATGCAGAGAACGCCATTGCGTCTCTGCACAAGCCGCACACACCGCGCTCCCAACACAGCACGCGCTCCCGACCTCATCACGCCAACGTCACGCCGCCCACGCACGTCGCATTCAACCCAGACGTCGCAGGGATCCCACATGACCAGAGGACCACGCATATCCGTGCCTCGTCACTGGTGTGTCCGGCAGGCTTAGTGTCTGCACGGAAGGTAAAACCACACCAGGCGTCTGTTCATTTTGCAAATTGAAGCAAAGTGACAATAAAAAACAAAACAGAAACAAATAGGGAAAATGTCAATTTTAACAATTATATAAGTCATATACAGGGTGCAGTAATAAGATCAAGGGACTGATCTAGATAATTGTTCGGAAAAATTCTCAAACGGGGAGAGGTAAAAGAAAGGAGGTTGGTGTGTATATCCCTGATTACCCAGGACATGGAAACGGTGAAAAATTCACCAATAAGGAAAGGGAATGATGGGGGATTTTGAGCCCCCATCATTCAGAAAAAGGAGAATAAAAGTCACCACTGCCGGAGAAGAAAAAAGCCCCCGGGGGCAGGATCGCCCAGGGAGCTAAATAAGCACAAAAGTGCTATTCTCCCCCGGCAGTGGATGGGGGGCACATACCCAGGACACAAAAGGGGGACCATCCGAAAATCTGCCACAAGCAGAGTAGGACATAACATGTCAGTATGGAGGAAGCCCCAATGTCACCCAACATGTACCCATCTAGTATTGCATATAACCAAACTTAAATCATACATTACACCAAAGTGTCTTAGAATATATATAGAAAGTGCATTTGAATTAACAAAATTGCAAGTAAAGATACACTTATAAATAACAAATCCTAATTTCCTCTCAAGTCCCGGAAAAAAACATATCCCCTTGGGTCCGGGTATCGGGAGGGGTTTTTCAACTCTCTTCTGAAGGGGCTGTTTGGTCTTTCCCACATAGAATGAGTTGCATTGACACTGCATCAGATATACCACGCCCCGTGTCTTACAGTTAGCATAATGTTTCAATGCAAAGGTCTCTCCATTAGGTAATGCTAATGTGGTTCTTCTTCTTATGACTTCACATTGAGAACATTGCCCACACGGGAAGGTTCCATAGGTTTTACATATGTTTCCCTTGTATTCACTTTGGACCAATATGGTCCCAAGTGAATCAGCTCTTCTAAAGGTAAGTTGTGGTTTATCTGCAATGAGGTTCCGGAGAATGGGATCTTCTGTGAGTATAGGCCAGAAATTAGAGATAACTTTCCTTATCCGTGTGTGCTCATTAGAGAAGCACAGAATAATTCTCGAATTATACTCTTCGAAATTCGTAGGATGGGGCTTGGTTTTAAAAATCAAACTCCTCCTATTTGTATTTTTAACTCTATTGAACGCTTTCTTAAGGCAGGTTTTTGTATAGCCTCTAGTGAACAAACGAAGAGCAAGGGCGTGGGCGTGGTCCTCCGGTCATGTGGGATCATGTGGGATCCCTGCGACGTCTGGGTTGAATGCGACGTGCGTGGGCGGCGTGACGTTGGCGTGATGAGGTCATCGGGGCGCGCCGCTCCCTGTGTTGGGAGCGCGGTGTGTGCGGCTTGTGCAGAGACGCAATGGCGTTCTCTGCATCAATTACTACCCTAGTAATCTCACCTATACACAGTAGTTTGCCGCCCTTTTTGGGCCAACGGGGAGGGGGTTAAACCAAGGAGCCTATCACCTGTGCCCAGGTAAGTATTTAAGGATGTCAGGGGGGTTCTGACTCAGCACACATCCTTCCCATCTCCTGAAGGAGTGGAAGGACATATGGCGTTTGCTCTATCCAGCCTTTGCTGCTATATATTTCTCTGGATTCTTCCTTTTGAAACTGCCGTTCGGCCAAGCCTTGAGTGATTGGAGCCTCTCTCCCTATAATTGGTGAGTCTATTCATGGCCCCCTTTCTTTATATGTGGATCATTTTACTATATATATACTTTTTTATATATATTTTTTTGTCTCGTGTTTCTCTTTATTGAAACAACAATCACTCATACGTTTTCTGCTTGACCATTACAGCTGGGACCACCTTTTTGTTTTTTTTTGCTGATCAGCGAGTTGAATCTACTCATATATTTTTTCCACCCCCCATGGTGTGGGGGTCCCTGGAGATAGGAGACAGCCCCTTTGGACATTTGGGGTGCCATCCGACTCTGCCACTGCGGTTGTTTTTGGGACACTCATGTCTTTCTTAGGGTAAATCAAGGAGTGATGTGTGGAAAGGGTGAGTTCATATTAACCACTTCCCGACGGCCGTACGAATATTTGCGGCCGTCGGGCTGTCCTGAATCTCTGACAGGGCGCATATATGCGCCCTGTGCTTTTAATGGCCACTAGAGGGCGCGCGAGCGCCGCCGGCGGCGCGCGTGTGCCCGCTGCATTCCTGAGATGCCGATGCGCGTGCCCGGCGGCCGCGATGTCCGCCAGGCACTCGCAATCGGCGGTTACAGGGACAAGACATGGATCTCTGTGTGTAAACACAGAGATCCATGTCCTGTCAGGGAGTGAGGTGACCAATCTGTGTCTCTTGTACATAGGGACACAGCATCGGTCACCTCCCCCAGTCACCCCCCTCCCCCCACACAGTTAGAACACACCCAGAATACATTTAACCCCTTCCTCACCCCCTAGTGTTAACCCCTTCACTGCCAGTCACATTTATACAGTAATTAGTGCATTTTTATAGCACTGATCTCAGTATAAATGTGAATGGCGCCAAAAATGTGTCAAAAGTGTCCGATGTGTCCACCATAACGTCGCAGTCCCAATAAAAATCGCAGATCGCCTCCATTACTAGTAAAAAAAAAAATTATAAAAATTAATAATAATTCTGTCCCCTATTTTGTATGCGCTATAACTTTTGTGCAAACCAGTCGCTTATTGCGATTTTTTTTTTTTTTTTTTTTTTTACCAAAAATATGTAGAATAATACGTATCGGCCTAAACTGAGAATTTTTTTTATTTTATTTTTTAAAAAATGGGCTATTTATTATAGTAACAAGTAAAAAATATTGACTTTTTTTCAAAATTGTCGCTCTTTTTTTGTTTATAGCGCAAAAAATAAAAACCGTAGAGATGATCAAATACCACCAAAAGAAAGCTCTATTTGTGGGAAAAAAAGGACGCCAATTTTGTTTGGGAGCCACGTCGCACGACCGCGCAATTGTCAGTTAAAGCGACGCAGTGCCAGAAGCTGAAATTTCACCTGGTCAGGAAGGGTTATAAGTGCCCAGTAAGGAAGTGGTTAAGGTTCTCTCCCCCTCCCCTTCTGAGTTTTTTGAACTCCTTCCTCTATCCCTGCTCCATATGTCTGATATATGTATCCACATTGTACCCACATGTATGATTATGTAACCCTTTATTCTGTTCTGTTTTTTGTGTTTTTTTATTTCTGTGTTTTGTTGTTATAGAGAAAATAACTGTACAACTTTCCCTGATGAAGACAAATTTGAAACGCGTTGGGAAAATTGTCCCCGCCCTTAGCCTTGTCCTGGGGCATGGGATGATATACAGCATTTCTCTACAAGCATGGTTTTAAAATATATTTTTGATACTGTTTAAAGTGTAATATTCAGCTTATGTAATAACTTTTGTAATAAATTAGTATTTTTATGACCTAGTTGTCACCCCTAATTACTGTTGCCTAGAAAATCCCACTCACTTAGAGGTATTCAATTTTCCATTGATCTAGGGATGATGGCAACATCATGCCACCACACATGAGCCAACCTGTGTCACTGCTTGTCTTGGAAAACTGCTGACACGCCCCTCTCCCTCTGCATTCCTCTTGCCACTGCTTGTCCAGGGAAAGTACTGACACTCCCCTCTCTTTCTGCATTCCTCTTGCTGCTGTTTGTCTCAAAAAACTGCTGACACGCCCCCTCTCCCTCTGTATTCCTCATGCCGCTGCCTGTCTTGGAAATCTGCTGACACGCCCCTCTCCTTCTGCATTCCTCTTGTTGCCGCTTGTCTCGAGAAACTGCTGACATGCCCCTCTCTCTCTGCATTCCTCTTGCTGCCGCTTGTCTCGGAAATCTGCTCACACTTTTCATTTCTCTTGCGGCTGCTTTCTCTGGAAACTGCTGACACGCCCCCTCTCCCTCTGTATTCCTCTTACCACTGCTTGCCTTGGAAAACTTCTGACATGCCCCCTCCCTCTGCATTTTTCTTGCCACTGCTTGTTTTGGAAATCTGCTGACACCCCCCCCCTCTCCTTCTGCATTCCTCTTGTTGCTGCTTGTCTCGAGAAAGTGCCGACGTGCCTCTCTCCCTCTGCATTCCTGTTGTCACTGCTTGTCCAGGGAAAGTACTGACACTCCCCTTCCTTTCTGCATTCCTCTTGCCGCTTACTGTCTCGAAAAACTGCTGGCACGCCCCCTCTCCTTCTGCATTTCTCTTGTCACTGCTTGTCCAGGGAAAGTACTGACACGCCCCCTCCCTCTGTATTCATCTTGCAGCTGCTTTTTCTGGAAACTGCTGACACGCCCCCTCCCTCTTATCGCTGCTTGGCTTGGAAAACTGCTGACATGCCCCCTCTTGCCGCTGCTTGTTTTGAAAAACTGCTGACATGCCCCCTCTCCTTCTGTATTCCTCTTGTTGCTGCTTGTCTCGAGAAACTGCCGACATGCCCCTCTCCCTCTGCATTCCTGTTGTCACTGCTTGTCCAGGGAAAGTACCGACACTCCCCTTCCTTTCTGCATTCCTCTTGCTGCTTCTTGTCTCGAAAAACTGCTTACACGCCTCCTCTCCTTCTGCATTTCTCTTGTTGCTGCTTGTCTTTGGAAACTGCTGACACGCCTCCTCCGTCTGCATTTATCTTGCCGCTGCTTTTTCTGGAAACTGCTGACACACCCCCTTCCTCTGCATTCCTCTTATCGTTGCTTGTCTGGGAAAACTGCTGACACGCCCCCTCCCTCTTGAATCCTCTTGCCACTGCTTGTCATGGAAAACTGCTGACACGCTCCCTCCCTCACAATTCCTCTTGCTGCTGCTTGTCTTGGAAACTGCTGACACATCCCCTTCCTCAGCTTGTCTGGGAAAACTGCTGACACGCCCCCTCCCTCTTGAATCCTCTTGCCACTGCTTGTCATGGAAAACTGCTGACACGCTCCCTCCCTCACAATTCCTCTTGCTGCTGCTTGTCTTGGAAACTGCTGATACGCCCCCTCCCTCTGCATTCCTCTTGCCGCTGCTTTCTTGGAAACTGCTGACATGCCCCCTCCCTCTGCATTCCTCTTGCCGCTGCCCTACCGAATATTTTGTGTGTGAAAGACAAGAAAGAGCCTGCAGGGGGCGTGTTTGTGAATTCTTCTCCTGCGCGGTACAGCAGGGTTCCCAAGGCTCCAGATTGGTGATATGCTGCACTGGGGTGGACTGGAGCCATGATGGAAAACTAGGAAAAGAAAAGCTTGTTCACCAGAATGTAATAATAAACGCTGAACACTACCATCGTTAGGACCGTCCACATTCATCAGATCAAATGAAAATCTCATAACATTCATAGCAACTCCTAAAACCCTATAAAGGGATACAGAAAAAGCACATAGTCATATGACGTCCACAAAGGGGGTCTCCCATCCTGGGTGGGCGTCATATGACGTCCTGGGCTTTGTGCGGTGATATCTGAATGATGGGTGCACCTAGAGGCATCATTCAGATATCATGGTTTGCCGGCGGCGATCCTGCGCACCATAAGAATGATCATAGTGGTGGTTCCGCCAATTGATCGTTCTCCCACCACTATCCGTTGCTTCTCCGGGCTCTCCTGTGCCATCGGGGGCCTGGAGAAAGAATTGCCCAGCGCCGGATAGGAAGCATAGAGATGACTGGCGACCAGATGGTCACCAGTCACCTCTATGACATTCAGAGGCCCGGGCGTGATGTGATTACGTCACGCCCGGGTACTAGGAAGTAAACAAAGCCGCAATTGCGGCTAGTAACCATGAGGTTGTGAATTTTTTTCACGATCTCATGCTTTCCAGCCTGGAGGAGAGATGTGGGGTGTTATTGACCATCTCTCCATAAAGAGGACCTGTCACAGTGATTCCTATTATAAGGGATGTTTACATTCCTTGTAAATAGGAATAAAAGTGATAAAAAAATTAATGTAAAAGTGTAAAAAATTAATAAATAAGTAAAATAAAAATAAAAAATAAAATAAAATGTAAAACGCCCCTGTCCCCGGTAGCTCGCGCTCAGAAGCGAACGCACACGTAAGTCCCGCCCACGTATGTAAACATCGTTCAAACCACACATGTGAGGTGTCGCCGCGTGCGTTAGAGCGCCAGCAACAATTCTAGCACTAGACCTCCTCTGTAAGGCCCTGTACACACGATCAGACATGTCTGATGAGACTTGTCCAACGGACCGTTTTCATCAGACAACTCTGAACTTGTCTGATGGTCTGATGTGCGTACACACCATCGGACCAAAATCCGATCAGACCAGAACGCGGTGACGTAGAACACGACGACGTAATGAAAAAACGAAGTTCAATGCTTCCAAGCATACGTCGACTTGATTCTGAGCATGCGCGGGTTTTTGGTCCGATGATTTCGTGTACTAACCATCGAACCAGGTTTCCATCGGACAGGTTTTAAAGCAAGTTTTAAAACTTTGGTCCGCTGGAAAACGGTCCGATAGGCCGTACACACCATCAAACTGGTCCAATGAAACCGGTCTGCAGACCAGTTTCATCGGACATGTCCGATCGTGTGTACGCGGCCAAACTCTAAACTGGTAACCTGTAAAAAATTTCAAAGCATTGCCGATGGAGATTTTTAAGTACCGAAGTTTGGCGCCATTCCGTGAGTGTGCGCAATTTTAAAGCGTGACATGTTAGGTATCGATTTACTCGGTGTAACATCATCTTTCATATTATACAAAAAAATCGGGCTAACTTTACTGTTTTGTTATTTTTTAATTCATGAAACCATTTTTTTCCAAAAAAAAGGCGGTTGAAAAATTATTGCGCAAATATAATGCGAGATAAAAAGTTGCAACGACCGCCATTTTATTCCCTAGGGCAGGGGGGTCAAACTTAATTTAATTGTGGGCCACATCATCATTATGATTGCCCTCAAAAGGGCCAGTTGTATCTGTAAGATTAGATGTCCAGCGCATCACCTCCCCTTTCATTAAATGTTAGGAGCCCCCCCACCATCAGACGTTGAGTCCCCCACTCTTCTTTACATCACAGTGCACCCCCCTTTCCTTATGCTGCTTCTGGGAAGAAGATGGATGCATTGCTTGTAAGCAGAAAGTAAGGGACTGAAGGAGGACCAGAGGAGGGCTGGAGCTCTCCAACAGCTGCAGAAGTGGTGCGAGGGCCACATGAAATAGCCTGAAGGGCCGGATTTGGCCCGCGGGCCTTGTGTTTGACACCTGTGCCCTAGGGTGTCTGCTAAAAAAACATATTTAATGTTTGGGGGTTCTGAGTAATTTTCTAGGAAAAGAATGATGATTTGTACATGTAGGAGAGAAGTGCAAGAATAGGCCCCCCAGTATGGAGTTGGTATAAAAGCCTGGGATTGAAGGGGTTAAATGTAACCATATTGCTACACTTAGAGGCGCCTCTCTTCTTTTTTATACTCAGCTGTGACATGACGCTACTCTTATATCAAGACATCGCTTGTATATCAAGGCAAAATGTATTAACACATTTTGCTTGTCTAGAAAAACGCTCTCAAACCAAGTTACTCTCAAACCAAGGTTTTACTGTACCACTTTTCCTTCAGGAAGAATCGACCCTCCTTACAATAGACAAATAAATGTTAACTACTGTATCCAAACCCTAATAAATAATTCAGCCTAAATAAAGGAAAGTGCGGGGGAGGGGGTCGGGGGAAGGGGGGGGGGGGGGGGGTCGGCTGTAAGCTCCGGCTTTCCGCTGCCACTTTCATTATAACTGGACAAGACTTTTTATTGATCATTTCAAGTCAATGGCGGAGAGCGTTTCGCACCTCCTTCAGAGGTCTGTCCTCCTAAAAACACAAGCGGGTGTAATTAAATGTAAGGCGACAGAATGAGAGGGGGGGGGGCGGCGATCGATACAGTTAGCGCGGCCCCTTTTTGCGATTCAGCACTGTGTCGCTTTAACTGACAATTGCGCGGTCGTGCGACGTGGCTCCCAAACAAAATTGGCGTCCTTTTTTCCCCACAAATAGAGCTTTCTTTTGGTGGTATTTGATCACCTCGGCGGTTTTTATTTTTTGCGCTATAAACAAAAATACAGCGGCAATTTTGAAAAAAAAAATATATAAAAAAAAAAAACATTTTTTCCCTCAGTTTAGGCCGATACGTATTCTTCCAATTGTTCCGTATTCTTGGTAGAAAAAAATCGCAATAAGCGTTTATCGATTGGTTTTGCGCAAAATTTATAGCGTTTACAAGATAGGGGATAGTTTTATGCCATTTTTATAAAAAAATAATTTTTTACTACTAATGCCGGCGATCAGTGATTTTTTTTTTCGTGACTGCGACATTATGGCGGACACATCAGACACTTTTGACACATTTTTGGGACCATTGTCATTTATACAGCGATCAGTGCTGTAAAAATGCACTGATTACTGTGAAAATTACAATTGCAGTTTGGGAGTTAACCACAAGGGGGCACTGAAGGGGTTAAGTGTGACCTCATGTGTGTTTCTAAGTGTAGGGGGGCGGGGCTGGATGTGTGACGTCATTGATCGTGTTTCCCTATATTAGGGAACACACGATCACTGCCACTGCCACAATGAAGAACGGGGAAGGTTTGTTTACACTCACCTCTCCCTGTTCTTCAGCTCCGGTGACCGATCGCGGGACTCCGGCGGCGATCGGGTCCGCGGGTACGGAGCTTCGGACCGGGTGGCAAGCGGGCGCGCGCCCACGACCCACGGCTGGGCATTTAACAATCACGTACAGGTACGTGATTGTGCCCAGCGGTGCCATTCTGACAACGTATATGGGCGTTAGGCGGTCCTTAAGTGGTTAAAGTTTTGAAGTAAAGGTGCTGCCTAGGAGCAGACACCACGTGATACCCGCTGAACACATGAAGAAAGGGAGGTGCAAAAAGGCATAGGACACCAGCTAAAATCTATCAGTAATTAGAAAGCAACCCCGCCCCTTGTCAGTGCAAATTAATATCAGCTGGTTCGGTCTCACCTGATGGCCTATAAAAAGGTGTCTCATTACCAAGGTGTCACAAAAGAAACTTCTCATTAATTGTAAAAGCAAAGAGCCCTCTCAAGACCTTTGTAACCTTATTGCTGCAAAACGTACGGATGACATTGGTTACAGAAGGATTTCTAAACGTCTCATTGTTGCAGTGAGCACTGTTGGGGCCATAATCCAGAAGTGGAAAGAACATACTTTCACCACAAACCGGCCACAACCAGGTGCTCCTCACAAGACAGAGGAGTGAAAAGAATAATCAGAAGAGTTGTCCAAGAGCCGAGGAGCACTTGTGGAGAGCTTCAGAAAGACCTGGAATTAGCAGGCACACAATAAGTAATGCCCTCCCCCGCCATGACCTGTATGCACGCTCACCATGCACCCGCCATGACCTGTACGCACGCTCACCACGCACCCACCATGACCTGTATGCACGCTCACTACGCACCCGCCATGACCTGTATGCACGCTCACTACGCACCCGCCATGACCTGTATGCACGCTCACCACGCACCCGCCATGACCTGTATGCACGCTCACCATGCAACCGCCATGGCCTGTATGCATGCTCACCACGCACCCACCGTGACCTGTATGCACGCTCACCACGCACCCGCCATGACCTGTATGCACGCTCACCACGCAACCGCCATGGCCTGTATGCATGCTCACCACGCACCCGCCATGACCTGTATGCACGCTCACCACGCACCCACCATAACCTGTATGCACGCTCACCACGCACCCACCATGACCTGTATGCACGTTCACCATGCACCCGCCGTGACCTGTATGCACGCTCACTACGCACCCGCCGTGACCTGTATGCACGCTCACCACGCACCCGCTGTGACCTGTATGCACGCTCACCACGCACCCGCCATGACCTGTATGCACGCTCACCACGCACCCGCTGTGACCTGTATGCACGCTCACCACGCACCCACCGTGACCTGTATGCACGCTCACCACGCACCCGCCGTGACCTGTATGCACGCTCACCACGCACCCACCGTGACCTGTATGCACGCTCACCACGCACCCGCCGTGACCTGTATGCACGCTCACCATGCAACCGCCATGGCCTGTATGCATGCTCACCACGCACCCACCGTGACCTGTATGCACGCTCACCACGCACCCGCCATGACCTGTATGCACGCTCACCACGCACCCGCTGTGACCTGTATGCACGCTCACCACGCAGCCGCCATGACCTGTATGCACGCTCACCACGCAACCGCCATGGCCTGTATGCATGCTCACCACGCACCCACCGTGACCTGTATGCACGCTCACCACGCACCCGCCATGACCTGTATGCACGCTCACCACGCAACCGCCATGGCCTGTATGCATGCTCACCACGCACCCGCCGTGACCTGTATGCACGCTCACCACGCAACCGCCATGGCCTGTATGCATGCTCACCACGCACCCGCCATGACCTGTATGCACGCTCACCACGCACCCGCCATGACCTGTATGCACGCTCACCACGCACCCGCTGTGACCTGTATGCACGCTCACCACGCACCCACCGTGACCTGTATGCACGCTCACCACACACCCGCCGTGACCTGTATGCACGCTCACCACGCACCCGCCATGACCTGTATGCACGCTCACCACGCACCCGCCATGACCTGTATGCACGCTCACCACGCACCCGCTGTGACCTGTATGCACGCTCACCACGCACCCACCGTGACCTGTATGCACGCTCACCACGCACCCGCTGTGACCTGTATGCACGCTCACCACGCACCCACCGTGACCTGTATGCACGCTCACCACGCACCCGCCGTGACCTGTATGCACGCTCACCACGCACCCGCCGTGACCTGTATGCACGCTCACCACGCACCCGCCATGACCTGTATGCACGCTCACCACGCAACCGCCATGGCCTGTATGCATGCTCACCACGCACCCGCCGTGACCTGTATGCACGCTCACCACGCAACCGCCATGGCCTGTATGCATGCTCACCACGCACCCGCCATGACCTGTATGCACGCTCACCACGCACCCACCATGGCCTGTATGCACGCTCACCACGCACCCACCGTGACCTGTATGCACGCTCACCACGCACCCGCCATGACCTGTATGCACGCTCACCATGCAACCGCCATGGCCTGTATGCATGCTCACCACGCACCCACCGTGACCTGTATGCACGCTCACCACGCACCCGCCATGACCTGTATGCACGCTCACCACGCACCCGCCGTGACCTGTATGCACGCTCACCACGCACCTGCCATGACCTGTATGCACGCTCACCACGCAACCGCCATGACCTGTATGCACGCTCACCATGCAACCGCCATGGCTTGTATGCACGCTCACCACGCACCCGCTGTGACCTGTATGCACGCTCACCACGCACCCACCGTGACCTGTATGCACGCTCACCACGCACCCGCCGTGACCTGTATGCACGCTCACCACGCACCCGCCGTGACCTGTATGCACGCTCACCACGCAACCGCCATGGCCTGTATGCATGCTCACCACGCACCCGCCATGACCTGTATGCACGCTCACCACGCACCCACCATGGCCTGTATGCACGCTCACCACGCACCCACCGTGACCTGTATGCACGCTCACCACGCACCCGCCATGACCTGTATGCACGCTCACCACGCACCCGCCATGACCTGTATGCACGCTCACCATGCAACCGCCATGGCCTGTATGCACGCTCACCACGCACCCACTGTGACCTGTATGCACGCTCACCACGCACCCGCCCTGACCTGTATGCACGCTCACCACGCACCCGCTGTGACCTGTATGCACGCTCACCACGCACCCACCGTGACCTGTATGCACGCTCACCACGCACCCGCTGTGACCTGTATGCACGCTCACCACGCACCCACCGTGACCTGTATGCACGCTCACCACGCACCCGCCGTGACCTGTATGCACGCTCACCACGCACCCGCCGTGACCTGTATGCACGCTCACCATGCAACCGCCATGGCCTGTATGCATGCTCACCACGCACCCACCGTGACCTGTATGCACGCTCACCACGCACCCGCCATGACCTGTATGCACGCTCACCACGCAACCGCCATGGCCTGTATGCATGCTCACCACGCACCCGCCGTGACCTGTATGCACGCTCACCACGCAACCGCCATGGCCTGTATGCATGCTCACCACGCACCCGCCATGACCTGTATGCACGCTCACCACGCACCCACCATGGCCTGTATGCACGCTCACCACGCACCCACCGTGACCTGTATGCACGCTCACCACGCACCCGCCATGACCTGTATGCACGCTCACCATGCAACCGCCATGGCCTGTATGCATGCTCACCACGCACCCACCGTGACCTGTATGCACGCTCACCACGCACCCGCCATGACCTGTATGCACGCTCACCACGCAACCGCCATGGCCTGTATGCATGCTCACCACGCACCCGCCATGACCTGTATGCACGCTCACCACGCACCCACCATGACCTATATGCACGCTCACCACGCACCCACCATGACCTGTATGCACGCTCACCACGCACCCGCCGTGACCTGTATGCACGCTCACCACGCACCTGCCATGACCTGTATGCACGCTCACCACGCAACCGCCATGACCTGTATGCACGCTCACCATGCAACCGCCATGGCCTGTATGCACGCTCACCACGCACCCACCGTGACCTGTATGCACGCTCACCACGCACCCGCCATGACCTGTATGCACGCTCACCATGCAACCGCCATGGCCTGTATGCATGCTCACCACGCACCCACCGTGACCTGTATGCACGCTCACCACGCACCCGCCATGACCTGTATGCACGCTCACCACGCAACCGCCATGGCCTGTATGCATGCTCACCACGCACCCGCCGTGACCTGTATGCACGCTCACCACGCACCTGCCATGACCTGTATGCACGCTCACCACGCACCCGCTGTGACCTGTATGTACGCTCACCACGCACCCACCGTGACCTGTATGCACGCTCACCACGCAACCGCCATGGCCTGTATGCATGCACACCACGCACCCGCCGTGACCTGTATGCACGCTCACCACGCAACCGCCATGGCCTGTATGCATGCTCACCACGCAACCGCCATGACCTGTATGCACGCTCACCACGCACCCACCATGGCCTGTATGCACGCTCACCACGCACCCACCGTGACCTGTATGCACGCTCACCACGCACCCGCCATGACCTGTATGCACGCTCACCACGCAACCGCCATGGCCTGTATGCATGCTCACCACGCACCCGCCGTGACCTGTATGCACGCTCACCACGCACCCGCCATGACCTGTATGCACGCTCACCACGCAACCGCCATGGCCTGTATGCATGCTCACCACGCACCCGCCATGACCTGTATGCACGCTCACCACGCACCCACCATGACCTATATGCACGCTCACCACGCACCCACCATGACCTGTATGCACGCTCAGCACGCACCCGCCGTGACCTGTATGCACGCTCACCACGCACCTGCCATGACCTGTATGCACGCTCACCACGCACCCGCTGTGACCTGTATGTACGCTCACCACGCACCCACCGTGACCTGTATGCACGCTCACCACGCACCCGCCATGACCTGTATGCACGCTCACCACGCAACCGCCATGGCCTGTATGCATGCTCACCACGCACCCGCCGTGACCTGTATGCACGCTCACCACGCAACCGCCATGGCCTGTATGCATGCTCACCACGCAACCGCCGTGACCTGTATGCACGCTCACCACGCAACCGCCGTGACCTGTATGCACGCTCACCACGCACCCACCATGGCCTGTATGCACGCTCACCACGCACCCACCGTGACCTGTATGCACGCTCACCACGCACCCACCGTGACCTGTATGCACGCTCACCACGCACCCGCCGTGACCTGTATGCACGCTCACCACGCACCCACCGTGACCTGTATGCACGCTCACCACGCACCCGCCGTGACCTGTATGCACGCTCACCACGCACCCGCCATGACCTGTATGCACGCTCACCATGCAACCGCCATGGCCTGTATGCATGCTCACCACGCACCCACCGTGACCTGTATGCACGCTCACCACGCAACCGCCATGGCCTGTATGCATGCTCACCACGCACCCACCGTGACCTGTATGCACGCTCACCACGCACCCGCCATGACCTGTATGCACGCTCACCACGCAACCGCCATGGCCTGTATGCATGCTCACCACGCACCCGCCGTGACCTGTATGCACGCTCACCACGCAACCGCCATGGCCTGTATGCATGCTCACCACGCACCCGCCATGACCTGTATGCACGCTCACCACGCACCCACCATGGCCTGTATGCACGCTCACCAAGCACCCGCCGTGACCTGTATGCACGCTCACCACGCACCCGCCATGGCCTGTATGCACGCTCACCACGCACCCGCCATAGCCTGTATGCTAAGGTGACCAGACATCCCCAGTTTCAGGGGACAGTCCCCTGATTGAGGACACTGTCCCCGGACCAAGTCTGTCCCTTGTTTTGTCCCCAGATTGGATTTAATAGGGGGCAGGGGCAATTTCAACGACAATCAGTGCAGAATTAAAATAATTGAATTACACCCCCCCTCCCGCTCCCCCGTGCCTACTAGCATAGGGGGGGTTGCATTTTTCCCATTATCTGTGCCCCTTTCTGATGATCATGTGCTGGTCGGAGTGGAGGGAATATTTCTTCAGTTTCGAGTGCATGCCCATCCAGCTCCGCTCGCATGTTCTTCTGCCTTGGCTCAAATCCCGGCCAGCCGCCTGCCTATCTCCTTGCCTTCCCTGGGGGAGTGATCTTCCTCCGCTCCCCATCCAGTAGTAGCCGGGGCCCAGAGAATGAGACTTGAGAGGCTGTGAGGCGGGCGGCGACGGGCAGAGAGTCGCTGATTGCCGCCATTACTAGTAAACAAAAAATATGTCCCCGGATTTCATTTAAAAAATCTGGTCACCTTACTGTACGCACGCTCACCACGCACCCGCCATGACCTGTATGACCGCTCACCACTTACCACTCCATTGCTGCTGAAGAAGAAGCACCGTGGAGATCGGTTAGTTTGCTGCACAACATTTAGACAAGCCTTTGAAATACGGGGAGAATATCGTCTGGTCAGAGGAGAATAACGTTAAACTCTTTGGAGGCCATAATACACCCCATGTCTGGAGGTCACATCACCCCAAAAACACCCCCCCCCATGCCAACAGTGAGGTTTGGAGGTGGGGACATCATGGTGGGGGCGGGGCTGTTTTTCAGCATACGGTACCGGCAAACTTCATTTCATTGGAGGAAGGAGGAATGGTGATAAAAATCTGCCGCCATTTACCAGGATGATGGAGATAAAACGAGGGAAGAGATCTCAGAAGGACAATCATCCCAAACACAGAGCCAAGGAGGAAGGAAATAAAGAATGGCCCGGCCAATCACCTGCCTTCCCCAAGTCCCTCTACAAGCCAATAGGAGAATGAAGATTCGCAGTCCAAGGACCACGGCTGTGGAACGACCTACCAACTAACATCCGTATGGAAGAAAAACATTGGGCCTTTAGAAAAAAAACGTAAGACCCGCCTCTTCTGAAGGATCAGGACGACAATGGATACAAAGCGCCTTGAGGCGATTGGGTTTGCATTTGTAGCGCTATACAAGTTACTCACTCACTCACTCATCCCATAGAAAGTCTATGGGAAGAACTAAAGATCAAAGTTCATAGAAGAGGTACACGGAACCTTCAAGATCTGAAGATGTTTGTGTGGAAGAAGAATGGGCCAAAATCACACCTGAGCCATGCAGGCGACTCGTTTCTCCATACAGGAGGCTTCTTCAAGCCGTCATCACCAACAAAGGACTTTCTACCAAATATAAACCACTTCCCATCCGCCCACCGACTTTTTACGGCCACAAGGTGGCTCTAAAATGCTGGGAGGCTGTCAATATACGGCCTCTGGCCTCCCGCTGCTGGGGGGCTTGTGCGTGCCTGGCGGCCGCGATGTCCTTAAGGCGCCCGCGATTGGCAGTCACAGAGCAGGGACGTAAATCCACGTCCTGTCAGGGAGAGGAGACCGATGCTGTGTCCCTTGCACATAGGGACACCGATCGGTCACCTCTCCCAGTCAGTCCCCACCCCCCACAGTAAGAATCACTCCCAAGGGAACACATTTAACCCCTTCCTCACCATTTAGTGTTAGCCCCTTCCCTGCCAGTCACATTTTTACAGAAATCAGTGCATATTTATAGCACTGTTCGCTGTATAAATGTGAATGATCCCAAAAATGTATCAAAAGTGTCCGATGTGTCAGCCATAATGTCTCAGTCACGATAAAAATCGCTGATCGCCGCCATTCTTAGTAAATAAATAAATAAATGTCATAATTCTATCCCCTATTTTGTAAACACTATGGGCCAGATTCTCGTAGTTTTCCATTTTTTCGGCATAGCGTATCCCATTTACGCTACGCCTCTGCACTTTTTACAGGCAAGTGCTGTATTCTCAAAGCACTTGCTCCGTAATTTGCGGCGGCGTAGCGTAAAGGGGACGGGGTAAGGCCGCGTAATTCAAATAGGGAAGGAGGGGGCCGTGCTGTATTTAAATTAAGAGTGCCCCCGTGCCGAACGAACTGCGCATGCGCCGGCCGTAAACGTAGCCCGCTGAACATGCTGCATAGTACGCCGCAAATACATTGATTTTGACGTCAACGTAATTAACGTACAGCCCTATTCGCGATGAGTTACGTATACGACGTAAATGACGGAAAAAAACAACGCTGTCCTGACGTCCATACTTAACATGACGTACGGTGGACATACGCAAGGTTACCCCTCATATAGCAGGGGTAACCTTACGCTTACGCAAACGACGTAAACTACAACGACGGCACGCAAATAAGTTCGGGAATCGGCGTATCACGCACATTTGCATATTCGGCGCAGAAATCAATGGGAACGCCACCTAGCGGCCAAACGTAACATTGCAACTTAGATCCGACGGTGTTAGTGACGTACGCCAGTCGGATCTACGCCAAATCTATGCGTAACTGATTCTAAGAATCAGTCGCATAGATAGGAGGGCTCAGAAACAGAGATACGGTGGCGTATCTGGAGATACACCATCGTATCTCTTCTGAGAATCTGGCCCTATGAATTTTGTGCAAACCAATTAATAAACGCTTATTGCGATTTTTTAACAAAAATATGTAGAAGAATACGTATCGGCCTACACTGAGGAAACAAAAAACTTTTTTTTATTTATTTTTTTATGGATATTTATTATAACAAAAAGTAAAAAATATATTTTTTTTTCAAAATTGTCGCTCTATTTTTGTTTATAGCGCAAAAAATAAAAACCGCAGAGGTGATCATATACCACCAAAAGAAAGCTCTATTTGTGGGGGGCAAAGGACGTCAATTTTGTTTTGGAGCCACGTTGCACAACCGCGCAATTGTCATTCAAAGCGTGACATCGCTGAAATTTCGCCCGGGCCGGAAGGGGGTTATATGTGCCCAGTAAGTGGTTAAATACATTTCAGTTGGTGGGTTCATAAAACTTTTTCCCCGCGTCCTTCTATTTTATTACACAGAACTTCATTTGTGAACGGATTTGTTTTGGTGTCTTTGTATGTATGGATTGTCAAGAGCACCTTTTCCAATAGATTTACCGAGAAAAATGGTGAAGCGTTCAATTCTTATTCCACCCGCTGTGTATCAATACATAAAGAGGTGCTTGAAACAGAACATAGGGTAAGAACTGTTCAGCAGCACGATGGTGTCACCTTCAGAAGGTCCATGTCTACTTGCATCTGTGGGCGTTGTTGTAATATAGAAAATGAATAGGAGCTCTTGAGAGACACGAGTGGAATAGTTTGTATTGTTTTTATACATATCTGAGCATTTTATGGGATGTTTTATCTGGAAACAATTTATAAGATTCTATTGACACCGATAAGTGGGAGAAAACCGTCATGGATGATGGAGAAGGTTCTGTGATAGAAAGGAGGACATGAGAAGAGGAAGATGTGGGTTCTGCTAACAGCCATACCCAATGGCAGGGCCGCCATCAGGGGGGTACAGGCAGTACACCTGCTAGGGGCCCGGAGGTCCCCAGGGCCCCGGATGAGGGGAACTGAGGGAGCGCTAAGTATCTGTGGGTTAGGGGTGCAAATTACTTGTCTTGCCTTAGGTGCTGACAACCCACGCTACAAAAATAATTTTACTGTTAGGGGTCCCCACAACTTGGGAAACTTTATCAAGGGGTCACGGCACTAGAAGGTTGAGAACCACTGTTTAGAAAATTTGGAGATCCTCGGTTTAAAACAGGGGTCTCCAAACTTTCTAAACAAAGGGCCAGATTACTGTCCATCAGACTTTAAGGGGGCCGGACTGTGGCCATTAGAGTACAAGATCCCCCATCATTGGTGTAATTGGACCCCATCATTGGTGTCACTGGGAGAAATTCTGCCCCATCATTGGGAGAAATTCTGCCCCATCATTGGGATGAATTCTGCCCATCATTCGGAGGAATTCTTCCCCATAATTGGGAGGAATTCTGCCCCATCATTGGGAGGAATTCTGCCCCATCATTGGGAGGAATTCTGCCCTACAATTGAGAGGAATTCTGCCCCATCATTGGGAGAAATTCTGCCCCATAATTGGGAGGAATTCTGCCCTACAATTGGGAGGAATTCTTCCCTATCATTGGGAGAAATTCTGCCCCATCATTGGGAGGAATTCTTTCCTATCATTGGGAGGAATTCTGCCCCATCATTGGGAGGAATTCTGCCCCATCATTGGGAGGAATTCTGCCCCATTATTGGGAGAAATTCTGCCCCATCATTGGTGTTATTGGGAGGAATTCTGCCCCATCATTGGTGTTATTGGGAGGAATTCTGCCCTATCATTGGGAGGAATTCTGCCCCATCATTGGGAGGAGTTCTGCCCCATCATTGGGAGGAGTTCTGCCCCATCATTGGGAGGAGTTCTGCCCCATCATTGGGAGGACTTTTGCCCCATCATTGGGAGGAATTCTGCCCCATCATTGGGGTCAGTAGGAGGAAATCTGCCCCATCATTGGGAGAAATTCTGCCCCATCATTGGGAGGAATTCTTCCCTATCATTGGTGTCATTGGGATGAATTCTGCCCCATCATTGGTGTTATTGGGAGGAATTCTGCCCCCTCATTGGGAGGACTTTTGCTCCATCATTGGGAGGACTTTTGCCCCATCATTGGGAGGAATTCTGCCCCATCATTGGGGGTCAGTGGGAGGAATTCTGCCCCATCATTGGTGCCAATGAATAAAAAAGCACCCCAAGGGCCGGTTTAAAATCAAGCAAAGGGCCACATGTGGCCCCTGGGACACAGTTTGAAGACCACTGGTTTAAAGGATCTTCTGCATCCCCAAGAGGTCATAAAAAAAAACCTTGCACTGTTAAAATCCATTAGGTGTTTACCATTCAATCCAATGGCCTTGGCAAAATTTCACAGAAATGTCTAAATTTCCATCAAAGTGGTAGAGTTTTGGCTCCAGCCATTCGTGTTTTTTGGTTGTTTATTTGTTTATCTTCTACCTTCATGTCCTGATTGGCTGATAGTTTTATCTTTGTTGCCTGGCTATCTCTGGCACTGCCCAAATCTCCTCCTGGTGCTCCACCCATTGGTCTTCTTCTCCCGGAAGCCCCTTGGATTTCGGTTTCGGCCTTTTCCCGTAATTCCGCCAAGGTCTCCTCCGCATCTCATCATCGGCTTAAACTTATTAAGATGCAAAGTAAAAGCACGGAATGGTAACATTAGCCCAGATGATACTGCGAGATCCTTTACAAAGCAACAATGACTCTCGGCAACGGCATCCAGCCCCCGGAATGAAGGAAGATGGCCGATTGATTGGATTCCAAAGAGGCCGCGATAAAAAGAAATTGACTTTCCACTCGGCTGAGCAGATCCCGGGAGTGGAGGAAATGGCTGGTTTGCATATGTGGAGGGGCCGCGGAGTATCCAGTGCGGTGGGGATTATGTACTCCTATATCAACGCCGCTCTATCTTTTTATTGACATCACATCAAGAGCCATGTCTGATTCTTAATTGTGTTGGGAAGAAAACATTGAGGAAAGCCGAAGATGAACGGCCGAGGAGCTTCAACATGCAGAATTTAATCATGTTCAGTGGACAGTTGGGTGCCGTTTGGCCCCGGGGGGGCATCTCAGAGCTAAATAGCCAATGGGAGGAGAACGCCAATACGTCTCCAGCCACATGTTATTGTGGAACTGATGTCAAATCTCTGCTGAAGACTACTGGACTACAACCCCCATCCTGCCGCATAAGGGTGACCAACTCATATCTCACACCCAACCCCCCCGCGCGCGATTACCGTCCAGCGGGCCCGCAACCCCCCGCTCAACACCTCTGATCTGCCAACTCCCTCCCCCCGCGCTCAACAACTTCGATCCGCAGAACCCCCCGCTCAACAACTCAGAGCCGTGGAACCCCCCGCTCAACAAAGTGTCCCTCATTCCCATCTCATGGGAGGTATGCCAACTGTTGACTTCAGAGTTCTTCACACTACTACTTCCCTTCCCCAATATCTGCCACATTTTGGACTTTTTAAGCTGCGCTTTACTCGATATCGATAGCTTTGATTAACCACTTAAGACCAGGACCTTTAGGCAGCTAAAGGACCCGGACAGTTTTTGCGATTCGGCGCTGCGTCGCTTTAACTGACAATTGCGCGGTCGTGCGACGTGGCTCTCAAACAAAACTGACGTCCTTTTTTTCCCACAAACAGAGCTTTCTTTTGGTGGTATTTGATCACCTCTGCGGTTTTTATTTTTGCGCTATAAACAAATATAGAGCGATATTTTGAAAAAAAAAGCAATATTTTTTACTTTTTGCTGTAATAAATATCCCCCAAAAATATATAAAAAAAAAACTTTTTTTTTCCCTCAGTTTAGGTCAATACGTATTCTTCTACCTATTTTTGGTAAAAAAAAATTGCAATAAGCGTTTATCAGTTGGTTTGCGCAAAATTTATAGGCCCGGATTTACAGACATCGGCGCATATTTATTCCGCCGTAGCGTATGTCTTTTACGCTACGCCGGCGCAGCACGGAGAGGGAAGCACGGAATTCACAAAGCAAATGCTCCCAACTCTGCGCCGGCGTGGTGTATATTCGTAGGCGTAAGCCGGCGTAAGTGGAAGTGGGCTGGAAGTGGGCGTGATCCATGGTAATGAAGCGTGACCCCATGCAAATGATGTGCCGGGTGCCAGGCAAGTACTTAGAACGAACTGCGCATGCGTCGTGTCGTGGCCGCCTCCCAGTGCGCATGGGCACAACCACGTCAAAACAACTGGCTAAGATACGTCGAATCACTGCCTATGACGTGAACGTAACCTACGCCCAGCCCTATTCACGTACAATGTAAAGTACGTAAAATTCAACAGCGTTCGTTTCCTGGTGAATACCTTTGCATGGGTTGCGCCTCCAATATGGGGAATAACTTTACGCCGGACGTACGACCTACGCAAACCGCGTATATTGTGCGCCGGGCGCAAGTATGTTCGTGAATCGCCGTATTAGCCTCATTTGCATATTTGAATCGAAAATCAATGGGAAAGCCACATGCGTCCAGCGTAAATATGCGCCCACTCTACGCCGGCGTAGGCAAGTTACGTTGGGCAGCTGAAGCCTATTTTCGACGTATCTTGGTCTGTGGGTCGGCGCACAGATACGACGACGCACATTTGTACTTGCATTGGCGTATCTGGGGATACGTCGGCGTAAGTGCTTTGTGAATCCGGGCCATAGCGTTTAGAAAATAGGGGATAGTTTTATGGCATTTTTATAAAAAAAATATGTACTACTAATGGCGGCGATCAGCGATTTTTTTTCATGACTGCGACATTATGGCGGACACATTTTTGGGACCATTGTCATTTTCACAGCAAAAAAATGCATTTCAAATGCACTGATTACTGTGAAAATGACAATTGCAGTTTAGTAGTTAACCACTAGGGGGCGCTGAAGGGGTTAAGTGTGACCTCATGTGTGTTTCTAACTGTAGGGGGGGTGTGGCTGTAGGTGTGACATCATCAATTGTGTTTTCCTATAAAAGGAAACACACGATCGATCACAGCGCCACAGTGAAGAACAGGGAAGGTGTGTTTACACGCGGCTCTCCCCGTTCTTCAGCTCCGGGGACCGATCGCGGGACTCCAGCAATGATCGGGTCCGCGGGTCCCACAGTCACGGAGCTTCGGACCGGGTCACAGGCGCGAGCGACCCACAGCTGGGCACTTAAAGAGGACGTACCTGTATGTGCCCAGCCGTGCCATTCTGCCGACGTATATGTGCAGGAGGCGGTCCTTAAGTGGTTAAGCACTGATTGACAGTGTGAAACGCGTCAGTTCTTCTGTCCATTCTGCTGTGGCATGTATTTTTGATCCCATTTTGTAATTAAAGGCAAAATATTTTTTTGGCATGTGGCTGTCCAGAAGTTTCCTTTCATTCGCATTGCTATACGCATTGTCAGCATCTACTTGGAGCGGTGACTCCCTTTCTCTATTTGTAATCCTTATCAGTGGCGACAACCCCCTCCCCCAGGGGCAGACTGACCATTGAGGCATTCGGGCACTGCCCTAGGGTCCCATGCCACTAGGGGGCCCCATCAGGGTTGCCAGGTTTAGTAAAACCAGGGGCAAATACTGACATGCTTTTGATGTGAAAATCCTGAGATTTTAGCTGCCCCGCCTCTGCACTGCCTCCTGGCATGGTGGCCATCTGTAAGCCCAGGGGCCCCATAATCTTCTATTGCCCGGGGGCCCCATGAGTTGTCAGTCCGCCCCTGCACCCCCCCCCCCCACCCCCAACTGGTCGGTCGGTCACCAGCCCTGCATTTACCCCATCTAGGTCACAGGCAGCGCTTCCCTTGCGCGGCAGACAATGCGTGACGTCTATTCCCCCCCCCCCCCCCCCCAGACACCGCTGGGCCCCCTGCTGACCCAATGGACTTCTGATGTTTGCAAAGCTGGGAAAGTGCAGGGGCGCCCGCTGATTAAGGCGGCCCTGCTGCGATCTCCTCTCTGGGTCATCCCACCCTGCACACCCCTGGGCTGACAACCCCCCCCCCTCAATGTTGGACCCCCGGGGTGGACCACACCCCAGCACCCCCTTGGTACGCCACTGCCGCTGCTGACAATTAGATCCAATGACGCGGCTGCCGAGTAGTGTTGCTCACGAATATTCGCATTGCGAATATTCGTTACGAATATTGCGTATTCGCGAATAAATCGAATATTGCGGTGAATATTCGCTATTGCGAATATTCATATTTTTTCAAATTTATTTTTAAAACAGATCACATCCTAGTGATCTCCATCGACGTCTAAAAGCATTGCTGGTATGATTAGAGACCCTGGGCCGAGTAGCTGAGGCGATCGTTTTATGTTGCCAAATATTCGCAATGCGAATACTTTCTCTGCCCTTCTGTGTTTTGTGTATAAAAAAAAAAAAAAAATTAGCTTTAGTTTAGTCATATAAGTTTGTGTAAGTAGAGTTAGTGTTTAGTGCATATTAGTTTAGTAATCCAGGAAACGATCTCCGTTTTCACGTGTTGACAAGAATTTCGCAATCAATTTCGCAAAAATCTTTTTTTGATAAAATATCACGAATATTCGATATTAACGAATATTTTGCGAATATTCTTCTATATATTCGTGAAATATCGCGAAATCGAATATGGCGTATTCCGCTCATCACTACTGCCGAGTTACATAACATACATACATTACATCATTTCCTGTAAATTTCCTCTAAAGCGACCTTTTGTGTCCAGTCCACAAACACGTGGTCCTGCTTTTTAATGTAATGTGGATCATGGCTGGCGGGATGTTGTCTCGTAGTGGAAGTAATTGTATTGGATTCGTTAATGCACATTATATTTATCCGGGAAAAAAAACATATTCATTGATTGACACCTGACATGACATACGTTCCAAGTGCTGAGAGCTCCGCTACGGAACGCGTGGAGGACGGTCCATTCACCCATGACATATTGTTTAATGCCTTCTAATGGAAAACATGGAATGATAATTATATAACTGGAAGCTTCATGTGACAGCCTGATATAATAATAATAAAGATATATACCCATCCATTAAAATACTTAAAGATATCTTTATATACAATGTGAAAAATATATACATTGTCAGTGTGTCATTGTTCTGAGACCCCCCAGTGTCAGTGTGTTATTGTTTTGGACCCCCAAGTGTCAGTATGTCATTGTTCTGGACCCCCAAGTTCTAGGGTGTCATTGTTCTGGACCCCAAGTTTTAGGGTGTCATTGTTCTGGACCCCCAAGTCTCAGGGTGTCATTGTTCTGGGACCCCCAAGTGTCAGTGTGTCATTGTTCTGGGACCCCCAAGTCTCAGGGTGTCATTGTTCTGGACCCCCAAGTGTCAGGGTGTTATTGTTTTGGACCCCCAAGTGTCAGGGTGTCATTGTTTTGGACCCCCAAGTGTCAGTGTGTCATTGTTCTGGGACCCCCAAGTGTCAGCGTGTCATTGTTCTGGACCCCCAAGTGTCAGGGTGTCATTGTTCTGGGACCCCCAAGTGTCAGTGTGTCATTTTTCTGGGACCCCCAAGTGTCAGGGTGTCATTGTTTTGGACCCCCAAGTGTCAGGATGTCATTGTTCTGGGACCCCCAAGTGTCAGTGTGTCATTGTTCTGGGACCCCCACGTGTCAGTGTGTCATTGTTCTGGGACCCCCAAGTGTCAGTGTGTCATTGTTCTGGACCCCCAAGTGTCAGTGTGTCATTGGTCTGGGACCCCCAAGTGTCAGTGTGTCATTGTTCTTGACCCCCAAGTGTCAGTGTGTCATTGTTCTGGGACCCCCAAGTGTCAGTGTGTCATTGTTCTGGGACCCCCAAGTGTCAGTGTGTCATTGTTCTTGGGACCCCCAAGTGTCAGGGTGTCATTGTTCTGGGACCCCCAAGTTTCAGGGTGTCATTGTTCTGGGACCCCCAAGTGTCAGCGTGTCATTGTTCTGGGACCCCAAGTGTCAGTGTGTCATTGTTCTGGGACCCCCAAGTGTCAGGGTGTTATTGTTCTGGGACCCCCAAGTGTCAGGGTGTCATTGTTCTGGGACCCCCAAGTGTCAGTGTGTCATTGTTCTGGACCCCCAAGTGTCAGGGTGTCATTGTTCTGGGACCCCCAGGTGTCAGGGTGTCATTGTTCTGGGACCCCCAGGTGTCATGGTGTCATTGTTCTGGGACCCCCAAGTGTCAGGGTGTCATTGTTCTGGGACCCCCAGGTGTCAGGGTGTCATTGTTCTGGGACCCCCAAGTGTCAGCGTGTCATTGTTCTGGGACCCCAAGTGTCAGTGTGTCATTGTTCTGGGACCCCCAAGTGTCAGGGTGTTATTGTTCTGGGACCCCCAAGTGTCAGGGTGTCATTGTTCTGGGACCCCCAAGTGTCAGGGTGTCATTGTTCTGAGACCCCCAAGTGTCAGGGTGTCATTGTTCTGGGACCCCCAAGTGTCAGTGTGTCATTGTTCTGGACCCCCAAGTGTCAGGGTGTCATTGTTCTGGGACTCACAAGTGTCAGGATGTCATTGTTCTGGACCCCCAAGTGTCAGGGTGTCATTGTTCTGGGACCCCCAAGTGTCAGGGTGTCATTGTTCTGGGACCCCCACGTGTCAGGATGTCATTGATCTGGACCCCCAAGTGTCAGGGTATCATTGTTCTGGACCCCCAAGTGTCAGGGTGTCTTTCCTGCCTTGTCTATGAAGACCCCCCTCTCTGTGTAGACGGTGTTCTCCGGTGACCTGGAAGTCACACAGACAATATGTTAGAAGTCATTGCAGACGCGGATTACGGCCGAGCCGCCGGTGTGATCCAGCTGCCACCGCTGCCTGCCGGCTATAACAGACTTTCTATCTGAAACTTGACAGAGCTAAATAACACAACAAAGGGCGGCGGAGTGAGAACTCGCTGACAGCCTCTCCACTGCCAACATCAGCCCAAGGTTGTCATAATGCAGCAAAATACTTTTGTTTCGAAATAAATGCCGAGGACCTGAATGTCTGCCAGCACTGGGAATCCTTCCAGGTGATCGTTCACTACCGCTGCCAATCTCTTCCCAAGATGTACGCCGTATTTTTCTTTCCACCACAGACCCTGAGGCCAAGAGCGCCGGCGCTGACCAGCGGACTGGGATATTAGTCCATCACACGGCCAACTGGCCAGGAAATGAAGAGGGAAATCTGCCGCACATTGCTGGTGGAGAGTGAGCGCCGATGGTGACCGCCGGAATACTTCTATGTTCAGAACGTTTTCAAAGTCAACGGCGCCTCCGTTATAATGTGAATGCCATTTAAAGATTCGCAGCTTCACCGACCACATTACCGAATTCACCGGACCGGGAAAATGAGGCATTCGTGTTCAACACCGGGGACATAAAGGGGTCTACTGAGAGCAAAATCTGTGACCCCCACATACTAATCATCACTGTAAGACTGACCCTCCCTGTAACCCCAACACTAAGACCCTCCCTGTAACCCCAAGACTAACCCACCAGTAACCCTAACACTCCCCCTGTAGCCCCAACACTAACCCCCCCTGTAACCCTAACACTAAACCCCCCCTGCAACTCTAACCCTAAAACCCTCCCTGTAACCACAAAGACTAACCCTCCCTGTAACACTTACCTTCCCTGTAACCCCAACACTAAACCTCCCTGTAACCCCAACACTAACCTTCCCTGTAACCCCAACACTAATCCTCCCTGTAATCCCAACACTAACCCTCCCTGTAATCCCAACACTAACCCCCCCTGTAACCCTAACACTAAACCCCCCTGCAACTCTAACCCTAAAACCCTCCCTGTAACCCCAAAGACTAACCTTCCCTGTAACCCCAACACTAACCTTCTCTGTAACCCCAACACCAACCCTCCCTGTAATCCCAACACTAACCCTCCCTGTAACCCCAACACTAACCCTCCCTGTAACCCCAACACTAACCCTCCCTGTAATCCCAACACTAACCCTCCCTGTACCCTAACACTAACCCTCCCTGTAACCCCAACACCAACCCTCCCTGTAATCCCAACACTAACCTTCCCTGTAACCCCAACACTAACCTTCCCTGTAACCCCAACACTAATCCTCCCTGTAATCCCAACACTAACCCTCCCTGTAACCCCAACAATAACCCTCCCTGTAACCCCAACACTAACCCTCCCTGTAATCCCAACACTAACCCTCCCTGTACCCTAACACTAACCCTCCCTGTAACCCCAACACCAACCCTCCCTGTAACCCCAACACTAACCTTCCCTGTAACCCCAACACTAATCCTCCCTGTAATCCCAACACTAACCCTCCCTGTAACCCCAACAATCACCCTCCCTGTAACCCCAACACTAACCCTCCCTGTAACCCCAACACTAACCCTCCCTGTAATCCCAACACTAACCCTTCCTGTACCCTAACACTAACCCTCCCTGTAACCCCAACACCAACCCTCCCTGTAACCCCAACACTAACCTTCCCTGTAACCCCAACACTAATCCTCCCTGTAATCCCAACACTAACCCTCCCTGTAATCCCAACACTAACCCTCCCTGTAGCCCCAACACTAAACCCCCCCTGCAACTCTAACCCTAAAACCTTCCCTGTAACCCCAAAGACTAACCCTCCCTCTAACCCCAACACTAACCTTCCCTGTAATCCCAACACCAACCCACACTTTAACCCTAATGCTAACTCTGGCTGTAGCCCTAACACCAACCCTACTTGTAACCCTAACACTTGCCTTCCCTGTAATCCCAACACTAACCCTCCCTGTAACCCCAACACTAACCCTCCCTGTAATCCCAACACTAACCCTCCCTGTAACCCCAACACTAACCCTCCCTGTAATCCCAACACCAACCTTCCCTGTAATCCCAACACCAACCCTCCCAGTAACCCCAACACTAATCTTCCCTGTAACCACAACACTAACCCTCCCTGTAATCGCAACACTAACCCTCCCTGTAACCCCATCACTAACCCTCCCTGTAATCCCAACACTAATCCTCCCTGTAATCCCAAGACTAACCCTCCCTGTAATCCCAACACTAACCCTCCCTGTAGCCCCAACACTAACCCCCATTGTAACCCTAACACTAAACCCCCCCTGCAACTCTAACCCTAAAACCCTCCCTGTAACCCCAAAGACTAACCCTCCCTGTAACCCCAACACTAACCTTCCCTGTAATCCCAACACCAACACACACTTTAACCCTAATGCTAATTCTCGCTGTAGCCCTAACACCAACCCTACTTGTAACCCCAACACTTCCCTTCCCTGTAATCCCAACACTAACCCTCCCTGTAACCCCAACACTAACCCTCAATGTAACCCCAACACTAACCCTCAATGTAACCCCAACACTAACCCTCTCTGTAACCCCAACACTAACCCTCCCTGTAACCCCAACACTAACCTTCCCTGTAAGCCCAACACTAACCCTCCCTGTAACCCCAACACTAACCCTCCCTGTAGCCCCAACATTAACCTTCTCTGTAATCCCAACACTAACCCTCCATGTAACCCCAACACTACCCCTCCCTGTAACCCCAACACTAACCTTGCCTGTAACCCCAACACTAACCCTCCCTGTAACCCCAACACTAACCCTCCCTGTAACCCCAACACTAACCCTCCCTGTACCCTAACACTAACCCTCCCTGTAACCCCAACACCAACCCTCCCTGTAACCCCAACACTAACCTTCCCTGTAACCCCAACACTAATCCTCCCTGTAATCCCAACACTAACCCTCCCTGTAACCCCAACAATCACCCTCCCTGTAACCCCAACACTAACCCTCCCTGTAATCCCAACACTAACCCTTCCTGTACCCTAACACTAACCCTCCCTGTAACCCCAACACCAACCCTCCCTGTAACCCCAACACTAACCTTCCCTGTAACCCCAACACTAATCCTCCCTGTAATCCCAACACTAACCCTCCCTGTAATCCCAACACTAACCCTCCCTGTAGCCCCAACACTAAACCCCCCCTGCAACTCTAACCCTAAAACCTTCCCTGTAACCCCAAAGACTAACCCTCCCTCTAACCCCAACACTAACCTTCCCTGTAATCCCAACACCAACCCACACTTTAACCCTAATGCTAACTCTGGCTGTAGCCCTAACACCAACCCTACTTGTAACCCTAACACTTCCCTTCCCTGTATTCCCAACACTAACCCTCCCTGTAACCCCAACACTAACCCTCCCTGTAATCCCAACACTAACCCTCCCTGTAACCCCAACACTAACCCTCCCTGTAACCCCAACACTAACCCTCCCTGTAATCCCAACACCAACCTTCCCTGTAATCCCAACACCAACCCTCCCAGTAACCCCAACACTAACCTTCCCTGTAACCCCAACACTAATCCTCCCTGTAATCCCAACACTAACCCTCCCTGTAATCCCAACACTAACCCCCCCTGTAACCCTAACACTAACCCCCCCTGCAACTCTAACCCTAAAACCCTCCCTGTAACCCCAAAGACTAACCTTCCCTGTAACCCCAACACTAACCTTCTCTGTAACCCCAACACCAACCCTCCCTGTAATCCCAACACTAACCCTCCCTGTAATCCCAACACTAACCCTCCCTGTACCCTAACACTAACCCTCCCTGTAACCCCAACACCAACCCTCCCTGTAATCCCAACACTAACCTTCCCTGTAACCCCAACACTAACCTTCCCTGTAACCCCAACACTAATCCTCCCTGTAATCCCAACACTAACCCTCCCTGTAACCCCAACAATAACCCTCCCTGTAACCCCAACACTAACCCTCCCTGTAATCCCAACACTAACCCTCCCTGTACCCTAACACTAACCCTCCCTGTAACCCCAACACCAACCCTCCCTGTAACCCCAACACTAACCTTCCCTGTAACCCCAACACTAATCCTCCCTGTAATCCCAACACTAACCCTCCCTGTAACCCCAACAATCACCCTCCCTGTAACCCCAACACTAACCCTCCCTGTAACCCCAACACTAACCCTCCCTGTAATCCCAACACTAACCCTTCCTGTACCCTAACACTAACCCTCCCTGTAACCCCAACACCAACCCTCCCTGTAACCCCAACACTAACCTTCCCTGTAACCCCAACACTAATCCTCCCTGTAATCCCAACACTAACCCTCCCTGTAATCCCAACACTAACCCTCCCTGTAGCCCCAACACTAAACCCCCCCTGCAACTCTAACCCTAAAACCTTCCCTGTAACCCCAAAGACTAACCCTCCCTCTAACCCCAACACTAACCTTCCCTGTAATCCCAACACCAACCCACACTTTAACCCTAATGCTAACTCTGGCTGTAGCCCTAACACCAACCCTACTTGTAACCCTAACACTTCCCTTCCCTGTAATCCCAACACTAACCCTCCCTGTAACCCCAACACTAACCCTCCCTGTAATCCCAACACTAACCCTCCCTGTAACCCCAACACTAACCCTCCCTGTAACCCCAACACTAACCCTCCCTGTAATCCCAACACCAACCTTCCCTGTAATCCCAACACCAACCCTCCCAGTAACCCCAACACTAATCTTCCCTGTAACCACAACACTAACCCTCCCTGTAATCGCAACACTAACCCTCCCTGTAATCCCAACACTAATCCTCCCTGTAATCCCAAGACTAACCCTCCCTGTAATCCCAACACTAACCCTCCCTGTAGCCCCAACACTAACCCCCATTGTAACCCTAACACTAAACCCCCCCTGCAACTCTAACCCTAAAACCCTCCCTGTAACCCCAAAGACTAACCCTCCCTGTAACCCCAACACTAACCTTCCCTGTAATCCCAACACCAACACACACTTTAACCCTAATGCTAATTCTCGCTGTAGCCCTAACACCAACCCTACTTGTAACCCCAACACTTCCCTTCCCTGTAATCCCAACACTAACCCTCCCTGTAACCCCAACACTAACCCTCAATGTAACCCCAACACTAACCCTCAATGTAACCCCAACACTAACCCTCTCTGTAACCCCAACACTAACCCTCCCTGTAACCCCAACACTAACCTTCCCTGTAAGCCCAACACTAACCCTCCCTGTAACCCCAACACTAACCCTCCCTGTAGCCCCAACATTAACCTTCTCTGTAATCCCAACACTAACCCTCCATGTAACCCCAACACTACCCCTCCCTGTAACCCCAACACTAACCTTCCCTGTAACCCCAACACTAACCCTCCCTGTAACCCCAACACTAACCCTCCCTGTAACCCCAACACTAACCCTCCCTGTACCCTAACACTAACCCTCCCTGTAACCCCAACACCAACCCTCCCTGTAACCCCAACACTAACCTTCCCTGTAACCCCAACACTAATCCTCCCTGTAATCCCAACACTAACCCTCCCTGTAACCCCAACAATCACCCTCCCTGTAACCCCAACACTAACCCTCCCTGTAATCCCAACACTAACCCTTCCTGTACCCTAACACTAACCCTCCCTGTAACCCCAACACCAACCCTCCCTGTAACCCCAACACTAACCTTCCCTGTAACCCCAACACTAATCCTCCCTGTAATCCCAACACTAACCCTCCCTGTAATCCCAACACTAACCCTCCCTGTAGCCCCAACACTAAACCCCCCCTGCAACTCTAACCCTAAAACCTTCCCTGTAACCCCAAAGACTAACCCTCCCTCTAACCCCAACACTAACCTTCCCTGTAATCCCAACACCAACCCACACTTTAACCCTAATGCTAACTCTGGCTGTAGCCCTAACACCAACCCTACTTGTAACCCTAACACTTCCCTTCCCTGTATTCCCAACACTAACCCTCCCTGTAACCCCAACACTAACCCTCCCTGTAATCCCAACACTAACCCTCCCTGTAACCCCAACACTAACCCTCCCTGTAACCCCAACACTAACCCTCCCTGTAATCCCAACACCAACCTTCCCTGTAATCCCAACACCAACCCTCCCAGTAACCCCAACACTAATCTTCCCTGTAACCCCAACACTAATCCTCCCTGTAATCCCAACACTAACCCTCCCTGTAACCCCAACAATCACCCTCCCTGTAACCCCAACACTAACCCTCCCTGTAATCCCAACACTAACCCTTCCTGTACCCTAACACTAACCCTCCCTGTAACCCCAACACCAACCCTCCCTGTAACCCCAACACTAACGTTCCCTGTAACCCCAACACTAATCCTCCCTGTAATCCCAACACTAACCCTCCCTGTAATCCCAACACTAACCCTCCCTGTAGCCCCAACACTAAACCCCCCCCTGCAACTCTAACCCTAAAACCTTCCCTGTAACCCCAAAGACTAACCCTCCCTCTAACCCCAACACTAACCTTCCCTGTAATCCCAACACCAACCCACACTTTAACCCTAATGCTAACTCTGGCTGTAGCCCTAACACCAACCCTACTTGTAACCCTAACACTTCCCTTCCCTGTAATCCCAACACTAACCCTCCCTGTAACCCCAACACTAACCCTCCCTGTAATCCCAACACTAACCCTCCCTGTAACCCCAACACTAACCCTCCCTGTAACCCCAACACTAACCCTCCCTGTAATCCCAACACCAACCTTCCCTGTAATCCCAACACCAACCCTCCCAGTAACCCCAACACTAATCTTCCCTGTAACCCCAACACTAACCCTCCCTGTAATCCCAACACTAACCCTCCCTGTAACCCCAACACTAACCCTCCCTGTAATCCCAACACTAATCCTCCCTGTAATCCCAAGACTAACCCTCCCTGTAAACCCAACACTAACCCTCCCTGTAGCCCCAACACTAACCCCCATTGTAACCCTAACACTAAACCCCCCTTGCAACTCTAACCCTAAAACCCTCCCTGTAACCCCAAAGACTAACCCTCCCTGTAACCCCAACACTAACCTTCCCTGTAATCCCAACACCAACACACACTTTAACCCTAATGCTAATTCTCGCTGTAGCCCTAACACCAACCCTACTTGTAACCCCGACACTTCCCTTCCCTGTAATCCCAACACTAACCCTCCCTGTAACCCCAACACTAACCCTCAATGTAACCCCAACACTAACCCTCAATGTAACCCCAACACTAACCCTCTCTGTAACCCCAACACTAACCCTCCCTGTAACCCCAACACTAACCTTCCCTGTAAGCCCAACACTAACCCTCCCTGTAACCCCAACACTAACCCTCCCTGTAGCCCCAACATTAACCTTCTCTGTAATCCCAACACTAACCCTCCGTGTAACCCCAACACTACCCCTCCCTGTAACCCCAACACTAACCTTCCCTGTAACCCCAACACTAACCCTCCCTGTAACCCCAACACTAACCCTCCCTGTAACCCCAACACTAACCCTCCCTGTAATCTCAACACTAAACATCCCTGTAACTCTAAAGGCTCGTACACTCGGTCGGACATCCAACAAAATTTCCCTTGGATTTTTGTCCTAATTAATTTGTCCGGCCACATCCGTAGCATACACACAGTCAGACTTTTCTTCAAACTTTTCTAACACTTTCCCAACATCACGTGGTTTTTCTGCCGACACCCTTTGGATAACTTCTGCTATTGTTGGTTGATTTTTTATTTATTTTTTCATCTTTCAATTTACTTTTTATTGTTTTCAAACATATAAAGTAACATACAAGGCAAAGGCCATTCCTCTGGCCATGAAGTCGTAACATCATATAAAAATGAAATCTACCAAAATACCCAAATGGTACATAATAACATCATTAGAACGAAAAAGAAAGAAGAAAAAAAAAAAGAGTATATATGTTCATAACACATCATGTCACTTCTATCTCTAACACACTAATCCAGCATCCGCTCCTCTAGTGACCTTTTTAGATCTGTGGGTACCATTTCTTCACTCCATCAAGCCAATAAACCCCCCCTCCTCCAGGGAATCCAATGTCCCCTAGGGGATGGGGCAGTTGGCCGCTCCCTGCTATGTCACTCTTAGCATACCATTCCTGACCAGTCCCACTCTACCAAAGCAAAACAAAACCAACACCAAAACCAAAACAAATATTTTTTAAAAAAAAAGGACCCCCCCCCCCCTCCTCGATCCGTCCTCTCCCCCTCCTCGCTGTCCAGACTGCCAGGTCCCTCCATTATTGCATATCTATCAAAGCCTTCCCTTCTTCTGAGTATCCTAACACATTCCACTCGGCCCATGTGTAACGGAATGGCCCGTGACAGACTGAGATATTCCTATGTCTAGGGTCACCTTATGTCCACTAGGGCCATAGGGTGACAAAGAATCATAATTCATATATTACAGAAGACATTAATAAGGGACATTAATAATAATTCATGTTTGCAGGATGTCTTCAAAAATCAAAAGCTGTTAGCTATGCAATCTGGGCACACATGCTTTTGAAAGGTGTTAATTCAGGTCTACAAGACCAGAGTGAGTCATACCTTTGTACAATATGCTATTGAAATATCTTAAGGTGTTGGCTATTCACTGTAAAGACATTCCGTTGAAGGTGTTGATTGCACCCACTCTCACAAGACTCTGCCATTGTGTGATAAAGCTGTCTAGAGAACTTATTCAACTAGATGTCTGTGTTACTATTCAAGGTTAATTGAACACTATTGAAGATACGGTGCCGACCGGTCTATATGGTTAGCTTACCTGAATGCTTTTTAGAGTGTGATTGAAGCCCCCCATGGTGTGAAGGGGGGTGGAGATTGCATTGTCCTGTGATTAACTGCATTATGCTTGAGACTGTATAAGAAGCTGAGAAAATACTTATAAATTGTCATAACTTTGGAAGCAAGAACGGAGCTCTGTCTCGTCTTATTCTGGGAAAGGATATGGATCGTGTATGCAATATTGTCGGAGTGTGTCAGATAAGCTTGTCGTGGTTGGATGGAAAGTCGTAAGCGGTGGTGACTGTTACACCATGTATCAAGATACACCTTCCTTTTCTGCCTTGAGGTCCACACCAGGTCCTCCATTCTATTCATATCTTCCACTCGGTTAAGCCACATCTTTACCGTTGGTGACTGTGTCTGTTTCCACATCCCTGGGATACAGGCACGGCTGCATTTAAAAGGTGACAGACCACGGATTTCCTATAGCACTTTACCGATAGCTCCGTGTCCTGTAATAAATAGAAGGGCCACTCATCTGGTAATTCTTCTTTACTGAATTTTTGCACTATTCCCTGAACCTTTGTCCAGAAACGTAAGATCCTAGGGCAGGACCACAGAATATATAATAGGGTTCCTTCTTTCTTACCGCACCTCCAACATCTGTCCAAGACGTCTGGGAAGCACCTCTTTAACTACTTGAGATCCGCGCTACAGCCGAATGACGGCTCTAGCGCAGATCTAAATTGTCAACAAGCCGTCAATTGACGGCTTGTCACTAGCTGTTTCCCGGCGCGCGCTCCAGAGCGCGCTGCAGGGGAAACACTGTGTTGCCCCTGTCCCTTGGACACAGCCAATTACAGATCGCCGCGAATGGCCAATCAGAGTGGCCGTTTGCGATGCGATCTGTGCGGCCAATGAGAGATGATCTCATAGATCATCTCTCATTGCCGTTTTACATAGAGACAGCGTCCTGTCTCTGGATAGCAGGAGACGGATCTGTGTCTCTTGTACATAGAGACACAGATCGGTCACCTCCCCAGTCACCCTCCCTCCCCCCACAGTTAGAACACTATGCAGGGAATACATTTAACCCCTTCCTCACCCCCTAGTGTTAACCCCTTCAATGCCAGTCACATTTATACTGTAATTAGTGCATATTTATAGCACCAATCGCAGTATAAATGTGAATGACGCCAAAAATGTGTCAAAAGTGTCCGATGTGTCCGCCATAACGTCGCAGTCACAATAAAAATTGTAATAAAAACTGAGAAAAAAAAAGTTGTTTTTTTTTTAATTGGGATATTTATTATAGCAACAAGTAAAAAATATTGTATTTTTTTCAAAATTGTCGCTCTTTTTTGTTTATAGCGCAAAAAATAAAAACCGCAGAGGTGATCAAATACCACCAAAAGAAAGCTCTACTTGTGGGGAAAAAAGGACGTCAATTTTGTTTGGGAGCCACGTCGCATGACCGCGCAATTGTCAGTTAAAGCGACGCAGTGCCGGAAGCTGAAATATCACCTGGGCAGGAGGGGGGTATAAGTGCCCAGTAAGCAAGTGGTTAATACTATGGGGTACAATACCACCGAGATAATATCTTGTTCATCTCCTGTGTCTTCACACAGACTGATGATTCAAATATGTTCCGGGGTATTTTGTTCCTTTGCTCTTCTGTAAAGGGTCTTCCCAGCTCCACCTCCCACTTATTGAAAAAAGGGGTTTGGGCGGTGCGTTCAATAGTTCACTGATTCTTGAGAGGGAGTGCCGAAGCATTCCACTCCAACTACAGTACCTCTCGAACCTTGTTAATTTGCGCTCGTATCTAGTTGGGGGTTTCAGAGTGTCTAAAGCCCTGTACACACGTATGAGAACCTCGATGGGTGGAACACATCGTTCCGCCCGTCGAGGTTCTCGCCCAGCCGTCGAAATCGGCGACCCGCCCGTTGGGAATGGCAACCAGCCTGCTCTCTATTCGCTCGACGGGATTCCCGACGGGCGGGGCGAGCCAGGAGCGTACACACGGCCGAGGTTCTCGCTGGAATGCAGCTCCCAGCAAGGTTCTCGCTGGTTTCTAGCGAGAACCTCGGTCGTGTGTACGCCGCCTTAGAAGTGCCGCAGTTGTAATGCCCTCCAAAAATCTAGTTGGTAGGGCATCCCACCCGTTGCCATCTCCTGCGTAGTATGCCATGAGCCCTCTTTCAAAAAATGGGTTGCTTGTAACATGCCCTGTTCTATTAATCCACTAAAAGGCCCCTTCACCAGCCCTGGTCCGAACTGCGGGTTCCCCAGGATTGGATAAAGTGGTGAGTCCAAAGTTGATTTTTGGTTGATTTTAACATTGGTTCTGGGCATGCGTATTTGCACTTTGTACAAAAGTCCGATGGTTTGCTTTACACACGGTCGGACAAGCCACCATCGGACTTTTGTTGCCGAAAAGTTGGTCCGTTCGCAGACCCAACTTTTTGTCCGATGAAACCCGAATAAGTTGGTCCGATGGAACGTACACACGGTCGGACAAATTCGAAAAAGTGCAGATTTTGAAGTTGGTTGGCCAAAAGTCCGACCGTGTGTACGGGGCTTTACACTAAGTATTTCTGTAACCCCAACACTAACCCTCTGTGTAGCCTTAACATTAACCCTCCCTATAATTATAAAGCCAACCTTCTCTGTAACCCCAACACTAACCCCCCTGTATTTCTACCACTAACCTGAACCTTTTCATGTTACCCTTCCTAACACTAACACTAACCCTCCTTATAACCCTAACACTAACTCTCCCTATATCAATAGCACTATTCTTCCCTGTAACCCCAACACTAACTTTCCATGTATCCCTAACACTGGGCCTCCCTCAAACCATTACAGTGTGAGGGTACAGGGAGAATTAGTGTTAGCATTACAGGGCATTCTAGTGATGACACCCCCCCCCTCCAGGGGAGAGGGGGCAGGTCCATGACAGCCTGGGCTCAGAGGAAGTGGTATGAATAATGGTGGCTGTCATTTACTCAGAAAGTCTGAGGACATCTAGTGGCAAAAAAAAAAAACTGTTGGGGTGACAGCGCCACGTTGCAAGAAATACTGTTGATATTTTTTATTTTATTCAGTATTTTTTATTTTATTTGATATTTTGATATTTTTTATTTTAATCAGTATGTTTTATTTTATTTGATATTTTTTTTATATTGTTTTAGTTTATTCAATATTTTTTATTTCATTTGATATTTTTTATTTTATTTAATTTTTTTATTTTATTCAATATTTTTTATTTTATTTTTATTTTTTATTTCATTTGATATTTTTTATTTTATTCAATATTTTATTCAATATTTTTATTTTATTTTGATATTTTTTATTTTATTCAATATTTTTTATTTTATATTTTTATTTTATTTGATATTTTATTTGATATTTTTATTAAAAAAATTAATTGTTTTATGGTTGAACTAGATGGACTTGTGTCTTTTTTCAACCTGACTAACTATGTAACTGTTTTTCCTTCCTTTCCTTCTTTATTTGTATCTCTATCTATCTATCTATCTATCTATCTATCTATCTATCTATCTATCTATCTATCTATCTATCTATCTATCTTCCTTCCCTTCTTTCTTTCTTTCTTTCTATATTATTCATTCTTTCTTTATCCATCTTCCTTCCTTTCTATCTATCTATCTATCTATCTATCTATCTATCTATCTATCTATCTATCTATCTATCTATCTATCTATCTATCTATGTCTATCTATCTATCTTTCTTCCTTCCCTAATTTCATTCTATCTTTATCTATCTTTCTTTATCTATCTTCCTTTCTTTCTATCTATCTATTTATCTATATCTATCTATCTTCCTTCCTTCCTTCCCTTCTTTCTTTCTTTCTTTATCTATCTTCCTTTCTATCTATCTATATCTATTTATCTATCCTCCTTCCCTTTTTTCTTTCTTTCTTTCTTTCTTTCTTTCTTTCTTTCTTTCTTTCTTTCTTTCTTTCTTTCTTTCTTTCTTTGTGGGATTGTGGCACCACAGAGGGGGGTGAAGGCAGGGGGTGTTGGTGGCAGAGGGGGGGGCGAAGGCAGGGGGTGTTGGTGGTAGAGGAGGGTGGAGGCAGGCGGTGATATGCCTAAATAATTTGCCCTTATATCGAAAATAATCGGGTGTCGTGCCAGTAAATTTCAATCTGGTAGGTTGGCAACACTGCATCCAGGCATTGCCGGGGACCGGCATTCGAGTAGCATTGGCAGGTATCGATATCCAGGCACCGGCAGGGATCGGGCATCCAGGCATTAGCAGGGACTGGGCATTTGAGGAGCATTGGCAGGGATCGGATATCCAGGCATTGGCGGGGTCTGGGCATTTGAGGAGCATTGGCAGGGATCGGGTATGCAGACATCGGCAGGGACCGGGCATCTGAGGAGCAGCGGTGGGGATCGTTGGCCTGGAGAGAGGGGGTGGTGCCCGGGCGCCCCTAATGGATGGGCTGCCCCTGCAGCATATCTTTCTGTTTGTAAATATGTATCTTTTTGTTGCTCTTTCTTCTTCTGTTTGTATATACATTGTATCTCTTGGCTTCTCTTTGTTGTGTCTTTTTGTTTCTCTTTGTAAATACGATGTATATTTTTGTTTCATTCGGAATGTTCAGGTCACCGCTCCACCTCATTATTTTGAAGGTAAAAGAAAGGACCCGGAATTTGCGAAATCCTTTATTCTTGCCGGGATTTCAGCGTTCCCCTTCCATTCCAGATGCTTCAGATCCGCCTCATTATGGACGTACACGGGATATATAATCCACGCTCAAACGTTCTCTGCGTTTGTTTTATTCCCGAGCTGACCCCCCCTGTACACTTACCCTTTGTAGTTCTAAATCCCGACATTTCACTAAAACGCGTCTCATTAAACGGGCTTTAAGTACAATGACTCGCAAAAAACTGACAAGCGAGAGAATCATTTCCTTCTCTCTCCAGATATGTTAATTATGTAAATGAAAGTTTCTATAATGCACACAGCGCCGGGTTTTGTTTTTTATGGGGAAGCGAATAAAAAGGCCTTTACCGTTAATTTCGGCGGAGATATAAAAAAAAGGCCGCTAAGCATAAATTATAATTTGGTTTATGTAAAAGTTTTTTATTTTTGATATAAATATATATCTGCAGGCAGGTACATTGTATATTTTCAGTGTCAGATCAGAAAAGAAAGTATTTAAATATCTAATGGAGCAATGCAGGGGCATAACTAAGATTTACAGGGCCCCATAGCAAAAACTTCAAGGGGCCCCCCTGCAGGAAGTCAACTTTGAGTGGTAACTGCCTCCTACTGAACCCAAGCCCAGGGCTGTCTTAATGAGAGGGCACACCTGGGCACTGCTCAGGGGCCCCAGTTGCATGGGGGGCCCCTGCACTTTCCCCAAAGCAGCTGATCTTTGAGCCCACGCTGCCCCGAAATTGGGGGGCCCATTATGGCACTGAGAGTGATAGATACACAGGGGAGGCAGTCTGCCTCCTACCTACTTGATGTCTGTTTACCTGCACTGTCATCATTGTAGGGGCCCCAGAGCATTACTTTGCCCAGGGGCCCATGATGCTATTAAGACGGCCCTGCCCAAGCCTCATGCCCCAGCTTATCCAGAGGAGGGGAGCACCACCAACTTATCTACCAACAGTTCTGAGGTACCAATCCCGGCATTGGCAGTGTGTCCATAAGGGGCACATGAGCGCCGCCCCCTTTCTCCTGTCACCTCTCTATCACCATAGATAGATCCATGCTCTGCATGAATCTATCTATGGTCTCCGCTGCCATCCTCTATTCAGGTGTCCAGCCCCTTGTTGCGGGGTATTATTTGGAAACACCAGATTAGAGCCGTAGGCCCAGATTCACAAAGCACTTACGCCGCACGTAAGTACGAATTTGCGCTGGTAAGCGCAAATGTGCGCCGGCATATCTGTGCGCCAGACCCACAAACCAACATACGCCTAAAAACTGGCCACCCTACGCCGACGTAGCTTACATACGCCGGCGTAGCATGAGCTCACTTTTCGTCTGGACGCATGTTGCTTCTCCCATTGATCAGGCATTCAAACATGCAAATGAGGGAAATACGGCGATTCACAAACGTACGTGCGCCCAACACATGCTACGTGAGGTGCGCGTAAATTGTACGTCCGGCGTAAAGTTATTCCCCATATATGAGGCGCAACCCGGCAGCAGACATGGAAAGGTCTGCACCACAGAACACAGGCCGGCGTATTGGGAATTGAAATGCATGAATCTCTCTATTGGAGATTGATGGGTGCAGGAGAGAGGGGGCGGCGCTCCTGCACCCACTATGGACACACCGCTACTGTCTAGACCAGTGGTCTCCAAACTGCGGACTAGGGGTCAGTTGTGGCCCTTTGCTTGCCTTTTTCTGGCCCTTGGGGCACTATTTCACTAACTGACAACAATCATGGGGCACCATTCCCCCTACCGACACCAACAATGGGGCACTATTTTGCTCATTGATACCAACAATGGGGTACTACTTCTCCCATTAAAACAAGTGATGGGGCATTTTCTACTCCCACTGTCCACAGTCCGGCCCCCCTAAAGCCCTTTGCTTAGACAGTTTGGAGACCCCTGGTCTAGACCATTGCCTGTCTTGTCATATGATTCCCTGTCTCTCCTATACAGGTTTTACCTGTAACCATGTGATTTACTTGGATAATTTATATTCCGTGTTTAAAGCTGTGCCCTTTCTGCCCTTTCTTATTGAATAAAATACAATATTTATAGCGTAATAACACAACATTGCATACGTTTTCATAGTAATCTTGTTTTTCCCTCGATCCTCCGTCCAGCCAGGGGGATGTAACCCTTCTTGGCTGTATCCAGGGTGAGGTTTTTCTAGGGTTGCGCTTTGAGGGCCAGATTCTGGTACATTGTGCGGTGGCGTAGCGTAAGCCATTTACACTACGCCGCCGCAACTTAACAGAGCAAGTGCCGTATTCTCCAAGCACTTGCTCCGTAGTTTGCGTCGGCGTAGTATAAATGGCCCAAAGTAAGGCCACGTAATTCAAAGGGGGCGGCTTGTATTTAAATTAAATGCGCCCCCGCGTCGATCGAACTGCGCATGCGCCGGCCGCAAAAATAGCCCAGTGCGCATGCTCCAGCTCACGTCGGAAAACGTTGTTGAAACCGACGTGAAAACGACGTGACCCTCACTTATGCAATGCCCTATTCGCGAACGACTTAGTAAAACGACGGAAAAAGACGATGCTGACCCGACGCCATACTTAACATGGCAACGACGGAACTTCGTAAACCTACCCCTCATATAGCAGGGGTAGGTTTACACTTACGGAAACGACGTAAACGACGACAGGGCGGCGTAAAAACGTTCGGGAATCGGCGTATTAGGCTCGTTTGCATAGGCAAATGAGAAATCAACGTAAAGGCCACCTAGCGGCCAGAGAAGTCATTACATCTACGATCCGACGGTGTAAGTGTTTTACACCTGTCGGATCTTCACTGTATCTATGCTTAAATGATTCTAGGAATCACACGCATAGATACCCGGGGAAAAAAACAGAGATACAACGGTGTTTCCTGCGATACACCACCGTATCTCTTTTGAGAATCTGGCCCTAAGATTACAAGTCTATATAGAAGCTGAGTCCTTCAGAACCAAGGACAGCCACCTCCGCCGCCTACCTACTGGATTAACCCTTAATCAACTTCAACGACCTCGACTTCCATCATTCCAATGCCTCTATTTTCATTAGCAGCAAAATTAGTCATTTTAATACCGATCACATGCTAATCACTGAGGGCTGACTTTAAATTGAAATGACATTTACTTTACACATTTATGGAGCTGGCTTTGTACATGGGGGGCGCCACAGTCATGATGGAACAGAAAAGGGTCTTCACCAAAAAAAGGTTGGAAGATCACAATTGTCTACAATATCTTTGTATGATGAACTCAGGGCTGGTGCAAGGATTTTTGACACCCTAGGCGAAACCTAATTTTGCCGCCCCCCTTGGCTCCACCCCTGACCCCACCCCCTTTGCCCTGCCCATGTACTTATGTACTTATCGTTTTAGCGGTCTTTCTTCTCCGGCACGGAGCAGCGTATCCTTCCGGGTATAGGCGTTCCTAAATCAAGCGCAGTTGATTGACGGGCTTGGATAGCGCGTCACGCCTTCCGAAAATACCCAAAGTGACACTCGGCAATTTACGACGCCTGCGCAGTCAGCACTACACGGCAGGCGCAGGCGCCGTATAGAGCCGTAAACAGCCAAGTGTCACTTAGGATATTTTTGGAAGGCGTGACACGCTATCCAAGCCCGTCAATCAATTGCGCTTGTTTTAGGAACACCTACTCCCCGCAGAAATCCCCGCTCAGAGCCGGAGAAGAAAGAGTGCTAAAACGATAAGTACAAAAAATAAATAAAAAATCCAACATACTGCAGATGTCAGCAGTATGCTGGATCTAGTGGCAGAAAGTTGATTTTTGGGTGAACCTCCACTTTAAGGTGGCAGCCCCTACATGTATATCCTACCTAGGTAGAATAAAAATATGAAAGGAAAAAAGTATATAGGTGTTGTCGCCTCCTAGTGTTAACGATGCCTGCTTACGCAAGTGAAAGTGCAATGTGTTAAATATGGGGGTAGTGAAAATCAAATAAATAATATGCTAAAGATATAAATGCAAAACGATTAAAGGTGCATAAATATATAAGGGTGTATGGATATTAATATCATAAATGCAAACAATGATCCATATATCATACGGTGCTAGATTAAAAAATAATAAATGCTAAACCATAATTAATAGTCCATATTCAAGTGCGGATAGGTTGGCTGTAAACTGCATGCACTAAAGTGCTGGTAAAACGTGCCAAGGTGCCAAGATTAAGGAAAATTCACTGGTGATTCACTGATGCCCTCTTCCTCCATACTCTGGTGTATCCCGCACTCACCAGATCAGAGACCCCCTCCTGGGGTACAAAGCATTTACAACCTATCCGCACTTAAATATGGACTATTAATTATGGTTTAGCATTTATTATTTTTTAATCTAGCACCATATGATATATAGATCATTGTTTGCATCTATGATATAATTGTGGCATATATATGCAGTTTTCAGCCAACATATCCGCACTTAGTTATGGACTATTAATTAAGGTTTAGCAATTTATTTTTAATCTAGCACCGTATGATATATGGATCATTGTTTGCATTTATGATATTAATATCCATACACCCTTTTATATTTATGCACCTTTAATCGTTTTGCATATTATTTATTTGATTTCACTACCCCCATATTTAACACATTGCACTTTCACTTGCGTAAGCAGGCATCTTTGACTGTAAGGGATGCCCATCAAATGCCATCTCACCAGTGCCCATCAAATGAAGCCTCATCTCTGCCCATCAAATACAGTCTCAGCTCTGTCAATTAAACACAGCCTCACCCGCGCCCATCAAATGCCTTCTCACCTATGCCCATGAAATTCCATCTCACCAGTGCTCATCAAATACAGTCTTACCCAGGATTCAACAAAATCCAGGTGCCCGGTCGCAATTGCGACTGGAATTAGCGACCTGGCGCCTGGGGAAGGAAGCTTAGGCCTGCAGTCAGGAAGCACGTTGAGCCAAAAAAGAGAGCATGCTCTCTTTTTCCTCGTTGTTCAATGAGGACTTTGGCTCAACAAGCTTTTTGGACTGCTCATCGGGAACCTCGTCGGGGCGGAACAATCAGTTTAGCCCGACGAGGTTCTCGGACGTGTGTACGCGGCCTCACTTGTGCCCATCAAATACAGTCTCAGCGGCTCCCATCAAATTCCATCTCACCTATGCCCATCAAATGCCATCTCACCAGCACGCATCAAATACAGCCTTACCTGTGCCCATCAAATATAGCCTCACCAGCGTCCAAATTCCATTTCACCTGTGCCCATCAAATGCCATATCACCCGTGACCATCAAATACAGCCTCATGCGCGCCCATCAAATAAGTCTCACCCGTGCCCATCAAATAGTCTCAATTGTGCCCATCAAATACACCTTCACCAACGTCCATCAAATTCCATCTCACCTGTGCCCATCAAATGCCATATCACCCGTGACCATCAAATACAGCCTCATCCGCGCCCATCAAATACAGTCTCACCCGTGCCCATCAAATAGTCTCAATTGTGCCCATCAAATACAGCTTCACCCACGTCTATCAAACGCCATCTCAGCCGAGCCCATCCAATACAGCCTTACCCGCACCCATCAAATTCCACCTCACCTGTGCCCATCAAATACAGCTTCACCTTTGCCCATCAAATTCCATCTCACCTTTGCCCATCAAATTCCATCTCACCTTTGCCCATCAAATTCCATCTCACCTTTGCCCATCAAATTCCATCTCACCTTTGCCCATCAAATTCCATCTCACCTTTGCCCATCAAATTCCATCTCACCTTTGCCCATCAAATTCCATCTCACCTTTGCCCATCAAATTCCATCTCACCTTTGCCCATCAAATTCCATCTCACCTTTGCCCATCAAATTCCATCTCACCTTTGCCCATCAAACTCCATCTCAGCCGAGCCCATCAAATGCTGCCTTACCCGCACCCATCAAATTCCGTCCCACCTGCGCCCATCAAATACAGTCCCACCTGCGCCCATCAAATACAGTCCCACCTGTGCCCATCAAATACAGTCCCACCTGTGCCCATCAAATACAGTCCCACCTGTGCCCATCAAATACAGTCCCACCTGTGCCCATCAAATACAGTCCCACCTGTGCCCATCAAATACAGTCCCACCTGTGCCCATCAAATACAGTCCCACCTGTGCCCATCAAATACAGTCCCACCTGTGCCCATCAAATACAGTCCCACCTGTGCCCATCAAATACAGTCCCACCTGTGCCCATCAAATACAGTCCCACCTGTGCCCATCAAATACAGTCCCACCTGTGCCCATCAAATACAGTCCCACCTGTGCCCATCAAATACAGTCCCACCTGTGCCCATCAAATACAGTCCCACCTGCGCCCATCAAATACAGTCCCACCTGCGCCCATCAAATACAGTCCCACCTGCGTCCATCAAATACAGCCACACCTGCGTCCATCAAATACAGCCACACTCGCGTCCATCAAATACAGCCCCCCCCTGCGTCCATCAAATACAGCCACACTCGCGTCTATCAAATACAGCCCCCCCCTGCGTCCATCAAATACAGCCACACTCGCGTCTATCAAATACAGCCCCCCCCCTGCGTCCGTCAAATACAGCCACACCCGCGTACAAATACAGCCCCCCCCCTGCGTCCGTCAAATACAGCCACACCCGCGTACAAATACAGCCCCCCCCCTGCGTCCGTCAAATACAGCCACACTCGCGTACAAATACAGCCCCCCCCAGCGTCCATCAAATACAGCCACACCCCTGGGTCCATCAAATACAGACACACTCGCGTCCATCAAATACAGCCCCCCCTGCGTCCATCAAATACAGCCACACCCGCGTCCGATCAATCACATCAGTGTCAATTAATGCAAATCAAGCTCTGGGGGGGAGGGGGCAGATATTTTAATATACACACATACACAAAAATTTTACTTTACTCACCAGTCACCACACCAACTTGAAAGGTGAACCCTGTGGTGGCTGCCTGCCCTCGCTCACACCTCTGCTGTTGTACAGTGGCACTGGCAGGGTGCCTCTTCAATGCTCCACCTCACCTGTCCCCCCCAAGCCCGGGAACCGCCAGTACTAATAATCCCATGATGCATCGCGCGGCATCAGGCTCCACACACTGTGACTGACAGGACTCAGGAGAGGGGGGGGGGGGCGCTGTGCTGCGGACTGTACACATCCTCTTGTCACACACAGACTGTCAGTCATTGTGGACACTGGACAGAGAGAGAGAGCTGAGAAGGGAGGGGCTGCTGCTGCCTCATGTGAGTCGGCTCTTTCTCCTGAAAAGGAGGATCATTGATTGCTGGACACGGACGGACCTTTGAGGACACAGGAGATGAGATGATCACAGTATTGTATGCACACTAAACAGCGGAGGGCGCCCAGGCTGGGGGGGGAGGCGAGTGCGGGACCTATCTATGCCACTTGTTACACCTGCTCATGTCAGACACACTCAGAGCAGAGAACTGGAGTCGCGCGGGGGTCTGCCTAGCAGCGCTGCTTGACATGTCAGGGCTCAGGACGCTGCCGCCTGCCAGCATTTTGTGGAGGACAGTGCGGGAGTAATAGCGTTCGGGCGCTCCTAGGCGACAGTGCGCTCTAGGCGGTCGCCTAATCCGCCTAGTGGTAGCGCCGGCCCTGGATGAACTATTACTGTAACGAAAGGTCCCTACACTCCGCTTGAGTGCTTTCGTCATATACCACTTCCTCCCAGTCTGTTTATAGAGATCAGATATTCCAACCACTCACAAGCACAACACAAGACGATACTCGTTTGGTTGCTGGTTTGAACACGGAATGTTTATTAGAACCGAAATACAAATCTTATATACAGTTAAGAGGAGGTTCCCCCCTCCTGCTCATATTACTCTAACAATACACCTGTAACCAGAAACATAAATTAACATGAGCTAATTAACTAATTCCTTAAAACAGCTGATGTGACTCTGTGCCCATCAGGATTTCCCTACAGGTCAGACTTGTTGTCACCGAGCTTCACACAGTAAATTGTTGATTCTGAACTCAACGGGTTAATTGTAAGAGTGACTCATTCATTATGTTGGGACACATACTGTTAGATGCTAATGTCACCAACTCCAGCCATCTGTCTGTTCTCTGTGCTAATTGACCCTGCTATTGTGTGAAGATGTCCTGTGTTTACACTTATGATAATGTGTATTGTATAGCAGGTGAGCGGAGACGGGACGTCTTCCTTGAAAGGTCATATCTATGAGTCGCCTAGTCTGGGTAAATGATTAGTTAAATAGCTCAAGTTAATTTATGTTCTGGTTACCTCCTCTAACTGTATATAAGACTGTATTCTTAGTTCTATTAAACACTCCATGTTCAGCAGACAAACAAGTCTCGTCTCGCTGTGTGCTTGTGAGCAGCTGGAATATCTGATATCTATATCCAGACTGATAGGAAGCGGTATATGGCGGAAGCACTTAAGCGGAGTGTGGGACGTTCCGTTACAATATCATCATAAGTATAAAGACAAGACACCTTCTCACAATAGCAGGAGCTCCAGCAGGCGTCGGCCCGTCTCCTACATTATACAGACGCCAATGTGATCATCTCTCTCAACTTACATGTTGATAAATATTTTGGATAAATATTACTGTCCCATTTTAGGTAATCCAAGATATATTTTCTCAGGCACCCTGGGCCAGGATGGCACAAGGTGACGTAGACATAAGAGGTGCATGGGGAGCTGAAACAAGGGTTTTCCAACCTTTCCAAGTGATTCCTGGGGCCCTCCAGTCACAATTACCAATACGCCTCACTGGGAAAACTGAACTTAATCATTTGGAAGGTGTGACAGACCTAGCCGGGACAGAGGCTTTTGGAGGGGACCAAATGCTAGCATCTTGCCTAGCGATCATGTGATCTTTATCTTCCTTCCTTCTCTTCTTTTTTCTATCTTTATCTCCCTTCATTCTCTTCTTTTTTTCTATCTTTATCTTCCTTCCTTCTCTTCTTTTTTCTATCTTTATCTCCCTTCATTCTCTTCTTTTTTTCTATCTTTATCTTCCTTCCTTCTCTTCTTTTTTTCTATCTTTATCTACCTTCCTTCTCTTCTTTTTTTCTATCTTTATCTACCTTCCTTCTCTTCTTTTTTTCTATCTTTATCTTCCTTCCTTCTCTTCTTTTTTTCTATCTTTATCTTCCTTCCTTCTCTTCTTTTTTTCTATCTTTATCTTCCTTCCTTCTCTTCTTTTTTTTCTATCTTTATCTACCTTCCTTCTCTTCTTTTTTTCTATCTTTATCTACCTTCCTTCTCTTCTTTTTTTCTATCTTTATCTTCCTTCCTTCTCTTCTTTTTTTTCTATCTTTATCTACCTTCCTTCTCTTCTTTTTTCTATCTTCTTTCTTCTCTTCTTTTTTTCTATCTTTATCTTCCTTCCTTCTCTTCTTTTTTTTCTATCTTTATCTACCTTCCTTCTCTTCTTTTTTCTATCTTTATCTCCCTTCCTTCTCTTTTTTTTCTATCTTTATCTTCCTTCCTTCTCTTCTTTTTTTTCTATCTTTATCTACCTTCCTTCTCTTCTTTTTTTCTATCTTTATCTACCTTCCTTCTCTTCTTTCTTTCTTTGTCTACCTTCCTTCCCTTCTTTGTATCTTTATCTATCTATCTATCTATCTATCTATCTATCTATCTATCTATCTATCTATCTATCTATCTATCTTCCTTCCCTTCATTCTTTCTATCTTTATCTATATTTCTTTATATATCTTCCTTCCTATCTATCTATATTCCCTTCTTGCTTTCTATCTTTATCTATCTATCTATCTATCTATCTATCTATCTATCTATCTATCTATCTATCTATCTATCTATCTATCTATCTATCTTCCCTTCTTTCTATATTATTCATTGTTTCTTTATCCATCTTCCTTCCTTTCTATCTCTATCTATCTATCTATCTATCTATCTATCTATCTATCTATCTATCTATCTATCTATCTATCTATCTATCTATCTTCCTTCCTTCCCTTCTTTCTATATTTATCTATCTTTATTTCTTTATCGATCTTCCTTCCTTCCCTTCTTTCTTTCTATATCTATCTTCCCTTCTTGCTTTCTATCTTTATCTATCTTTCTTTATCTATCTATCTATCTATCTATCTATCTATCTATCTATCTATCTATCTATCTATCTATCTATCTATCTATCTATCTATCTATCTATCTATCTATCTATCTATCTATCTATCTATTTATCTATCTATCTGTTCAGTCTAAAATGCCCAGGCCTATTATTTGTCCCAGTCCGGGCCTGGCGTGTCTGTGGGAATTTGTGCCCATTTGTGAGGTCAGGTCCTGATATTCGATGAGAAGACCTGGAGCATAATCACATTCCAATTCATCCCAATGGTGATCAGTAGGGATGAGGTCAGGGCTCTGTGCAGGACACTCAAGTTCCTTGACACCGAACTAGTCAGACCTTCTCTCCATCACCTAAGGGCTTAAAATCACATGGTTGTGACCAGTTGTAATCCATCAGTTAGAAGTGATCAGGGCTAAAAATAGACACGTAGGTTATATTATTGGAATATATGACAGTGATACTGGAACAGAAGGGTCTTCACCAAACTGTTACCACAAGGTTGGAAGAGCACAACTGTCTACACTGTCCCTGTATGATGTAGTTTAACCAGTGGCCATCACCGGAGACACCTGAACTCCATCATTTGAAGTGGGGTCCACATACTCTTGGCCATGCAGTTACCTATTGTACAGTGTATGTTTGTTAGGGAAGGAGGGGGGAGGGGTATAGGGCTGTGTTCAGTACAGGGTGTATTTGGGTGAAATTGGGTTCCTTTCTGTACATTGTGTTTGGGGAAAGAAGGGACTATGGCTGCCTTCTGCATAGTAGTATATACTTGCTTGGTGGGATGGGGGGTGTTACAGGGTTCCTTTCTGTACAACCAGTATTTGGGGGAGGTATAGGGTTGACTCCTGCACAGTGTATATTTGGGGGGTTTAGGGTTCCCTTCTGTACAGTGTGTCGGGGGATGGAGGGGAGGGGTACGGGGTTCCCCTCTGTAGAGTGTGTAGGGGGATGGAGGGGTATGGGGTTCCCCTCTGTACAGTGTGTAGGGGGATATGGGGGTATGGGATTCCCCTCTGTAGAGTGTGTAAGGGGATGGGGGGTACGGGGTTCCCCTCTGTACAGTGTGTAAGGGGATGGGGGTACGGGGTTCCCCTCTGTACAGTGTTTAGGGGGATGGCGGGGTGGTACAGGGGTTCCCCTTTGTAGAGTGTGTGGGGGGATGGGGGTATGGGGTTCCCTTCTGTACAGTATGAAGGGGGATGGGGGTACGGGGCTCCCTTCTGCAGAGTGTGTAGGGGGATGGGGGGTATGGGGTTCCCCTCTGTAGAGTGTGTAGGGGGATGGCAGGGTACGGGGGTTCCCCTCTGTACAATGTGTAGGGGGAAGGGGGGGTACCGGGTTCCCTTCTGTACAGTGTGTAGGGGGATGGCGGGGTATGGGGGTTCCCCTCTATAAAGTGTGTAGGGGGAAGGGGGGGTACCGGGTTCCCCTCTGTAGAGTGTGTAGGGGGATTGGGGGGGAAGGGGGTTCCCCTCTGTACAGTGTGTAGGGGGATGGGGGTACAGGGTTCCACTCTGTACAGTGTGTAAGGGGATGGGGGGTACCCCTCTGTAGAGTGTGTAGGGGGATGGGGGGTACGGGGTTCCCCTCTGTACAGTGTGTAAGGGGATGGGGGGTACGGGGTTCCCCTCTGTACAGTGTGTAGGGGGATGGGGGTACGGGGTTCCCCTCTGTACAGTGTGTAAGGGGATGGGGGTACGGGGTTCCCCTCTGTACAGTGTGTAGGGGGATGGGGGGTACGGGGTTCCCCTCTGTACAGTGTGTAAGGGGATGGGGTGTACGGGGTTCCCCTATGTAGAGTGTGTAGGGGGATGGGGGGTACGGGGTTCCCCTCTGTACAGTGTGTAAGGGGATGGGGGGTACGGGGTTCCCCTCTGTACAGTGTGTAGGGGGATGGGGGGTACGGGGTTCCCCTCTGTACAGTGTGTAGGGGGATGGGGGTACGGGGTTCCCCTCTGTACAGTGTGTAAGGGGATGGGGGGTACGGGGTTCCCCTCTGTACAGTGTGTAGGGGGATGGGGGTACGGGGTTCCCCTCTGTAAAGTGTGTAAGGGGATGGGGGGTACAGGGTTCCCCTCTGTAGAGTGTGTAGGGGGATGGGGGGTACGGGGTTCCCCTCTGTACAGTGTGTAAGGGGATGGGGGTACGGGGTTCCCCTCTGTACAGTGTGTAGGGGGATGGGGGTACGGGGTTCCCCTCTGTACAGTGTGTAAGGGGATGGGGGGTACGGGGTTCCCCTCTGTACAGTGTGTAGGGGGATGGGGGGTACGGGGTTCCCCTCTGTACAGTGTGTAAGGGGATGGGGGTACGGGGTTCCCCTCTGTACAGTGTGTAAGGGGATGGGGGTACGGGGTTCCCCTCTATACAGTGTGTAGGGGGATGGGGGTACGGGGTTCCCCTCTGTAAAGTGTGTAAGGGGATGGGGGGTACGGGGTTCCCCTCTGTAGAGTGTGTAGGGGGATGGGGGGTACGGGGTTCCCCTCTGTACAGTGTGTAGGGGGATGGGGGGTACGGGGTTCCCCTTTGTACATTGTGTGTAAGGGGATGGGGGGTACGGGGTTCCCCTCTGTAGAGTGTGTTCCCCTCTGTAGGGGGATGGGGGGTTCCCCTCTGTACGGAGTTGGGGGTACGGGGTTCCCTCTGTACAGTGTGTAAGGGGATGGGGGGTACGGGTTCCCCTCTGTACAGTGTGTAGGGGGATGGGGGGTACGGGGTTCCCCTCTGTACAGTGTGTAGGGGGATGGGGGTTCCCCTCTGTAGAGTGTGTAGGGGGATGGGGGGGAAGGGGTTCCCCTCTGTACAGTGTGTAAGGGTATGGGGGTACGGGGTTCCCCTCTGTACAGTGTGTAGGGGGATGGGGGTACGGGGTTCCCCTCTGTAAAGTGTGTAAGGGGATGGGGGGTACGGGGTTCCCCTCTGTAGAGTGTGTAGGGGGATGGGGGTACGGGGTTCCCCTCTGTAGAGTGTGTAGGGGGATGGGGGGGTACGGGGTTCCCCTCTGTACAGTGTGTAAGGGGATAGGGGGTACGGGGTTCCCCTCTGTACAGTGTGTAGGGGGATGGGGGGTACGGGGTTCCCCTCTGTACAGTGTGTAGGGGGATATGGGGGGTACAGGGTTCCCCTCTGTAGAGTGTGTAGGGGGATGGGGGGGAAGGGGGTTCCCCTCTGTACAGTGTGTAGGGGGATGGGGGGTACGGGGTTCCCCTCTGTACAGTGTGTAGGGGGATGGGGGGTACGGGGTTCCCCTCTGTACAGTGTGTAAGGGGATGGGGGGTACGGGGTTCCCCTCTGTACAGTGTGTAAGGGGATGGGGGGTACGGGGTTCCCCTCTGTAGAGTGTGTAGGGGGATGGGGGGTACGGGGTTCCCCTCTGTACAGTGTGTAAGGGGATGGGGGGTACGGGGTTCCCCTCTGTACAGTGTGTAGGGGGATTCCCCTCTATACAGGGGGGGGATGGGGGTACGGGGTTCCCCTCTGTAAAGTGTGTAAGGGGATGGGGGGTACAGGGTTTCCCTCTGTAGAGTGTGTAGGGGGATGGGGGGTACGGGGTTCCCCTCTGTACAGTGTGTAAGGGGATGGGGGGTACGGGGTTCCCCTCTGTACAGTGTGTAAGGGGATGGGGGTACGGGGTTCCCCTCTGTACAGTGTGTAGGGGGATGGGGGTGCGGGGTTCCCCTCTGTACAGTGTGTAAGGGGATGGGGGGTACGGGGTTCCCCTCTGTACAGTGTGTAGGGGGATGGGGGGTACGGGGTTCCCCTCTGTACAGTGTGTAAGGGGATGGGGGGTACGGGGTTCCCCTCTGTACAGTGTGTAAGGGGATGGGGGTACGGGGTTCCCCTCTATACAGTGTGTAGGGGGATGGGGGTACGGGGTTCCCCTCTGTAAAGTGTGTAAGGGGATGGGGGGTACGGGGTTCCCCTCTGTAGAGTGTGTAGGGGGATGGGGGGTACGGGGTTCCCCTCTGTACAGTGTGTAGGGGGATGGGGGGTACGGGGTTCCCCTTTGTACAGTGTGTAAGGGGATGGGGGGTACAGGGTTCCCCTCTGTAGAGTGTGTAGGGGGATGGGGGGTACGGAGTTCCCCTCTGTACAGTGTGTAAGGGGATGGGGGGTACGGGTTCCCCTCTGTACAGTGTGTAGGGGGATGGGGGGTACGGGGTTCCCCTCTGTACAGTGTGTAGGGGATGGGGGTACGGGGTTCCCCTCTGTACAGTGTGTAAGGGTATGGGGGTACTGGGTTCCCCTCTGTACAGTGTGTAGGGGGATGGGGGTACGGGGTTCCCCTCTGTAAAGTGTGTAAGGGGATGGGGGGTACGGGGTTTCCCTCTGTAGAGTGTGTAGGGGGATGGGGGGTACGGGGTTCCCCTCTGTAGAGTGTGTAGGGGGATGGGGGGGTACGGGGTTCCCCTCTGTACAGTGTGTAAGGGGATGGGGGGTACGGGTTCCCCTCTGTACAGTGTGTAGGGGGATATGGGTACAGGGTTCCCCTCTGTAGAGTGTGTAGGGGGATGGGGGGGAAGGGGGTTCCCCTCTGTACAGTGTGTAGGGGGATGGGGGTACAGGGTTCCACTCTGTACAGTGTGTAAGGGGATGGGGGGTACGGGGTTCCCCTCTGTAGAGTGTGTAGGGGGATGGGGGGGTACGGGGTTCCCCTCTGTACAGTGTGTAAGGGGATGGGGGAACGGGGTTCCCCTCTGTGCAGTGTGTAAGGGGATGGGGGTACGGGGTTCCCCTCTGTACAGTGTGTAGGGGGATGGGGGTACGGGGTTCCCCTCTGTAAAGTGTGTAAGGGGATGGGGGGTACGGGGTTCCCCTCTGTAGAGTGTGTAGGGGGATGGGGGTACGGGGTTCCCCTCTGTACAGTGTGTAAGGGGATGGGGGGTACGGGGTTCCCCTCTGTACAGTGTGTAGGGGGATGGGGGGGTACGGAGTTTGATGTGAAGAGCGATCGTTGTCTGTGTTGCCTCCGGCGGGCCGGCAGTCACAAATGATCGGCATGTCCTCAGTCTCTGGATGTCTTTGCTGCGTTCTTGAGGAAATCTTCGGTGCAGAAAACAATCTGTGCGATCGATCCTCTGGAGCCCGGTATTTCCTCCGGTGAAATGGCAGGTTACACACATCGGACAACCTTGGTCATTGCGTTCGGTTTTATGAGACTATTTGTGACCCACCAACCATCACCATTCCTCCTTCCCTCTGGGGGGGGGGGGGAGGGGGAGTGACGCATTTATGAGGTCGATCGTAAATCCACACCGTGTGACGGGTTTGATTACAAATTCTGGGATAGTTCTAGTCGGGTTGGATGAGCTCCTCGTTCTGTACAGAACTATCTTTAGATTTTGTATGGCTATAGTCACCCTACGATCGGCAGAGCCCTGCACAGCGCCTTCTACTATTAACATTGGCACAACGATCGACTGTATTCAGCTTAACCACTTAAGGACCCCGTCACGCCGATATACGTCAGCAGAATGGCACGGCTGGGCACATCCATGTACAGGTACGTTGCCCTTAAAGGCCAGACGTGGGGTCGCACGTGACCCAGTCCGAAGCTCCATGACTACGCCCGTGGGACCCCCGGACCCGAGCGCTGCCGGCGTACCCCGATTGGTCACCGGAGCTGAAGAACGGGGAGAGGTGAGTGTAAACACAGCTTTCCTGTTCTTCATTGTGGCAATGTCAGTGATCGTCTGTTCCCTGATATAGGGAAAGACGATCAATGACATCACATGTCCAGCCCCGCCCCCTGCAGTTAGAAACACACAGGAGGTCACACTTAACCCCTACAGCGCCCCCTAGTGGTTAACTCCTAAACTTCAATTGCCATTTTCACAGTAAGCAGTTCATTTTTATAGCACTTTTCGCTGTGAAAATGACAATGGTCCCAAAAATGTGTCAAAAGTGTCCGATGTGTCCGCCATAATGTCGCAGTCACAAAAAAAATTGCTGTTCGCCGCCATTAGTAGTTAAAAAATAATTATTAATAAAAATGCCAAAAAACTATCCCCTATTTTGTAAACGTTATAAATTTTGCGCAAACCAATCGGTAAACGCTTATTGCGATTTTTTTTTACCAAAAATATGTAGAAGAATACGTATCGGCCGGGATGGGGGGGTAAAGGGTTCCCCTCTGTAGAGTGTGTAGGGGGATGGGGGTATGGGGTTCCCCTCTATAGAGTGTGTAGGGGGATGGGGGGTAAAGGTTTCCCCTCTGTAGAGTGTGTAGGGGGATGGGGGTATGGGGTTCCCCTCCCCTCTGTAGAGTGTGTAGGGGGATGGGGGGTAAAGGGTTTTCCCTCTGTAGAGTGTGTAGGGGGATGGGGGGTAAAGTGTTAGGGGGTAAGGTTTCCCCTCTGTAGAGTGTGTAGGGGGATGGGGGTATGGGGTTCCCCTCTATAGAGTGTGTAGGGGGTAAAGGTTTCCCCTCTGTAGAGTGTGTAGGGGGATGGGGGGTATGGGGTTCCCCTCTGTAGAGTGTGTAGGGGGATGGGGGGTATGGGTTTCCCCTCTGTAGAGTGTGTAGGGGGATGGGGGTATGGGGTTCCCCTCTATAGAGTGTGTAGGGGGTAAAGGTTTCCCCTCTGTAGAGTGTGTAGGGGGATGGGGGTATGGGGTTCCCCTCTATAGAGTGTGTAGGGGGTAAAGGTTTCCCCTCTGTAGAGTGTGTAGGGGGATGGGGGGTATGGGGTTCCCCTCTGTAGAGTGTGTAGGGGGATGGGGGGTATGGGGTTCCCCTCTGTAGAGTGTAGGGGGATGGGGGTAGGGGTTCCCCTCTGAGAGTGTATAGGGGTGGGGGTATGGGGTTCCCCTCTGTAGAGTGTGTAGGGGGATGGGGGGTATGGGGTTCCCCTCTGTAGAGTGTGTAGGGGGATGGGGGGTATGGGGTTCCCCTCTGTAGAGTGTGTAGGGGGATGGGGGGTAAAGGTTTCCCCTCTGTAGAGTGTGTAGGGGGATGGGGGGTATGGGGTTCCCCTCTGTAGAGTGTGTAGGGGGATGGGGGGTATGGGGTTCCCCTCTGTAGAGTGTGTAGGGGGATGGGGGGTAAAGGTTTTCCCTCTGTAGAGTGTGTAGGGGGATGGGGGGTAAAGGTTTCCCCTCTGTAGAGTGTGTAGGGGGATGGGGGTATGGGGTTCCCCTCTATAGAGTGTGTAAGGGGGTAAAGGTTTCCCCTCTGTAGAGTGTGTAGGGGGATGGGGGGTATGGGGTTCCCCTCTGTAGAGTGTGTAGGGGGATGGGGGGTATGGGGTTCCCCTCTGTAGAGTGTGTAGGGGGGAAATGTTTTTATTTTTGGGGGATATTTATTATAGCAAAATGTAAAAAATATTGTTTTTCTTTTCAAAATTGTCGCTCTATTTTTGTTTATAGCTAAAAAAAAAAAAAAAAAGCAGAGATGATCAAATACCACCAAAAGAAATCTCTATTTGTGGGGAAAAAAGGACGCCAATTTTGTGTGGGAGCCACGTCGCATGATCGCAATTGGCAGTTAAAGCGACACAGTGCCAAACCGCAAAAACTGGCCAGGTCCTTTACCTGCATAATGGTCCGGGTCTTAAGTGGTTAAAGCGGCCCCAGGGCAGACGGCCTCCCGGGTAATATCCCAGTTTCCCGTCAGGCTGACCATGAGGAGACGGGTCCCACCAGACCTTTGCGCTAAGTCATGGGTTCTCAACCTGTGGCCCTCCAGGTGTTGGGGAACTACAAGTACAACTATGAGGCATTGCAAGCTATTGAAAGTTTAAAGCGTGACTCTCAAAGACAGAGACATGGGGCCAGATTCACGTACCTCGGCGCATCTTTGTGCGGGCGTAGCGTATCTTCTTTACGCTAAGCCGGCGCAACGCTGAGAGGCAAGAATGCTATTCACAAAGAAAATGCTCTCAACGTGGCGCCGGCGTAACGTATAGTTGTCGCGTATGACGGCGTAAGTCAATGTAGGTGGAAGTGGGCGTGATATATTTAAATGGTGGTGCTGGTTGAGCACCTATGTGCTAGGTGGACCACGTTGAACTTTCCTCCTGTCAGGAGCCTTGCCCTGTGGGGTGAAAGGGGGGGGGGTTAGGGTAGAACCCTACTTCTTCACGAGGTGGACTAGAGACACGCCCTTTAGGTGCTTCGTTTTTTTGGGGTAAATTCCGGAAAGTTATCAGGTTTTTAGATCTGCTGAATCTAAGTTTTCAATAACATATAACAGTGTTATAAGAGATTATAATATTGGGGGGGTAATTTAAACAGAAATTACATAATAAGACGTGCCAATAAATGTTACGGCTGTTCCTATTGAGGGCGGTGCCGCACAGGAAGAAGGGCGGAGGAAGGAGTACTGGCAGGATCACCAGATATTTAGGACTTGAATTGGCCGAAGAAAAGTAAAGCCGCACTTTTGAATTGATCGTCGGGGTGAACTTTTGTTTCAGGCGGACATTCACTTTAACCACTAATACGGGATTACTACCCGTTTTATGTACACAACACCCTCCAGGCTGCCGCGAGAGCACCGGCGCAGACATTAATCGATTAGCGTTTTATTCTGCGGTTTCCTAAGCACACGCAGGCGCCCGGTGCCAAGTAAGAACAATCTAATTTCCCTCTAATTTAAAACAAATTATAGAGCGGCGGAACGCGCAGCAGCTGCCGTATTGCACGCCGCGGATTCGCAGTGCGCATATCCAGGTAGGTCCGCGCCGACATCCTCAGAACCGCCGTCCTCCTTCTCCCCTAACAGGCGCGTTTTATTGGACGATCATACATATTTAACATTCACTTCGCAGACGTTATTAATAAAGAATAATAACTTCCTGCAGGAGCTTTACACTCAAATTTCATTATGGCTTTAAAAAAATAACCATCTGAGTCGTATGATTGGAAGAATCATCTGTCCGTGGCGCTGTCCTATGAGTGATGTCAGGGCCGCCATCAGGGGGGTACAGGCAGAACACCTGTAAGGGGCCCAGAGGTCCCAGTGGGCCCGGATAGCAACCCTCTTTTTTATTTATTTTTTATAAAATAAAAAATGTTTTATATATATATATATATATATATATATTTTTTTTTTTTATATTTCCTTTTTTTTTTCCTTTTTTCTATTTCCTTCTTTTTTTCATTTATATATATATATATATATATATATATATATAAATTTGGTGGGTTGCCATTGAGGGCCCTGGGGACCTCTGGGCCGTTTAATTAAAAAAAATATATATATATATAATTAACCACTTAAGGACCCCCGCACGCACATATACGGCCACAGAATGGCACGTACAGGCACAAGGGCGTAAATTTACGCCCCCGCCTAAGTGCGGTTCGGGGGTCCCATCGGGACCCCCTCCGCGGCGTGCGGGGGTCCCCCTGGCTCCGGGAGCGATCCGGGATCTGGGGGCGGATGTCGGCGAATACCCGCCCCCCCGCGATCGCTCCCAGCCAATGGGAGCGCGCTCCCAACCTGTCACTTCCTCCTCCTGTGTTTACACAGGAAGGAGGAAATGATGTATGCTCTCATCGCAGCGCTGTTTCCCACCGCTGCTGATGAGAGAAGACATGACAAGTAAGTGTGCACCAACACAACACTGACACACACTCACATAGGCATATTAACCCCTTGTGATCGCCCCCCCCCACCCCCCTGTCACAGTGTTACTGAATGCAGTGATCTAATCACTGCATTTAGTGTCAGTGTGACAGGCAGTGTAAAAATCAGTTAGTGTTAGGTTCAGGATAGCCCCCCCCACCCCCCCTAATAAAGTTTTAACCCCCTGATCACCGCCCTAGTTAACCCTTTCACTCCCTATTGCCAGCGTCACTAAGCGATCATTTTTCTGATCGCTGTATTAGTGTCGCTGTTCCCGCTAGGTAGCTATTTTTTTTTATTGCGATTTTTTTTTTACTAAAGACATGTGGCTAAATAAATTTTGGCCTAAATGTTTGACTAAAATTTAGTTTTTTTTGATTTTTTTTTTAACAAAAAGTAAAAAATAGTGTTTTTTTTTTCAAAAATGTCGCTCTATTTTTGTATATAGCGCAAAAAATAAAAATCGCAGAGGTGATCAAATACCACCAAAAGAAAGCTCTATTTGTGGGAAGAAAAGGACGCAAATTTTGTTTGGGAGCCACGTCGCACGACCGCGCAATTGTCTGTTAAAGCGACGCAGTGCCGAATCGCAAAAACACCTTGGGTCATTTACCAGCGTATTGGTCCGGGTCTTAAGTGGTTAAATGGCCCAGAGGTCCCAGGGCCCTTGATGGCAACCCACCAAATTTTTATATATATATATATATATATATATATATATATACAGGGCCGGACTGGGAATAAAAACCAGCCCTGGAAATTATTTCCTACCAGCCCCATAGCATTATACCAGCCCAACATCATGCGCTTTGCCAGCAGTATAGCTGCGGTGCCTATTTATTTCAATGGGCAGGAACGGCTCTTTCAGGGCACTTTGCAGGCGCTATCTTTAGTGTTATAGCACCTGCAAAGCGTCTCAGTGTGAAAGGGGTCGAACTCTGATATAAAGGTGGGCACGGGTGACCAGAGACCACACTTATATCAGAGTCCACTGCATTCCCCTTTACATCAGAGTGACCAGAGACCACCTAACGCAGAAAGTGAACACTAAGGTAAGGGGGTTTACTGATATAAGGGGGGAACATTTAGATCAGTGCCCCCTTACAATATTGTATTGACACCCCCCCCCCCCCCCCCCTCAGACTGGCCTGGCGGTGCTGTCACTGACCTCCTTTCGGGTGCACCATGCGTGGCTCAGTCACTCGGCTCCAGCTTGGTCCTATAGTTTCCTCTCCAGTCAATACATGTCTGACTTTTCCCATGAACCCGCATCCTGGCAGCACTCCCACTCTCGACTCCTCTTCAGATCTGATATAAGACAAGAGATGGTCAGAGGCTGCGGATGGTACAGGGGAAATCAAAAGCTGCAGAGGAGGGGACAGGAGGTCAGAGGCTGCAGAGGGGGAGCAGGTGGTCAGAGGCTGTGTGGAGGGGACAGTTCATAGGCTGCAGAGGGGGGACAAGAGGTCAGAGGCTGCAGAGGATGGGGGGGGGGGGCAGGACGTCAGAGGCTGTGGAAGGGGGGAACAGGAGGTCAGAGGCTGCAGAGGGGGAACAGGAGGTCAGAGGCTATGGGGAGGGGACAGGTCATAGGCTGCAGGGGGTCAGATGCTGCAGAGGAGGAACAAGAGGTCAGAGGCTGCAGAGGGGGGGACAGGTGGTCAGAGGCAACAGGGGGGGCAGGAGGTCAGATGCTGCGGAGGGGGGAACAGGAGGTCAGAGGCTGCAGAGGGGGAACAGGAGGTCAGAGGCTGTGGGGAGGGGACAGGTCATGGGCTGCAGAGGGGGGATAGGAGGTCAGATGCTGTGGGGAGGGACAGGAGGTCAGAGGCTGTGGAGAGGGGACATGTCATAGGCTGCAGAGGGGGGGCAGGAGGTCAGAGGCTGCAGGGGGGGGACAGGAGGTCAGAGGCTGCAGAGGGGGGGAACAGGAGGTCAGAGGCTGCAGAGGGGGGCAACAGGAGGTCAGAGGCTGCAGAGGGGGGGGACAGGAGGTCAGAGGCTGCAGAGGAGGGGGACAGGAGGTCAGAGGCTGCAGAGGGGGGGGGCAGGAGGTCAGAGGCTGTGGGGAGAGGAAAGGAGGTCAGAGGCTGCAAGGGGGGCAGGAGGTCAGAGGCTGCAGAGGGGGATCAGGAGGTCAGAGGCTGTGGGGAGGGGACAGGTCATAGGCTGCAGAGGGGGGGGGGGCAGGTCATAGGCTGCAGAGGGGGGGAACAGGAGGTCAGAGGCTGCAGAGGGGGGAACAGGAGGTCAGAGGCTGCAGAGGGGGGGACAGGAGGTCAGAGGCTGCAGAGGGGGGCGGGCGCGAGGAGGTCAGATGTTGTGGGGAGGGGAAAGGAGGTCAGAGGCTGCAAGGGGGGCAGGAGGTCAGAGGCTGCAGAGGGGGATCAGGAGGTCAGAGGCTGTGGGAAGGGGACAGGTCATAGGCTGCAGAGGGGGGGATAGGAGGTCATATGCTGTGGGGAGGGGACAGGAGGTCAGAGGCTGTGGAGAGGGGACATGTCATAGGGTGCAGAGGGGGGGCAGGAGGTCAGAGGCTGCAGGGGGGGTAGGAGGTCAGAGGCTGCAGAGGGGGGGACAGGAGGTCATAGGCTGCAGAAGAGGGGGGGCAGACGTCAGAGGCTGTGGAGAGGGGACATGTCATAGGCTGCAGAGGGGGGGATAGGAGGTCAGATGCTGTGGGGAGGGGACAGGAGGTCAGAGGCTGTGGAGAGGGGACATGTCATAGGCTGCAGAGGGGGGCAGGAGGTCAGAGGCTGCAGGGGGGGGGGACAGGAGGTCAGAGGCTGCAGAGGGGGGGAACAGGAGGTCAGAGGCTGCAGAGGGGGGCAACAGGAGGTCAGAGGCTGCAGGGGGGGGGAACAGGAGGTCAGAGGCTGCAGAGGGGGGGGACAGGAGGTCAGAGGCTGCAGAGGGGGGGGGACAGGAGGTCAGAGGCTGTGGGAGGGGAAAGGAGGTCAGAGGCTGCAAGGGGGGCAGGAAGTCAGAGGCTGCAGAGGGGGATCAGGAGGTCAGAGGCTGTGGGGAGGGGACAGGTCATAGGCTGCAGAGGGGGGGGGCAGGTCATAGGCTGCAGAGGGGGGGTGGGAACAGGAGGTCAGAGGCTGCAGAGGGGGGAACAGGAGGTCAGAGGCTGCAGAGGGGGGACAGGAGGTCAGAGGCTGCAGAGGGGGGCGGGCGCGAGGAGGTCAGATGCTGTGGGGAGGGGAAAGGAGGTCAGAGGCTGCAAGGGGGGCAGGAGGTCAGAGGCTGCAGAGGGGGATCAGGAGGTCAGAGGCTGTGGGAAGGGGACAGGTCATAGGCTGCAGAGGGGGGGATAGGAGGTCATATGCTGTGGGGAGGGGACAGGAGGTCAGAGGCTGTGGAGAGGGGACATGTCATAGGGTGCAGAGGGGGGGCAGGAGGTCAGAGGCTGCAGGGGGGGCAGGAGGTCAGAGGCTGCAGAGGGGGGGACAGGAGGTCATAGGCTGCAGAAGAGGGGGGGCAGGACGTCAGAGGCTGTGGAGAGGGGACATGTCATAGGCTGCAGAGGGGGGGGGGCAGGAGGTCAGGTGATCCGGGTGTCATGGGACCTCCTCTATTCCTCCTATGTGATCCGGGTGTCATGGGACCTCCCCCATTCCTCCTATGTGATCCGGGTGTCATTGGACCTCCCCCTATTCCTCCTATGTTATCCGGGTGTCATGGGACCTTGGGACCTCCCAATCCCCATTCCTCCTATGTGATCCGGGTTTTAAAGGGAACCTCCCCTATTCCCCCTATGTGATCCGGGTGTCATGGGACCTCCCTCATTCCTCCTATGTGATCCGGGTGTCATGGGACCTCCCAATCCCCATTCCTCCTATGTGATCCGGGTGTCATGGGACCCCCCCCCCATTTCTCCTATGTGATCCGGGTGTCATGGGACCTCCCTCATTCCTCCTATGTGATCCGGGTGTCATGGGACCTCCCCCCATTACTCCTATGTGATCCGGGTGTCATGGGACCCCCCCCCCCCATTACTCCTATGTGATCCGGGTGTCATGGGACCCCCCCCCCCCCCATTTCTCCTATGTGATCCGGGTGTCATGGGAACCTCCCTCATTCCTCCTATTTAATCCGGGTGTCATGGGACCTCCCCCCCATTACTCCTATGTGATCCGGGTGTCATGGGACCCCCCCCCCCCCCAGACTAGGAGAAGTCTTCCTATGAATAGGAGGATGATATATTGCAGCTCTCAGCTCGGGTTACCCAATCAGTGGAGTCGGGCAGAGGGCTGTTAATAAATTTACACACGCATTTGTTGCTTTTCATTTTATTTCAATAGACGGGTGTTAATATCATACATATTTAATGGTCTCACTTACTGGATGTTCTTCCGGTGCATTGCAGGGGCGGCGACGGCTCCGAGAGAGCGAGACCTTTTACTTACACAGCGCTTTGTGTATGAGAACGCGGCCAATATCACCGCCATCATTCCACGCCAAGGATTATTATATAACAATACGAGGAATAATAATAATAATATTACCACAGGACTGAGCAGTTCTACAATGAGTAAGTGAGCCTCCATTCATAATACAAGGGCACACGGATGGATACAGAAGGCAGAAGAGCTTACACTCTATAAAGGAGGATACAGAAGGTAGAAGAGCTTACACTCTTTAAGGGAGGATACAGAAGGTAGAAGAGCTTACACTCTATAAAGGGAGGATACAGAAGGTAGAAGAGCTTACACTCTATAAGGGAGGATAAGAAGGTAGAAGAGCTTACACTCTATAAGGGAGGATACAGAAGGTAGAAGA
>CM056053.1:22642871-22707871 GCA_029574335.1 Rana kukunoris
GGCCACCTCTTCTCCAGACCAACGAGTGAAAAAAAACACTTAATTGTGTACTGTTACTGACTACTATACTGACTGATGCTGCCAGTGCCTCCACTTACCTATGTGACAAGTTCTTTTGCCACTATATGCTACAATAGATCAATGCTGCTGCTCCTATGCTGCTGCCACCTCTTCCACGACACTCAGAGTGTGAGTGGAAAAAACACTTTATTATGCTGTATCTGGTACTACTATGTGCTGCCACCTCTGCGAGTGCTTCCAGGAGTACTTATTGTGTGTCACTACTATGTCATTTGGCACTATATGCTACTAATTATCAATGCTGCTGCTGTCCTGCTGCCACCTCTTCCACGACACGAGTGAAAAAAACACTTTATGGTGTACTGTTACTACTACTATACTGCTGATGCTGCCAGTGCTCACTTACCTATGTTGACAAGTTTTCGTGCACTATTGTCTTACAATTATCAATGCTGCTGCTGCCACTATGTGCTGCGTGCTACTTACAATGCTACTTATCCACGACACGACCGAGTGAAAAAAACACTTAATTGTGTACTGTTACTACTACTATACTGCTGATGCTGCCAGTGCTCACTTTACCTATGTGACAAGTTTTCTTTGCCACTATATGCTACAAATATCAATGCTGCTGCTCCTATGCTTGCTGCACCTCTTCCACGACCACAGAGTGAAAAAAAACACTTTTATTGTGTACTGGTACTACTATGCTGCTGCCTCTGCCCAGTGCTCAGATACTTATGTGTCAACTTCTTTGGCACTATATGCTACAATTATCAATGCTGCTGCTGTCCTGCTGCCACCTCTTCCACGACCACAGAGTGAAAAAAAAACTCTTTATTGTGTACTGTTACTACTACTATACTGCTGATGCTGCCAGTGCTCACTTACCTATGTGACAAGTTCTTCGGCACTATGTGCTACAAATTATCAATGCTGCTGCTCCTATGCTGCTGCCACCTCTTCCACGACACGAGTGAAAAAACACTTTAATTGTGTACTGGCTGCTACTATGCTGCTGCTGTTGCCAGTGCTCACTTACCTATGTGACAAGTTCTTTGGCACTATATGCTCCAATCATCAAGCTGCTGCTGCTGTGCTGCTGCCACCTCTTCCACAACACGAGTGAAAAAAAACACTTAATTTGTATACGGTACTACTATTACTGCTGATGCTGCCAGTGCTCACCTAACCTATGTGACAAGTTCTTTGCCACTATATGCTACAATTATCAATGCTGCTGCTCCTATGCTGCTGCCACCTCTTCCACGACACGTAGTGAAAAAAACACTTAATTGTGTACTGCTGCTACTATGCTGCTGCTGCTGCCAGTGCTCACATACCTATGTGACAAGTTCTTTGGCACTATATGCTACAATCATCAATGCTGCTGCTCCTATGCTGCTGCCACCTCTTCCACGACCACGAGTGAAAGAAACACTTAATTGTGGTACTGGTTTACTACTGTGCTGCTGCTGCTGCCATTGCTCAGATACTTATGTGTCAAGTTATTTGGCCCATACATGTACAATCATCAATGCTGCTGCTGCTGTGCTGCTGCCACCTCTTCACGACACGAGTGAGTGAAAAAAACACTAATTGTGTAACTGGTACTACTGTGCTGCTGCTGCTGCCAGTGCTCAGATACTTATGTGACAAGTTTCCTTTGCCACTATATGCTACAATTATCAATGCTGCTGCTCCTATGCTGCTGCCACCTCTTCCCACGACCACGAGTGAAAAAAACACTTAATTGTGTACTGTTACTACTACTATACTGCTGATGCTGCCATTGCTCACTTACCTATGTGACAAGTCTTTGCCACTATATTGCTACATATATCAATGCTGCTGCTCTATGTGCTGCCACCTCTTCCACGACCACGAGTGAAAAAAAAACACTTAATTGTGTACTGTTACTACTACTATACTGCTGATGCTGCCAGTGCTCACTTACCTATGTGACAAGTTCTTTGCCACTATTATGCTACAAATATCAATGCTGCTGCTCCTATGCTGCTGCCACCTCTTCCACGACCACGAGTGAAAAAAACACTTTATTGTGTACTGGTACTACTATGCTGCTGCCTCTGCCAGTGCTCAGTTACTTATGTGTCAACTTCTTTGGCACTATATGCTACAATTATCAATGCTGCTGCTGTCCTGCTGCCACCTCTTCCACGACCACGAGTGAAAAAAACACTTTATTGTGTACTGTTACTACTACTATACTGCTGATGCTGCCAGTGCTCACTTACCTATGTGACAAGTTCTTGGCACTATGTGTACAATTATCCAATGCTGCTGCTGTCCTGCTGCCACCTCTTCCCACGACCACGAGTGAAAAAAACACTTTATTGTGTACTGTTACTACTACTATACTGCTGATGCTGCAGTGCTCACTTACCTATGTGACAAGTTCTTCGGCACTATGTGCTACAATTATCAATGCTGCTGCTGTCCTGCTGCCACCTCTTCCACGACCACGAGTGAAAAAAACACTTTTTGTGTACTGTTACTACTACTATACTGCTGATTGCTGCCATTGCTCACGTACCTATGTGACAAGTTCTTTGCCACTATATGCTACATATATAATGCTGCTGCTCCTATGCTGCTGCCACCTCTTCCACGACCACGAGTGAAAAAAACACTTTATTGTGTACTGTTACTACTACTATACTGCTGATGTGCAGTCAGTGCTCACTTACCTATGTGACAAGTTCTTTGCCACTATATGCTACAATATCAATGCTGCTGTCCTCTGCTGCTGCCTCTTTCACGACCCACGAGTGAAAAAAACACTTTATTGTGTACTGGTACTACTATGCTGCTGCCTCTGCCAGTGCTTAGATACTTATGTGTCAACTTCTTTGGCACTATATGCTACAATTATCAATGCTGCTGCTGTCCTGCTGCCACCTCTTCCACGACCAAGATGTGAAAAAAACACTTATTTGGTACTGTACTACTAACTATACTGCTGATGCTGCCAGTGCTCACTTACCTATGTGACAAGTTCTTCGGCACTATGTTGCTACAATTATCAATGCTGCTGCTGTCCTGCTGCCACCTCTTCCACGACCACGAGTGAAAAAAACACTTATTGTGTATGTTCTATACTATACTGCTAATGCTGCCAGTGCTCACTTACCTATGTGACAAGTTTTCGGCACTATGTGCTACAATATCAATGCTGCTGCTGTCCTGCTGCCACCTCTTCCACGACCACGAGTGAAAAAAACACTTTATTGTGTACTGTTACTACTACTATACTGCTGATGCTGGCCTAGTGCTCACTTACCTATGTGAAAGTTCTTTGGCACTGTATGCTACAGTTATCAAAGCTGCTGCTGTGCTGCTGCCACCTCTTCCACGACCACGAGTGAAAAAAACACTTTATTGTGTACTGTTACTACTATACTGCTGCTCAGATACCTATGTGACAGGTTCTTTGCACTATATACTACTATTACCACTACTGCTGGTGTCAAGTCTTGGCCAAATGTTTAGATATTTGTTGTGTGTGTGATTATTAGTTTATATTTGAATACTAATGCTGCTGCCTTCATGCTGGTTAATGCTTCATGACCTCTCTGGCAGCGGATTCCACCAACAGCCCTCCGCTACAAGCTACCAGACGGATCGTAACAGCAAGTGTGACTAAAACAATGAACTTTATGTTAAACCCTGGTTTGCGGCCTGTTGATGTTGATGTGGATGTTGATGTGTGAAGTTAGATGTGTTGAAAAACCTAAATCTAAGTAAGAAAGGAAACATTTGAAAAAAAACTTTTTTTATTAAATAAAACAAATAATCAAACATGATTTTAATTTTTTGTTTGGTCTTTCTCCCATCAGAGCCAAAATGTCTCCTTGGCGTTGAATCAGCTGCTCATTTTGAGAAATTAAAAATTGCATCTTCCGTTGGTTTGATAGTATTTTGGCTGCAATTTTTTCAAGTTCGGTTTTTCTGTCAACCATCTTTTTTAAAACTGTTAGGATAAAAGAAAAAACATTTGGATTTCAAAGAGCGTTACAAAATCAATATAATATTTTATGTTGCTTATTAAACAATATTATCATGTCTATACAATTGTTATGTCTAGCACATATACTTGTATCATAAATACCATATTATTGTTGTGAAATCTGACGGGTAAGCTTTAAATGCTGTCCTTTTTTTTTCTACATCTTATTAGTTGGTCTTGCATAGCAAGATCACTTACTATTCTCTCACATATATATTATTATTATTATTATTATCGCCAAATTTACCACCTAACTTCTCCACAGTTTTTACGCTACATAGACGAGTCATATATCAAAATGAGCAGATTGTTCCGAATAGTGGACCATTACTTTGTGGAACGTTTCGTCAAATCGTTTGCGAAATATCGTTGTTATTATGGCAAAATTTTCCCATAGAAATGAATGGTGAAGCTTAGAGTGTGAGATTTTTAAAACTGAAAAATCATTACAAGATTTCAAAACTGCGACCACTCCCTCATTTTCAGGCCGACCTACACAAATCTTATATCAAAATGTTCAGCTGTCCCTGCTGCTACTGCACGTGTCGACGGCTAAGTGATCGGTAAAATGGTTTTCAGGATACAGACATTTGATTGCAAAACACGCCAGTCCATAGCAACCAGTCCATTGCAAACAGTTTTTGAAGGGGCTAATAGGATGTTGCAGTTTTGATGGGATAGGTTTTGATGGAGCAGTTTTTAATGGATCAATGGATAGACACATTGTTGCATCACATTTACATCTGCAGGGGCACCGTCTCCCGTCTGGAGTATTGGTGAAGGCAAGAAACACGTCACGCAATTTCCTTAGAAATATTACCATTTCTAGTTTTTGAAATGTTATTAATCTTTGTGCACATATTTACCCTCCTGACCGTAGGTCACAGGAAGAGTGTCATTCTCCTGCTCCTCTTTCTCCTACTCCACCAGAAGTTTGGGGGGGGGCGGGTTGCAGCTCCTCATCTTCCTCCTCCACAAGAGCTGTGGCTGACGAGTTGGAGGGCCCTGGATGCTCTCATTACTCTCCTCCTCTGCATCCTCCTCCTGCTCCTCCTCCTCTACATCCTCCTCTGCGGCCTGTCGCCTTTTGCGTTTATGGCGCACAGATGGTAGAGCAACATCTATAATAACACAATGTCCATATATGTGAAAATGTTTTATAATAACATATGCAAATTCTGTGAACTCTGCTGTATTGTATATGAATACAAATAAATTTATATAGACAGTTAACAATGGGACAATGTTATATTAAAGGGTCTTGCGGGCACTACAGGGGACTGAGTGTGAGCTGGGCTGCCACCATGGTAAAATGAACTGTTTTTGTCTCCTTTATTTTGTTCAGACGATCTCATGTTAAAAAAAGGGCCTGATGGATCACACGGGATTACTATGACAACCCCACGCCTAACACAGGAATTTAGTGGGAATCTATATATATAAAACTCAACGTGTGTGTGTGTGTGTGTGTGTGTACAGTATGTATGTATGTACCAGCATCGTGTCCAAATGACTAAAGATAATTTACATGAAACTTGGCACACAGTCAGCCACAAACATAGGATAGGTGGTTTAACCCTTAGCCACCCCCATTTGCCATGGTCAGGGTTTTTCTTTAAAGTCCCATTCTACTCTATGGAAAATACATGTTACTTCATAACAGCTGTAGATATTTCGATAACACTTGGTCATATGTTACTTTTACGTCCACTTAAAGTATAGGATCGTTAATTTATCCCTTAACTATCCCCATTTGTGAGGGTTGGGGTTTTTGTTTAAAGTCCCATGCAAAGCAATGGGAAAAGTATGTTCCCACATAACTTCTGCGTTCCTGTCTGCTGTCCCATGTCTTTTTTCAACAGTACTATAAATACCTTGGCTGGTGGTGGGTGATATATGTTACCACAACATGGCGTCTGGGTTAACAACATCTGCCCTTACATTAATTACATATGACCTTACATAACTGTCACCAAAGGAGCTGCGGTGGCTCAATGCGATTGGCACTGCGCTGACAAGCCATTCACCTCTGCAGCTAGGGTTCGGATCCCGCTCTCGGCTACATGTGAATTGAGTTTGGTGGTCTCAGCCCGGCCTCAGGTGGGAGTGCTATGCGAGGTAAGCCTGCGCTTAGTACGCCTACCCCCCTCCCACAAAAACCACCACACTTACACACGCACTCGAAATTGGTTTAACATGCACGCACTCTGACCACGCGGTCTCTAAAAAGAGAGGCGAAGGACTAACGTGGCTGGTTGAGCGGGCAAATACTCTCACTCCCTTATAGGGAGTCCCTCTGCCCCGTTGAGGTTCAAAGCCACCCGGGGCATGGAGAAAGGTGGCAGATTGCCTCTGGGGGAGGCCTGCCTACTCCCAACTCCTGCAGTCCGGCTCCTCTCTCGAGTACATGCACAAAATACACTTTAGAAAAAAAAATACATAACTCTCACCAATAACTTACCTGGATGATATTGCTCCCTTATACGCTTTACCTGGTCCATGTGGCGCCTCTTCAGTCGGACCATTTTTTTAATACGGCTGAGGTTCATGTGTGCGGCCATATTGCTCGTGTAACTCCTGAATGATGGAGCTGATCATTTTATTTTTTTCTGCATGCGTCCGCTCCTCATCATAGCCCTTTTGCAGGAAACTCTGCGAGATGAAGAACAAAGTATATTACAATACTTTTGTTTTAAACCCTTATGGATATATGACGGAAATCTATGGTATTCAACAATTGGAAGCATTCTCGCCTTATTAATCAATGACAGTTAATGGCTGTCCGGTAATACTGGGGAGTTGTTTTGCAACAGCTGGAGGCTCCGTTTAGTAAACAGTGCCGTACCAGATGTTTTTTTTTTGTTGTGGAGGGTGGCTATGTAGGGGTACGTGTATATGTTTTGTTTTTTAATTTATATTTAGTGTGGTGGCGTGTTGTTGTAAGGTACAGTCAGAGGGGCTTGGGGTTCATAGTAGTTTCCCGCTGAGGGTTTGAGCTGCAGCGCCAAATTTGCTTCAGCTAGAAGCACACTGTAAGTCCCAGCCCATGTGAATGTACCCTGTACATTCACATTGGGGAAGAGGGGGGGGGGTTATTGCAGCCAGTTGCATGCAGGTAGTTATACTTTTGCAACAGCTGGAGGCAGAATGGTTGCAAAACACTGCGTGTTTGTTACCTAACTCAGGGTTTCAAGACCAGTCCACCTCCAGCTGTTGCAAAACTACTACTACCATCAGCCATGGTCTGTCAGTGCATGGTAAGAATTTTACTTTTGCTGCATCTAGGGTGCCACAGTTTAGAGACCGGTGTATAGTGGTCTGAAAAATGTGGGCCTGCAGAACTTGCAAAACTAGAAGTGCCAGCATGCCCATTAGGGTTGCCACCTGTCCGGTTTTCACCCGGACAGTCCGGGTTTGGACACATGTGCACGAATTTGAAGCCATCTGAAACCCGGGCACATTTAAAAATGGGGAGGTCGAGTTGTATGCTAATAAAAGGGGGGCCCTGGGGAGGTCGATGCATGCTGATATAAAGGGGGGCCCTGGAGGAGGTCTGGTCTACGCATGCTGCCAGTGGCGGCTGGTGCCATGCCATGAAACCGCAGCCACCGTGCCATCAAAACGCAGCCACTGTGCCATGCCATCAAAACTCAGCAACCGTGCCATCAAAACGCAACCACTGTGCCATCCCATAAAACGCAGCCACCATGCCATAAAAATTCAGCCACTGTGCCATCCCATCAAACGCAGTCACTGTGCCATCAAACGCAACCACTGTGCTATGCCATCAAAACGCAGCTACCATGCCATCACAACGCAGCCACTGTGCCATGCCATCAAAACTCAGCAGCCGTGCCATCAAAATGCAACCACTGTGCCATTCCATAAAACGCAGCCACCATGCTATCAAAACGCAGCCACCATGCCATAAAAATTCAGCCACTGTGCCATCCCATCTAACGCAGTCACTGTGCCATCAAACGCAACCACTGTGCCATGCCATCAAAACGCAGCCACCATGCCATCACAACGCAGCAACCATGCCATCAAAATGCAGCCACTGTGCCATGCCATCAAAAACGCAGCCACCATGCCATCACAACGCAGCAACCATGCCATCAAAACGCAGCCACTGTGCCATGTCATCAAAACGCAGCAACCATGCCATCACAACGCAGCAACCATGCCATCAAAACGCAGCCACTGTGCCATGTCATCAAAACGCAGCCACCATGCCATCACAACGCAGCAACCATGCCATCAAAATGCAGCCACTGTGCCATGCCATCAAAACGCAGCCACCATGCCATCACAACGCAGCAACCATGCCATCAAAACGCAGCCACTGTGCCATGCCATCAAAACGCAGCCACCATGCCATCACAACGCAGCAACCATGCCATCAAAATGCAGCCACTGTGCCATGCCATCAAAACGCAGCCACCGTGCCATCAAAACACAGCCACCGTGCCATCAAAACGCAGCCACTGTGCCATGCCATCAAAACGCAGCCACCGTGCCATCAAAACACAGCCACTGTGCCATGCCATCAATTTTCAACACTATGCCATCAAATGCAGCCACTGTGCCCCCAATTGTCGACACTGTGCCCAGTACCCCCCTGGCACTTACCTTTCTGGCTTCTATGTCCCTCGATGTCCCTCGTCCTGCCCTCGATGACGCTTCAGCCAATCAGGTTACCTGATTGGCTGAGACGCCTGTCAGTCTTATCCTCAGAACGCACGGTTGGTACCTCCCGAGGATAAGCTACAAAAAAATTGACGTGCGTCGCTAAAGTGTTCGGGTTTGGCTTGACGAAAACGTGGCAACCCTAATGCCCAGGCATGCTGGAAGTTGTAGTTCTGCAACATCTAAAGGGCAATATGTATTCGAACGTCCTTGGGCCTTAAGGACCCTGAAGTCAGGACGTTCGCATACATACTATGTCCACAACCTGTTAAATTAATTATGCTAAATAGCAAGGAAAGTGCATAAATACACATTTACCAACCAGGGTTTCTTCAGCTGTGCAGGCATGCTGGTAGTTGTAGTTTTGCAACAGCAGAAGACACAATGTTTGGGAAATACTAATATCTGAACTTATATACTAACTTTTAAACTAGTCTAAAATGCAGTTAAAGCTAAGGAAATAACAGTGGTGAAAATACTTACATTAATCATCATATTTTCCTCACTGGGTGTAAAATTGCTTCCCACCATATTCACTCCCAAGGATTAGGCACAAAATTGCGATAAAGAGCTGTCAGGTAACTGGCACGGATCCAGGAAATGGTCGCGTGTTGGTCGCGTGTTGTTCTCGCGATTGCGCATGCGCGAACGAGAATCGCAATAACCGCAATATCAATCGCAACATGAAATCGCAACCCCAACCGCAATCGAATTAGCGAAAAATCGCAATAATGTTTATTCGCTAAAATATCACGAATATTCGATTTTAGCGAATATTTCTCGAATATTCTACTATATATTCGTGATATATCGCGAAATCGAATATGGGGTATTCTGCTCAACACTGCTAACAATCATCAAAAAAGGATGTTGGCGGTAATAATTAAACTTACAATATATCCTTTATCCGAACATCAAAGGTCTGGTTGTAAAAAAAAAAAAAAAGTTCTCACATTAAAATGAAATGACTGATCATAAAAGTCTTGTAGTCGCTCCATCTCGTTACAGGTCCCGGGAGAAGAAGAAAAATAATATTTTGGGGAATGCGGTTTGGGACAGGAGAGATTTTTTTGAAACCTTTGTATTTGTAACATTCCAGACTCTGGGCCAGATTCAGAGAAGGGGGGCGTAATTTTGTGCGGGCGTAGCGTATGCTCTTTACACTACGCCTCCACAACTGTTATGGGCAAGTGCCTTATTCAGAAAGCACTTGCTCCATAAGTTGCGGCGGCGTAGTGTAAAGTGGCCGGCGTAAGGGCACCTAATTCAAATTAGTAATGTGGGGGAGTGATTAATGTAAAAATAATTTTTTATCATCATTTTTATCATGACTGCGACATTACGGCGGACACATCGGACACTTTTGACACTATTTTGGGGCCATTGTCATTTTTACAGCGAACAGTGCTCTAAAAATGCACTGATTACTGTGGAAATTACACTGGCAGGGAAGGGGTTAACCTGTAGGGGCCGCTGAAGGGGTTAAGCGTTTTCTAGGGAGTGATTACTACTGCGTGGGGGCGTGGCTTGGCGTGTGATGTCACTGATCGTCGTTTCCTATGACAGGGAACAGACGATCAGCGGCAGTCACACTAGGAAGAACAGGGAAAGGTTTGTTTACACTTTCCTCTCCCCGTTCTTCAGCTCTGTGACCCGATCGCGCGATTGGGTCCGCGGGCGCGGTCACGAAAACAGGACCAGGATACGAGGCGCCGTCACGCTCGCAACACACATGCTTGTGCCCAGCCGTGCCCTTCTGCCGATGTATAGGTGGTCCCTTAAGCGGCTAATAGCCATAATAGCCATACCAGACCTAAAGGGCCTGGTATGGAATTTGGGGGGGACCCCCACGCAATTTTTTTTTTAATTTTGGTTCGGGTTCCCCTTAATATTCATAATATTCATACCAGACCCAACGGGCCTGGTACTGGACTGGGGGGGGGGTGAACCAATGATGTTTTTTTCAATGATTTTTATCTGTATTGCCGGGACCCGACATTATAGCCACGATCAGTTTTGGGAATTACTTTTTTCCTATAGAAATTTCATTCGGGACTGTTCTAAACACGGGAAACATGCGCTACTTTACAGGCATACTATAGACACCCCCAGGTATGAAATTTAAATATTTCACTTTTATTGTTTCACTTTAAGCATTATTAAAATCACTGCTCCCGAAAAAACGGCCATTTTTAAAACTTTTTTTTGCATTGATACATGTTCCCTGGGCAGGGGTGTATTTAGGTTTTGTGCTGCCCTAGGCCTGACTAAACTCGTGCACCCCCTAGATTAAATATGACCCTGGGCAGGGGTGTATTTAGGTTTTGTGCTGCCCTAGGCCTGACTAAACTCGTGCACCCCCTAATTTAAATATGACCCACCCCTTTCTGTCAGGGCCACACCCCTTGCGGTTTAGGACCCACCTTGACATTTTCAAGTGGGAACACTAGTTCTGATGGCCTGGGGGGGGGGGGGGCAATGGATTCCCTTAATGTCCATAGATTTCCTCTCACTTCCTGTTCGACTGTGGGACAGGGAGTAAAGGGAAATCTCTGCAATGGTACAGGGATGGTAAAAAATTAGAAGCGACGCCCCCCACAGTTGCAGAATGCCAACCGCCCACATACTGGAAGCAGTGAGGCCGATTTATGGGGGCGCTAAACTAATTTGCCTAACAGTGTAGCACAAGCCGGTGGGCACACTGTCCATGGTGCCCCCTGCAAAGTGCTGCCCTAGGCCTGGGCCTTGTTGGCCTAGGCCAGGATACAGCATTGCCCCTGGGGCAGGACCTGGGTCCCCAAACACTTTTTATGACAATAACTTGCATATAAACCTTTAAAATTAGCACTTTTGATTTCTCCCATAGACTTTTAAAGGGTGTTCCACAGCTTTCGAATTTGCTGCGAATACCGCAAAGCTTTCACTATTCGTCGAACACCCGACTTACGTTCGACTCGAACATCGGGCTCATCCCTACCACCCACTTTCAGATGCCATTGTAAGGAGATAATCCATGTTATTCACTTTAGTTTAGTCATAAAGTCATGGCTGTATATGTTCTCTAATTGCTTTTCAAGGTATCTTTGTACCCCAAACAGTCCATCCGTGCGTCTGATGTTGCCACAGCGCCGGTTCCCATACCGGCGCTGAATGATAGCATTAAATTGGAAATATGCAAATAATAACAAACTTCATCTAACAATCATCAAAAAAGATGTTGGTGGTTAGATGTTAAATATTTAAATAATAATTAAAAATAATTAAATTTACAGAATGATTATTTTTCTGAAGATTAAAGACCTGGTTTTATATATCAAAAAAAAAAAAATCACAAAAAAAAAAAAAGACTGATCATAAAAATTATCATTTTATTTCTGTTATTTACAAGGAAAACCCTCCCTTGTGTTAGCCTCCAAAAGCCCCGAGACCGCCGCCATCTTGGATAAAAGCAGACTCAGCAGACTCCGAGCTACACCACACTATTCCCCATCACTCTTCCCTAATGCCGCGTACACACGGTCGTTTTTTGCGATGAAAAAAAAACTTTGTTTTTTAAAACGTCATTTAAATTGATGGTGTGTGGGCAAAACGTCGTTTTTTGTCTTAAAAAAAACGACCAAAAAAAAATTCCAACATGCTTGAATTTTTTGTGTCGTTTTTCAAAACGTCGTTTTTTGTTTCACAAAAAGTCACCGTGTGTAGCAAAAACGTCGTTTAAAACGACGTTTTTCAACCCGCGCATGCCCAGAAGCTAGTTATGAAGCGAGCTTCAATGGAAAAGTGTGGTGAACGTAACCTCGCTTTTTGTGAAAAAAACAATGGTGTGTAGGCAACATCGTCTTTGAAAGTGACGTTTCAAAAACGTCGTTTTTTACTTCACAGAAAACGTAGTTTTTTTTCATTACAAAAAATGATCGTGTGTACGCGGCATTAGAAGTTACATAAAATAATATTTATGGGGAGGAGTGGCAGAGGAGCTGGGCCAGTAATTACACACTCTCAGAAGACAAGGGGGGCCTATGACGTGCAAGGAGGGAGGGGTTTGTGCTAGAAAATTTACTCTCCTAGACTAGTGAAATCAAAGTCACCTTCGAAATTACCACAAATTGTTTATAGAAAAAAAAAACGCTGCAAAAAAATATTGACTTTTCTGTGCTTTTACCTGCAATTTTGGGTAATCTGTGTTGTGATATGTATAGTTTATAGCTACTCCATTTTATGGCATGTTAGGAGAAGGCATAATGTATTTTCTTTATCTGTTTCTCACCTACATAGGGCCAGATTCAGGTAGATGGGAGCATCTTTGCTCTGGAGTAACGTTTCTCATTTACGTTACGCTGGCGAAATTTTAGGAGCAAGTGCTGTTATTCATGAAGCACTTGCTCCTAAAGTTGCGGCAGCGTATCGCAAATGAGCCGGCGGAATTCAAATTGGGCGGGTACGGGGCGTGTATTATTTAAAATAAGCGCAATCCCGCGGTGAACGTACTGCGCATGCGTCGACTGTCAATGCATCCCAGTGCGCATGCTCCAAATTCTGTCAGTGAACGTCAATGACGTCAAATCCCCATTCATGGACGTTTTACGCAAGCGACGCGATTTTTTTTTTTCCGACGCGATGACGACGGCTATACTTAACATAGGATACTCCACTAGGGGGCTGCTTTATCTTTACGCCGCGTATCGCTTACGGAAACATCGGAAAGTCACTGCGTCGCGCCCGAATACGATCGTGAATTGCCGATTCCCGCTGATTAACATATTTTTTCAGCGTAAATCAGCGGGAACGCCCCCGGCGCCATTTTTAAATTAAAGTTGTAATGCGATGGCGAAATTCAATTACGCCGATCGCATCGGAACTCCAACCCGGCGTTTCTTGTTTTCTGGTTACAGAAAACAGAAACGCCGGCTTAAAGTGACAGTTAGGCTGGAGTATCACTGATACTCCAGCCTAACTCTACCTGAATCTGGCCCATAGACTTTATCTTGTGGTCTGTGGTTTAAGCCTAAGTCCCAGAATAGGAGTGTGTCATTAAACCGGAAACAGGAACATGCATTATCAGGGTGGAAACAGATGTTTTGCTAAAGATGTCTTGTGTCTTTTCCCAATAACATACGTACGTATTATAGTAAACCACTCCTAAGCCCCTCTACCTTTTTGCTTTAGAATTGCATAAATACCCTGTATCTGTGTTCAATAAATTAGACACTTCCTGATAACAGTCAGCAACTATTCATGTGTAATCACTGAATGTCTCTCAGATCTGACGGTTCACTGACAGTTATCCTGCATTACCCAAGAGTACATCTGGGTGGTTATATTACCTGTTCCTCTTCAGATGGACAGTGAGGCATGCAGATGGGCACAGTGAGGCTGCAAAACAGCACAGTGAGGCTGCGGAGGGGCACAGTGAGGCTGCAAATGGGCAGTGAGGCTGCAAATGGACACAGTGAGGCTGCAGATGGGCATTGTTGACCGCATTTCTCACCCTAGACTTATACTCGAGTCAATACGTTTGGACCCACCCACTACAGACTACAGGGCGGCAGCCACAAGACTGGTCACCCTGCACAAGGAGAGAGCAGAGTTGTAGAAGGGACCCAGCAGGGTCCACTCACTACAGAAAACTACAGGAGGGGGCGGTGACAAGACCAGTCACCCTGCACAAGAAGATAAAGGGAGAGCAAAAGGTGTGGGAGGGGCCCAGCTGGATCCACCCACTACAGACTACAGGAGGGGGTGAGAAAACCAGTGACCCTTGCTCAGGGAGAGGGAGCAGAGGTGTGGGAGTGGTCCAACCTGCCCACCCACTACAGAAAACTACAGGAGGGGGTGGAGACAGGACCAGTCACCCTACACAAGGAGAGAAAGGTGTGGGAGGGACCTAGCTCGATCCACCCACTGCAGACTACAGGAGGAGGTGGCAACAAGACCAGTCCCCATGCACAAGGAGAAAGCAGAGTTGTAGGAGGGACCCAGCAGGCTACACCCACTACAGAAAACTACAGGAGGGGCGGAGACCAGACCAGTCATCCTGCACAAGGAGAGAGAGCAGCAATGAGCGGTCTTTATTACAGGAAGTCTCACACTAGATTATTACTGCAGAGATCTGGAGGAAATACACAAAGATCACAAGGTTCCAGAAGAAGACACATGGATTTAGACAATATTTACTGATCCCAGAACTCAGCTTTACCATTACTGACAGGCTGCATCATAAATATCATTTTTCATTCTGCCCGGAGTTACACTTTAGGTATTGGAAATGGAACAAAGGTTTATTGTGAATGGACACAATGTTGCTCTCCTAGCCGGCTCTTCTCTATATTCTATACAATAATTATTTGCTGCAGAGGGAAATAATTTGCAGCGATAATAGTTCATTCTGTTTGGAGAAAGCGGCATTTTTCTGCCTGTGAAGAGCCCGGATCGTACATCAGACGTCTCTCTCTCACAAGGTCACCCGGCACTTTGTTTAGACGCTGAACTCCTCCGATGACTCATGACGTGTTTATTGAGAATGAAGAATCTTTTCTGTGCGATCCATAATCTTGTCTGCATAGAAGCGGGCAGGAACAATGGCGAGGAGGAGCGCAGGAGAAGCAATCAGCGCCAAGCGCAAGAAGTAAGGGAAATCGCTCTGTCACATGGGCCGTGGGTGACTCCCATCTGGTAGAACAGAGGCCCCCGTGTCAGATAGATCATCATACCTAGAAGAATTATTTTTACACATATTGGACATGGCTAGCTTTAGCTGTATATTTATTTTAAGTGTTGTGACAATGCCAAGGCCCTGCCACTGAGGAAATCACACAGCACTCACTTTAGAGGGTTCCAGACTAGGTGAGTACACAGGTGAGTACACAGGTGTGCAGGGTTGTTATATACTCTAGCCTGAGGATAGCTTGGGGCTCCCAGTTCACAGACAGCTACCATATTGGAGACAGGTGCTCCTAACAAACTGGTCCAAAGAGCCCCAGCCACGAGTCAAGAGACAGGAGGTCTCACTCAGGGGTCAGAGGAGCCCCAGCCACGAGTCAAGAGACAGGAGGTCTCACTCAGGGGTCAGAGGAGCCCCAGCCAGGAGTCAAGAGACAGGAGGTCTCACTCAGGGGTCCAAGGAGCCCCAGCCAGGAGACAAGAGACAGGAGGTCTCACTCAGGGTCAGAGGAGCCCCAGCCAGGAGTCAAGAGACAGGAGGTCTCACTCAGGGGTCAGAGGAGCCCCAGCCAGGAGTCAAGAGACAGTAGGTCTCACTCAGGGGTCAGAGGAGCCCCAGCCACGAGTCAAGAGACAGTAGGTCTCACTCAGGGGTCAGAGGAGCCCCAGCCACGAGTCAAGAGACAGGAGGTCTCACCCACCCTTTTTTTTTCTTTTCTCACTCTTCTTACGCACTTGCGGTTATGCACTAGCACTATAGAATAACGTTTGTGATAGTTAGAGTCATCAATGTGTGGAAGTGGAAAACTTCCTCTTAACAGTAGAATGACAATTTCCACAATATATGGGAGCTTGATTCACCTTATATATATTTTTTTTTTCTTCCTTCAGTATATGTGTGGTAGTATGCACTTGCACCTTAGGGATAACGCAATGGGATTGCTAGGTCTAATGCCGCGTACACACGATCATTTTTTGTGATGAAAAAAAAACGACGTTTCAAGTGATGAAACAAAACAACGTTTTTCAAACTTCATTTTCCAAAACGACGTTGAATACACACCATCGTTTTTCCAAAATGCTCTAGCAAAGCGCGGTGATGTAAGACACGTTCGACGGCACTCTGTTCCATTGAAGCTCCGTCTCATAACTTGCCTCTGAGAATGCGCGGCTTTAAAAATGTCATTTTCAACATCGTTTTGCCCACACACCATCACTTTTTATGACACAAAAAACAAAGTTTTGAAAAACGACACAAAAAATTCAAGCATGTCCGATTTTTTTTTGGGTCGTTTTTTTTAAGACATAAAACGACGTTTTGCCCACACACGGTGATTTTAAATGACGTTTTTGAAAACGTTGTTTTTTTTCATCACAAAAAATGATCGTGTGTACGCGGCATTAAAGTGTTAAGGCCTCACCTTTTTTCTTTTTTTTTTTTTTCTCGGAACACATTATATATATACATATAGTGAAAAATTTCCTCTTGTCATTCTACTTAACAGTAGAATGACAATTTTCACAAATATATGGGAACTTGATTCCCTTTCCATCTTTCTTTTTTCTTAATATGTGTGGTAGTATGCACTTGCACCTTGGGGATAACGCAATGGGATTGCTAGGTCTTATGCCGCGTACACACGGTCGTTTTTTGCGATGAAAAAAAAACGACGTTTTCTGTGAAGTAAAAAATGACGTTTTTGAAACGTCACTTTTCAAAGACAATTTTGCATACACACCATCGTTTTTTCACAAAAAGCGAGGTTACGTTCACCACTCTTTTCTATTGAAGCTCGCTTCATAACTAGCTTCTGGGCATGCGCGGGTTGAAAAACGTTGTTTTGAACGACGTTTTTGCTACACACGGTGACTTTTTGTGAAACGACGTTTTGAAAAACGACACAAAAAATTCAAGCATGTTGGAATTTTTTTTTGGTCTTTTTTTATAAGACAAAAAACGACGTTTTGCCCACACACGATCAATTTAAATGACGTTTTAAAAAACGTCTTTTTTTTTCATCGCAAAAAACGACCGTGTGTACGCGGCATTAACCACTTAAGACCCGGACACTTACGCTGCTAAATGACCCAAGGTGTTTTTACAATTCGGCGCTGCGTCGCTTTAACAGACAATTGCGCGGTCGTGCGACGTGGCTCCCAAACAAAATTTGCGTCCTTTTCTTCCCACAAATAGAGCTTTCTTTCGGTGGTATTTGATCGCCTCTGCGATTTTTATTTTTTGCGCTATAAACTAAAATAGAGCGACAATTTTGAAAAAAATCACTATTTTTTTACTATTTGTTATAAAAAAAATCAAATAAACTAAATTTTAGTAAAACATTTAGGCCAAAATTTATTTAGCCACATGTCTTTAGTAAAAAAAAAAAATCGTAATAAAAAAAATAGCTACCTAGCGGGAACAGCGACACTAATACAGCGATCAGAAAAATGATCGCTTAGTGACGCTGGCAATAGGGAGTGAAAGGGTTAACTAGGGCGGTGATCAGGGGGTTAAAACTTTATTAGGGGGGGTGGGGGGGCTATCCTGAACCTAACACTAACTGTTTTTTACAGTGCCTGTCACACTGACACTAAATGCAGTGATTAAATCACTGCATTCAGTAACACTGTGACAGGGGGGTGGGGGGGGGCGATCACAAGGGGTTAATATGCCTATGTGAGTGTGTGTCAGTGTTGTGTTGGTGCACACTTACTTGGCATGTCTTCTCTCATCAGCAGCGCTGGGAAACAGCGCTGCGATGAGAGATTACATCATTTCCTCCTTCCTGTGTAAACACAGGAGGAGGAAGTGACAGGCTGGGAGCGCGCTCCCATTGGCTGGGAGCGATCGCGGGGGGGGCGGAAAACACGGACATCCGCCCGCTCGTCGGCGATCGCTCCCAGAGCCAGGGGGACCGCCGCACGCCGCGGAGGGGGTCCCGATGGGACCCCCGAACCGCACTAAGGCGAGGACGTAAATTTACGCCCTTGTGCCTGTACGAGCCATGTTGTGGACGTACATAGGCGTGCGGGGGTCCTTAAGTGGTTAAAGTGTTAAGGCCTCACCCTCTCCTTTTTTTTTGTGTTTGTCTTTGGTACACATTAAGTATACACCTAAATTGGAAAATTTCCTCTTAACAGTAGAATGACAATTTTCACAAATATATGGGAACTTGATTCCCCTTCCATTTCCCTTTTTTTTTGTCTTCTCTCTGCCCCCCCCCCCTCTCCCCCCCCTTCACCTTGTGGCTATATCTTTGATAAGAAAATTTAGGGAGTACAGGCCTTGGACAACTAGGTCCAAGATGGGTGGAGGTAAAATCCAGTATCAGTGACTGTAGAACATTTTAATAAGGGAGTATATCTTGAGACTTTTTATGTTGTATGTATGTATGGTTATCGTGGTTATGTATTTATTGTAATGTTGGAAAAACTAATAAAATAATTTTGGGAAAAAAAAGGAGGTCTCACCCAGGGGTCAGATGACCCAGCCACAAGTCAAGAGTCAGGAGGTTTCACCCAGGGGTCAGATGCCCCAGCCACGAGTCAAGAGTCAGGAGGTTTCACCCAGGGGTCAGATGCCCCAGCCACGAGTCAAGAGTCAGGAGGTTTCACCCAGGGGTCAGAGGAGCCCCAACCAGGAGTCAAGAGACAACATACCTTACCCAGGAGTCAGAAGAGTGCCAGCCAGGAGTCAAGAGACAGAAGGTCTTAAACAGGGGTCAAAGATGAACCATCTAGGAGTCAGGAGACAAAAAGTCTCAACCAATGGTCAGAGGACCCCCAGCTAGGAGTCAAGAGACAACAGGTCTCACCCAGGGGTTGGAGATGCCCAGCCAGGAGTAAAGAGACAGGAGGTCTCACCCAGGGGTCAAAGGAGCCCCAGCCAGGAGTCAAGAGACAAGAGGTCTCACCCAGGGGTTAGAGGAGCCCCAGCCAGGAGCCAGTAGGTCTCACCAAGGGGTCAGAGGAGCCCCAGCCAGGAGTCAAGAGACAAGAGGTCTCACCAAATGGTCAGATGCCCCAGTCAGGAGTCGAGAGACAGACGGTCTCACCCAGGGGTCAGAGGAGCCCCAGCCAGCAGCCAGGAGGTCTCACCAAGGGGTCAGAGGAACAACAGCCAGGAGTCAAGAGACAAGAGGTCTCATCCAAGGGTCAGAAATGCCCCAGCTGTGCTCATCAAAGGCAGCCACTGTGCCCATCAAATGCAGCCACTGTGCCATCAAACGCAGCCATTGTCCCATAAAACGCAGCCACTGTGCCATCAGATGCAGCCACTGTGCCAAACGCAGCCAGTGTGCCCATCATATGCTGCCACTGTACCAAATGCTGCCAGTGTGCCCATCATATGCTGCCACTGTGCCAAATGCTGCTAGTGTGCCCATCATATGCTGCCACTGTTCCAAATGCTGCCAGTATGCCCATCAAATGCTGCAATTGTGCACATTAAATGCTTCCAGGATGCCCATCAAATGCTGCGAGTGTGCCCATTAAATGTTTCCAGGGTGCCCATCAAATGCTGCCAGTGTTCCCATGATATGCTGCCACTGTGCCAAATGCTGCCAGTGTGCCCATCAAATGCTGCCAGTGTGACCTCCGCCCACTCGCTGTCTGCCCCGTCTTGGTGGGGCATGGCTCCAATCAGGAAGCCTATTCAAGCCTATGGCTCCAATCAGGCGCTTCCAAAACACCACCGTCGCTGTAATTCATATGCCCGGTGCCCGACAGGGGGTCGGGCACATGAATAGGGGGCGGCAGCGGCGACCATAGATAGATTCATGCAATGCATGAATCTATTTATGTGAGTGAGCAGGAGAGGGGGGACGGCGCTCCAGCGCACTTTATGGATGCACAGTCATGGTTCACACCTCTGATCCTCCCCACCAATCCCTGAGCAGGAAATTTCCCTTTAAAAGGCTGGCTCTTAAAGGGATTATTCACTTCAAGTAATAATGTTGCTGGGAATTGCCCTTTATGAACCTTCCCATCCCCCGCACATTATATCTTTAGTGCAGGGCAGAGAGTTCTCTGCAAACAATTCATCTCAAACTGTCACGGGAACAATTCCAGCAACAAGGTCTGACCTGTGCGGGGAACACCGACCCTGAACCCCACCCCTGAGGTGCGTGTCACCGAGACTCAGCGCCGCAAAATACCACATCTCCCCATTAATTATCTTTCATGTTTAAGTGCCACATTAAATTGAATTACTTCTCCACTTTTGATTAAAAATCTCCAAAAATATATATATATATTTTTTTTTTACTGCTATCAGCTGTTCGCGCCTCAGTGACAGGAGATCCGGCTTAATAGCATTTCCAGACGTTGCTCTGTGATTTTAAATGGCAGCGAGCTAACCTTGAGAAGATTGGTGGCGAGGCATAAAAAACGGCATTTAGTGGCTGTAATTCTGCGTCTTTGGAAGGAAAAGGAGAATGCGCGGGATACATAGCAAAGGTAATTACAGTGCCTGGAAAAAGTATTCATACCCCTTGAAATTTCCCACATTTTCTCATGTTACAACCAAAAACGTAAATGTAACGTCCACATTGTAAGTAGAATGTGTTTTATTTGAATCGATTTTTCATACGGAACTTCACTATGGTACGCTTTCTGTTTTAACCTCCTGGTGGTTGAATGGTGAATTACGCCCAGTAACATCCTGGTGGACTGAAAACCTTAGTGTCTCTCTCTGCTTGCTCTGGGGGAACATGTTCAACAAACTCACTCCTGGATGCCAAGGCCGTGGCTGGGCTATAGCCAATTGCTCTTTTTATCCTGCTTCTGATAAGCAGTCATTTCTTACTTCGGTGAAGGGATCACTTCCAGGCTATTATCTGTCACTGCGGTGTTGTACTATTGTGGATGTCCTCGCATATGCAACATAGACAACAATGGATGTGTTCAGATTTATGTGATGGACTTACTCTGTGCTGAATTTTAAAAGAACTGCTTTATTGACTGTTTTTATTTTCAGTTTTTTTATGTGGCGCAGCTTTGCTTTTATTTCTTGAAAAACGTAAATGTATTTTATTGGGATTTTATGCGATGGACCAACACAAAGTGTCACATAATTGTGAAGTGGAAGGAAAATGATACAAATAAATATGTGAAAAGTGTGGGGGGGAGGGGCATTTGTATTCAGCCACCTTTACTCTGATAACTAAAATCTAGTGGAACCAATTCCCCCCAGAAGTCACCTAATTAGTAAATAGAGCCCACCTGTGTGTCATTTAATCTCAATATAAATACAGCTGTTCTGTGAAGCCCTCAGAGGTTTGTTAGAGAACCTTAATGAACAAACAGCATCATGAAGGCCGAGGAACACACCAGACAGGTCAGGGATAAAGTTGTGGAGAAGTATAAAGCAGGGTTCGGTTATAAAAAAATCTCCCAAGCTTTAAAGATCTCACAAAGCTTCTGTTCAATCCATCATCGGAAAATGGAAAGAGTATGGCACAACTGAAAACCTACCAAGACACGGCCGTCCACCTAAACTGACCGGGCCGGGAAAGGAGAGCATTCATTAAAGAAGCAGCCAAGAGGCCCATGGTAACTCTGGAGGAGCTGCACAGGAGCTGCACAGCTCAGGGGGGAGAATCTGTCCACAGGACAACTATAAGTAGTGCTCTCCACAAATCTGCCCTTTATGGAAGAGTGACAAGAAGAAAGATTTTGGAGAAAGAAAGACATAAGAAGTCCTGATTGTAGTTTGTGAGAAGCCATGTGGGGGAGGGGACACAGCAAACATGTGGAAGAAGGTGCTCTGGTCACCTGACACCAAAATTTAGCTTTTTGGTCTATAAACAAAACGCTATGTGTGGGGGGAAACTAACACTGCACATCCCCCTGAACACACCATCCCCACCGTGAAACATGGTGGTGGCAGCATCATGTGGTGGGGATGCTTTTCTTCAGCAGGGACAGGGAAGCTGGTCAGAGTTGATGGGAAGATGGATGGAGACAAATACAGGACAATCTTACCCGATAGGCCGCGTACACACGAGGAGACATGTCCGCTGAAACTGGTCCGCAGACCAGTTTCTGCGGACATGTCCGATCGTGTGTACGGCCTAGCGGACAGGTTTCCAGCAGACAAAAGTTTCTAAACATGCTTAGAAACTTGTCCGCTGGAAACCTGTCCGTCGGACATGTCCGCTGGTTAGTACGTCTAACCAGCGGACCGAAATCCTGCGCATGCGTCGAATTGATTCGATGCATGTGTGGAAGCATTGAACTTCCTGGATTGAGCAGCACGTCGGTGTCTTCTACATCACTGCGTTCTCTGTCCGCAGGGATTTTGGTCTGATGGTGTGTACACACATCAGGCCAAAATATCCCAGGAGACATGTCAGATGAAAACAGTCCGCGGACCGTTTTCATCAGACATGTCTCCTCGTGTGTACAGGGCCTTGGAGTCTGCAAAATACTTGAGACTGGGGGGGGGGGGGTGGAGGTTCACCTTGCAGCAGGACAACGACCCTAAAGTACATCCAGCTACAATGGAATGGATTAGATCAAAGCCTATTCATGTGTTAGAATGGCCCAGTCACAGTCCAGACCTAAATCCCATTGAGAATCTGTGGCAAGACCTGAAAATTGCTGATCACAGACGCTCTCCATCCAATCTGACAGACAGATATTTTACAAAGAAGAATGGGCAGAAATGTCCCTCTCTAGATGTGCAAAGCTGGTAGAGACACCCCCAAAAAGACTGACAGCTGTAATTTCTGTATCTCCTGTCTGTTTTCAAACAATTTTACTTCATATCTCTCTATCTCCCATCTAATCAATGTTTTTAAACAATGTTACTTTGTATCTCTCTATCACCCGTCTGATCAATGTTTATAAACAATGTTGATTTTTATATCTCTATCTCTCTTCGGAACAATGGATTTTAAACAGTGTTACATCATATCTCGCTATCTCCTGTCCAATACATTTTTATAAATATTGTTACTTTGTATCTCTCTATCTTCCATCTGCTCAATGTTTATAAACAATGTTATCCTGTATCTCTCTATCTCCTGCCTGATCATAGTTTATAAACAAGGTTGATTTGTATATCTCTATCTCCCATCTAGACAATGTTTATAAACACTTTGTTAGCTGCTGTTTTTACACAATTGTTGGGAATCGCCTAAAAATGCAAGAAGGAGAGAGGCAGGGGAGAAGAAGGAGCGGATATGCTACAGAAATCCTGTGTACTTTAATACAGTTTTTTGGGATGTGTTTCTTGTGTCTTCACCGGGTAAACGACACTCGGCTAGGACAAGATTCACTCTTTGACAATGTACATTTTTAGCACCAAACATGTCTGGAGTGTCCTCTGCTGCTGTTAAGTAAACAATAAAAGGTTGCTGCAGCCTGAAGTACGTGGTTCGTTTTCTCTTCTCCCTGGAGTGGGGCGAGCCGAGGCCGGCACCCGGGAACTTCTCAGAGGAGTGGAGCGAGCCAGGGCCGGCACCTGTGGACTTCTCAGCGGAGTGGAGCGAGCCGAGGCTGGCACCCGGGGACTTCTCAGCAGAGTGGAGCGAGCCGGGGCCGGCAACTGGGGACTTCTCAGCGGAGTGGAGCGAGCCAGGGCCGACATCTGGGGACTTCTCAGCGGAGTGGAGCGAGCCAGGGCCGACATCTGGGGACTTCTCAGCAGAGTGGAGCGAGCCGGGGTCGGCACCCGGGGACTTCTCAGCAGAGTGGAGAGAGCCGGGGCTGGCACCCGGGGACTTCTCAGCAGAGTGGAGCGAGCCAGGGTCGGCACCCGGGGACTTCTCAGCAGAGTGGAGAGAGCCGGGGCTGGCACCCGGGGACTTCTCAGCGGAGTGGAGCGAGCCAGGGCCGGCACCCGGAGACTTCTCAGCAGAGTGGAGAGATCCGGGGCTGGCACTCGGGGACTTCTCAGCGGAGTGGAGCGAGCCAGGGCCGGCACCTAGGACTTCTCAGCAGAGTAGAGCGAGCCGGGGACGGCACCCAGGACTTCTCAGCAGAGTGAGGTGAGCCGGGGCCGGCACCCGGAGGACTTCTCAGCAGAGTGCGGCGAGAAGGGGCCGACATCTGGGGACTTCTCAGCGGAGTGGAGCGAGCCGGGGGCGGCACCCGGGGACTTCTCAGAGGAGTGGAGCGAGCCGGGGCCGGCACCCAGGGACTTCTCAGCGGAGTGGAGCGAGCCAGGGCCGGCACCCGGGGACTTCTCAGCTGAGCCGGTGATCAGCCATTCACGTTGCTCGGCATACATAGACATCTTTATGTGAGTAATAATGTAGCGCTGGCCACAAGATTACATAATAATCATACACAATATTTCATATTTTTATCACAACATAAAAACGTTCCAAGTACAAAAAAAAATTTTGTTTCCATTTCTTTTTTGCGCTCTGGCCGTAATAAATAAAGAAAATGTGTTCAGTGTCGTCCAGGTGTTGAGTTATTGTACAGATAATGTGAAAGTCATTTTTTATGGGAATTTTAGATTTGTATATTTGCCGTTTCTTAATTTTATTCAATTTGTAAATTCTCTTTATAGCGGCTCTCCGACAAGTGTAATGAGTCTCTCTACTGAATGACAGAAGAGATGGTGGCATAATTGTATTGGTAGAAGAAAAGTGCACGCTCTCTGCCTGGTGCCGCCGAGGACGAACGCCACAAAGTAACGAGTAGGTATGAAGGTGAAATTTTCCCTGAACCCGAGCTGCAAAATTTGTGGCTTTCAAATTGTCCTGTAGAACTTTTTTCTTTTTTCATTACATTTTTTTTCTATTACTTTTTAGTATATTTTTTACAGGTTTTTTTTTGATTTACCTGAAACACATCAAAGTAAAAAATACTTTCAAAACTATTCTGACATTTATTTGACATTTTTTTTTACAGCATGAACAAGAGACACTCAGGAAGCGACTCAAAGCCTTGGAAACAACCTTAACCATCTACCTACTGAAAGGAAGAGAGGAAAGATCCCTGGTGCCGAACGTCCATGGCGTCCTATTGGAAAAACAGAAAGCTGCGCTAATTACAAATAAACGATACAAAATTAAAAATAAAAATAAAGGCAGCAGCTTGCGTGCGATACACAGAGCCAAAATAGAAAAAGAAATAAAGCTGCACCACTATCCCTTTGAAAACGTCTGACTAATGATGAAACGCGTCCAAGAAGAGGCACAGTGACGTCACCACGCTAAGGAGGAAGGGCTCTGCTAGATGCCGGCTGGCATTTGTTTTCTATGTTGCATGTTTTTATCTGCTTTTGTAAGTACCTTTCTTACATTTTAAAAATAAACACATTTTACAGAATTACGCTATGGTGCACTCTCTCTCTACCCATGCTATCTGGATGAGCCTATGATTGTGCTGGAAGTTTCTCTCTGGAATCTGTACCCCTGTGAGTCCACTACAGTCTCCAAAGGCTGCGGCTGGGCTATAGCCGATTGCTAATCGAGCTTGTCCTTCTGATAAGTGGCTTTAAAACTCGGTGATGGGTCTTCACTTTAGTGTGGAAACTTAAAAGATATCATGGTGGTGTTGCCTTCAGGATTGACCATTTGCATGCACATTAAGTGCATATTGGGACTTTATATATATATATATATATATATATATATATATATATATATTTGAGCTTCAGTGGACATGGAGTCCTATGGTGGTATGAGAGGGACAACCTCAACTTGGGCTACCGCCAGGCCACACCCCCAACACGTTTCACTCCACCCCTCCCCAGTGCTTAGTCATGGGGATTACCCATCTACCTACTAGGAAGAGAGAAAAGATGCCAGGTGCTGCACATCCAAGAAGTCCTATAGTGGTATGAGAGAGACAACCTCAACCTGGGCTACCACCAGGCCACACCCCCAACATGTTCACTCCGCCCCTCCCCAGTGCTTAGTCATGGGGATTACCCATCTACCTACTGGAAGGAAGAGAGGAAAGATCCCTGGTGCCACACATCCACAGAGTCTTATGATGATATGAGAGAGACAACCTTAGCCTGGGCTACCGCCAGGCCACACCCCCATCATATTTCACTCCATAAACAAGAGACACTCAGGAAGTGACTCAAAGCCTTGGAAACAACCTTAACCATCTACCTACTGGAAGGAAGAGAGGAAAGATCCCTGGTGCCACACATCCATGGAGTCCTATGGTGGTATGAGAGGGACAATCTCAGCCTGGGCTCCTGGCAGGCCACACCCCCAATGTGTTTCACTCCGCCCCCCCCCTGGAGCTTAGTCATGGGGATTAACCATCTACCTAATAGGAAGAGAGGAAAGATCTCTGATGCCACACATCCATGGAGTCCTATAGTGGTATGAGAAAGACAATATCAGCCTGTGCTCCTGCCAGGCCACACCCCCAATGTGTTTCACTCCGCCCCCCCCTGGAGCTTAGTCATGGGGATCAACCATCTACCTACTAGAAAGAGAGGAAAGATCCCTGGTGCCGCACATCCATGGAGTCCTATGGTGGTATGAGAGAGACAACCTCAGCCTGGGCTTTCACCAGGCCACACCCCCAACATGTTTGGCTCCATAAACAAAAGACACCCGGGAAGCGATTTAAAGCCTTAAAAAGCCTTGGAAATAACCTTAACCATCTACCTACTGGAAGAAAGAGATGAAAGATTCCTGGTGTCGCACATCCATGGAGGCCTATAGTGGTATGAGAGGTACAACCTCAACCTGGGCTCCTGCCAGGCCACACCCCCAACATGTTTCACACCGCCCCTCCCCAGAACTTAGTCATGGGGATTAAACATCTACCTACTAGAAGGAAGAGAGGAAAAATCCCTGGTGCCGCACATCCTTGGAGTTCTATGGTGGTATGAGAGAGACAACCTCAGCCTGGGCTACCGCCTGGCCACACCCCCATCATATTTCGCTCCATAAACAAGAGACACTCAGGAAGTGACTCAAAGCCTTGGAAACAACCTTAACCATCTACCTACTGGAAGGAAGAGAGGAAAGATCCCTGGTGCCACACATCCATGGATTTCTAAGGTGGTATGAGAGGGACAACCTCAGCCTGGGCTCCTGCCAGGCCACACCCCCAATGTGTTTTACTTCACCCCCCCCCCCCCCCCCGGAGCTTAGTCTTGGGGATCAACCATCTACTTACTCGGAAGAGAGGAAAGATCCCTGGTGCCGCACATCCATGCAGTCCTATGGTGGTATGAGAGAGACAACCTCAGCCTGGGCTTCCACCAGGCCACACCCCCAACATGTTTCGCTCCATTAACAAAAGACACTCGGGAAGCGATTTAAAGCCTTAAAATGCCTTGGAAACAACCTTAACCATCTACCTACTGGAAGGAAGAGAAAAAGTTTCCTGGTGCTGCACGTCCATTGAGTCCTATAGTGGTATGAGAGGGACAACCTCAACCTGGGCTCCTGCCAGGCCACACCCCCAACATGTTTCATTCCGCCCCTCCCCAGAGCGTCATGGGGATTAACCATCTACCTACTAGAAGGAAGAGATGAAAAATCCCTGGTGCCGCACATCCATGGAGTTGTATGGTGGTATGAGAGAGACAACCTCAGCCTGGGCTCCTGCCAGGCCACACCCCAACACATTTCACTCCACCCCCCCCCCCCGCAGCTTAGTCATGGGGAGTAACCATCTACTTACTGGAAGGAAGAGAGGAAAGATCCCTGGTGGCGCACATCCATGGAGTGCTTTGGTGGTATGAGCGACAACCTCAACCTGGGCTACCGCCAGGCCATACCCTCAACACGTTTCACTCCACCCCCCGGAGCTTAGTCATGGGGATCAACCATCTACCTACCGGAAGGAAGAGAGTAAAGATTCCTGGTGATACACATCCATGGCATCCTATGGTGGTTATGAGAGAGACAACCTCAAAGGATTAAAATCAGGCGGTGTGCAGCTAGTCCGACATTTTTTATCTTTATAAAAAATTTAATCTTTCCTAAAAGTCATGTTCCAGCTGCTTTCTTCCTTGTATTGCATTCAGTGGCGACTCACTTTAACCACTTAAGACCCAGACCAAAATTTAGGTAAAGGACCAGGCCCTTTTTTGCGATTCGCCACTGCGTCGCTTTAACTGACAATTGCGCGGTCGTGCGACGTGGCTCCCAAACAAACCTGGTGTCCTTTTTTCCCCCATAAATAGAGCTTTCTTTTGGTGGTATTTGATCACCTCTGCGTTTTTAATTTTTTGCGCTATAAACAAAAATAGAGCGACAATTTTGAAAATGTTTTAATATTTCTTACTTTTTGCTATAATAAATATCCCCAAAAATATATAAAAAATATATTTTTCCCTCAATTTAGGCCGATACGTATTCTTCTACATATTTTTGGTAAAAAAAAAAAATCGCAATAAGCGTTTATCGATTGGTTTGCGCAAAATTTATAGCGTTTACAAAATAGGTGATATTTTTTTTGCTATCAATTATTTTATTTTTTTACTACTTATGGCGGCGATCAGCATTTTTTTTTCCGTGACTGCGACATTATGGCGGACGCATCGGACAATTTTGCCACATTTTTGGGACCATTGTCATTTTCACAGCGAAAAGTGCTATAAAAATGCACTGATTACTGTGAAAATGACACTGGCAGTGAAGGGGTTAACCAGTAGGGGGCGCTGAAGGGGTTAAGTGCGACCTCATATGTGTAGGGGGGCGGGGCTGGACGTGTGACGTCAGTGATCGGCCTTCCCTATAACAGGGAACAGACGATCAATGACAGCGCCACAGTGAAGAATGGGGAAGGTGTGTTTACACACAGCTCTCCCCGTTCTTCAGCTCCAGGGACCGATCGTGGGACTCCGGCGGCCGCGGTCACAGAGCTTCAGACCGGGTCGCTGGGCTTTTAACAATCATGTACAGGTACGTGATTGTGCCTAGCCGTGCCGTTCTGCCGACGTATATTGGCGTTAGGCGGTCCTTAAGTGGTTAAATACATCGCACATGCGGAGCATTTATGTGTCTGATGTGCGTCTGAGAGCCGCTACCACTTGGAGCTGTACAAATCAACTTTATTCATAGGTAACGACTGCTGATGAAGTACATCGTAAACTCATTCCAGGTGCATCACAATTTGTATAGAGTGTGAGCTCCTCTGGTACAGAGACCGACATGACTGGCTCAGTGTTCTCTGTACAGCACTGTGGTATATGTCAGAGCTATATAAATGTACAGTGGAACCTTGGATTACAAGTATAATCCATTCCAGGAGAATGTTCGTAATCCAAAACACTTGCATATCGAAGCGAGTTTCCCCATAGAAGTCAATGGAAACAAAGCTAATTTGTTCCGCATTGATTTCTATGGCATGCAATACTGCATATGACCAAAGGTGGGGGGGGGGCGCCGGAGAGCTTTAGAAATAATAGGGGACAGCTCGGCTGATCTTGGAAAAGTTTGGAAATACTCAGGAACTGAGTATTTACGAGTGATTCTGAGTATTTCCAAATGGCTCGGAACGGCTCTGAACCATTCTGAGTGTCACTGGTGCCCCCACGCTTCTGGCCAAATGTGGTACTGCACACCCCATTCATTTAAATTATGCCAATTCAGACAACACTCGTGTAACGGAATTAACCGTGACAGACTGAGATATTCCTATGTCTAGGGTCACCTTATGTCCACTAGGGCCATAGGGTGACAAAGAATCATAATTCATATATTACATGAGATGGGACATTAATAATAATTCATATTGCAGGACTGGAATATTACAAAGTGGATGTCTTGAGATATCACAAGCTGTTGCCTATACAATCTGGGCACACGACAAGTGACTCACAAGACATTGTATAAAGGCTATTGAAGTGTCTTGAGGTGTTGGCTATTCATTGTGAAAGATACATTCTGTTGAAAAGGTGTTAATTGCAAGAAAGACTTTTTCATTGTGTGAAGCTCTCTGTTTACCCTATTGTGTTATTCTAAAGGTTAATTGAATTCTATGGATACAGGAATGTATTAATGCTCAGGTGTGATAGTATTTGGTTTTGATGTCATCCTCTCTGAGTTAACTCTATTGAAGATGCGGTGCCGACGTGTCTACATAATTAGCTTACCTGAATGCCTTTTAAGGTGATTGAAGCCCCCCCATGGTGTGAAGGGGGGTGGAGACTACAGTGTCCTGTGATTAACTGCATTATGCTTGAAACTGTATAAGAAGCTGAGAAAATATCAATAAATGGGTCATATCTTTGAAGCAAGTGCAGAGCTGAGTCTCGTCTTGTTTATGGGAATTGATATGGATCGTGTATGCAAGATTGTCGCAGTGTGTCAGATAAGCTTGTCGTGGTTGGATGGAAGGTCGTAAGCGGTGGTGACCGTTACAACTCGCAATCCGAGTCAGGATTTTTTTTTAAACGTTGCTCGTTATTCAAAACGCTTGTTAACAGCGTAAACCAAGGTTCCACTGTATTATAATAATAGTGTGTGACTGTGGGGGAAGGGACATTAGAGTGTAAGCTCCTCTGGTACAGAGACTGATGTGACTGGCTCAGTGTTCTCTGTACAGCACTGCGGAATATGTCAAAGCTATATAACGTATATACTCGAGTATAAGCCAAGTTTTTCAGCACATTTTTTTGTAAAGCTGGGCACCCCTTCCATAGACTCCCATGTTAAACGGTAATTTCTCCGGTGAATTTGGGGACCCGGTAGCGGCCGGTTGTAGGTCCCCTGGACCCAGAACTCATTACACATGTAGCCCCATTTCTCCTCTAAAAGTGTGCAAAATTTGTTGTCTGGAGGACCTAAGGCTGGGGAGCACCCATTTTTCAAAGCCGGGCACCGCTTCCATAGATTCCCATTTTAAACATCAGTCTAGTCATGGACACAGTGAGGCATGGGCACAGCGATGCATTGACACAGTGAGCCATGGACACAGTAAGGCATGGGCACAGTGAGGAATGGGCACAGCGATGCATGGGCACAATGAGGCATGGGCATGGGCATAGTGAGGCATGGGCACAGTGAGGCATGGACACAGTGAGGCATGGGCACAGCGAGGCATGGGCACAGCGATGCATGGACACAGTGGGGCATGGACACAGTGAGGCATGGGCACAGTGAGGAATGGGCACAGCGATGCATGGACACAGCGATGCATGGACACAGTGAGGCATGGACACCGTGAGGCATGGGCACAGTGAGGAATGGGCACAGCGATGCATGGACACAGTGATGCATGGGCAAAGTGAGGCATGCACATGGACACAAGCATGGGCACAGTGAGGCATGGACACAGTGAGGCATGGGCACAGCGATGCATGGACACAGTGAGGCATGGACACAGTGAGGCATGGGCACAGTGAGGAATGGGCACAGCGATGCATGGACACAGTGATGCATGGACACAGTGAGGCATGGACAAAGTAAGGCATGCACATGGACACAGGCATGGACACAGTGAGGCATGGGCCCAGTGAGGCATGGGCCCAGTGAGGCATGGGCACAGTGAGGCATGCACATGGACACAGTGAGGCATGGGCACAGTGAGGCATGGGCAAAGTGAGGCACGCAGATGGACACAGTGAGGCTTGGGCACAGTGAGGCATGGGCAAAGTGAGACATGCAGATGGACACAGTGAGGCACAGTGAGGCATGCAGATGGACACCCTAGGCTTATACTCGAGTCAATAAGTTTTCCCAATTTTTGTGGTAAAATTAGGTGCCTCGGCTTATATTCGGGTCGGCTTATACAGTAAATGTATAATAATAATAATAATAATATAGTATGTGACTGTGGGGGGAAATTAGAGTGTAAGCTCCTCTGTACAGAGACTGATGTGACTGGCTCAGTGTTCTCTGTACAGCACTGTGGTATATGTCAGAGCTATATAAATGAATAATAATAATAATGTGACTGCGGGGGAGGGGACATTAGAGTGTAAGCTCCTCTGGTACAGAGACTGATGTGAGCGGCAAGAGACTTGGGTTGGGTCAGGTCACGCCCCTCCATTGCCCCTGGTACAGGCCGGTTTAGCTGGCGCCTCTCTCTCAGCAGGCATGCAGTAAACAGGGACGCACACATAAGATCAATCACTTCCTATTCTAATCAGTGTGACTGCATTTAGATGAGATATTTTTGCTAAATAAAAAGTTCCCGAGAGGCATTAACTTAGCAAATGATTTCCGTTTTACCCTAAAACCGCAAACGGAACATGGAAAATGTGTACAAAGCGCTCCAACATATGCCAAGGGGGATGAATGATTCATTTCATAATTTAAGGGCAAATCGATAGGAAATGGAAGAATTAAGGGAAATCGCCTGAATGGAGGCGGGAAGAGCAGAAGGTTCTCATTTCTCCAGAGTAGTGATGACTTTTTCTTGCTTTATAGAAGTATTCCCCCCCCCCCCCCCCCCCATTGAGTTATCAACATTTTGTACTGTGAAAAACTGCAATTATAAAAGGCTCAGTTCACTAAGCAAACAGGCCGGGATGTTTATTTTGAAAAAAAAAAAAGTGACAGTTATTTTCAGCTCAGTATAATGACATGAGTCACAAGACTGGAGCTTGAGGGATCACAATGTGAACCGCAATGGCGTCCATGGGGGGGGACATTATGCTGTGCCCCACCATGTGCCCCCCCCAAAAAAAATCTTGACACGTCCTCTGCTCTACTGACACCAATCCCTGACATGTTGACACCGCCCACTGCTCTACTGACACCGCCCACTGCTCTACTAAAACCGCCCACTGCTCTAATGACACCATCCATGGGTCTACTGACACCGCCCACTGCTCTATTGACACCACCCACAGCTCTACTGACACCGCTCACGGCTCTATTGACACCGCCCATGGCTCTACTGACACCGCCCACTGCTCTACTGACACCGCCTACTGCTCTACTGACACTATCCACGGCTCTACTGACACCGCCCACTGCTCTACTGACACCATCCACGGCTCTACTGACACCGCCCTATGCTCTACTGACACCATCCACGGCTCTACTGACACCATCCACGGCTCTACTGACACCATCCACGTCTCTACTGACACCGCCCACTGCTCTACTGACACTGCCCACTGCTCTACTGACACCGCCCATGGCTCTACTGACACCACCCATGCAGAGCCGGCCCCACCATGGGACCCAGTGGTCCCATGGGTCCCAAGCGGCACTTTCAGGGGAGCGGCAAACTGCCGCCCATGAGCAGTGGCAGAACTGCCGCCCGCAAGCCAGCCCGTCCGCTTCGGGCGAGTGCTGTGGGCGGGTGACAGAGTGCGGAGTGCTGTGGGCGGGGAGAGTGCGCTGCGCTGCGGCTGACGGGTGTCCGGTGAGAGAGCGTGCTGGACAGCTGTTAGGCTTGGTGAGTGCTGGCCAATTAACGAGCAGGCGAGCGGGGAGCAGAGAGATGACATCATCTCTCACCGCCCGCCCTGCATCTCTGCCGTTTCTTCTCTCAATGTGTAGCCAGTGTGTGTGGAGGTAAAATCATCTTGCCATACCTCGTGTAGCACCTCTATGCTAAATCTGCTGGATTACTGCAGTTTAGCATGGAAGTGCTGCCTGTTTGCCTGTTAGCTGACAATTGGGCTTAATGATTGTCACTGTCTCCAGGTTTTCACTGCCCCCTGGTGTATACCCACCTGACCCTTCCTAGTACCCTCCTGACCCCCCCCCCCCGGTGTATACCCTCCTGACCCCTTCCTAGTACCTTCCTGACCCCCTCCCTGGTGTATACCCTCCTGACCCCCTCCCTGGTGTATACCCTCCTGACCCTTCCTAGTACCCTTCTGACCCTCCCTAGTACCCTCCTGACCCCCCCCCGGTGTATACCCTCCTTACCCTTCCTAGTACCCTCCTGACCCCCCCCCCCGGTGTATACCCTCCTGACCCTTCCTAGTACCCTCCTGACCCCCCCCTCGGTGTATACCCTCCTGACCCCTTCCTAGTACCTTCCTGACCCCCCCCCCCCCCGGTGTATACCCTCCTGACCCTTCCTAGTACCCTCCTGACCCCCCCCCCCTCCGGTGTATACCCTCCTGACCCCTTCCTAGTACCTTCCTGACCCCCTCCCTGGTGTATACCCTCCTGACCCTCCCTGGTGTATACCCTCCTGACCCTTCCTAGTACCCTTCTGACCCTTCCTAGTACCCTCCTGACCCCCCCCCGGTGTATACCCTCCTGACCCTTCCTAGTACCCTTCTGACCCTTCCTAGTACCCTCCTGACCCCCCCCCGGTGTATACCCTCCTGACCCCTTCCTAGTACCTTCCTGACCCCCTCCCTGGAGTATACCCTCCTGACCCCCTCCCTGGTGTATACCCTCCTGACCCTCCCTGGTGTATACCCTCCTGACCCTTCCTAGTACCCCTTCTGACCCTTCCTAGTACCCTCCTGACCCCTCCCCGGTGTATACCCTCCTGATCCTTCCTAGTACCCTCCTGACCCCTCCCTGGTGTATACCCTTCTGACCCCTCCCTGGTGTATACCCTTCTGATCCCTCCCTGGTGTATACCCTTCTGACCCCTCCCTGGTGTATACCCTTCTGACCCCTCCCTGGTGTATACCCTTCTGACCCCTCCCTGGTGTATACCCTTCTAACCCCTCCCTGGTGTATACCCTTCTGACCCCTCCCTGGTGTATACCCTTCTGACCCCTCCCTGGTGTATACCTTTCTGACCCCTTCCTGGTGTATACCCTTCTGACAACTCCCTGGTGTATACCCTTCTGACCCCTTCCTGGTGTATACCCTTCTGACCCCCCCCTGGTGTATACCCTTCTGACCCCTCCCTGGTGTATACCCTTCTGACCCCCCCCCCCCCGGTGTATACCCTTCTGACCCCTCCCTGGTGTATACCCTTCTGACCCCTCCCTGGTGTGTTCCCTCCTGACCCTCCCTGGTGTGTTCCCTCCTGACCCTCCCTGCCTCTGTCTGAACCCCCCCCCCCACCACCGCTGCCTCTGACTGAACCCCCACCATCAGCACAGCTGCATTGGATGGAACCCCCCCCCCCCAACTACTGTTGCATGTAAATCTAACTCCCTAATATATTACATTTTTGCTTTAATTGTCATGATATAAAAGAATGTATGTGGGGGCCTTTTAGTGGGTGTCATGTTTTTTTTTGGGGGGGGGACAGCATTTAATTCTTGGGCCCAGGCAGCACAATGTCTTGGGCCAGCCCTGCACCCATGGCTCTACTGACACCGCCCACTACTCTACTGACACTGCCCACTGCTCTACTGACACCATCCACGGCTCTAATGACACCGCCCGCCGCTCTACTGACACCACCCACTGCTCTTCTGACACCATCCACGGCTCTGGCACCGCCCACTGCTCTACTGACACCGTCCATGGCTCTATTGACACTGCCCACTGCTCTACTGACACCATCCATGGCTCTACTGACACTGCCCACTGCTCTACTGACACCATAAACGGCTCTACTGACACCGTTCACGGCTCTACTGACACCGCCCACTGCTCTACTGACACTGCCCACTGCTCTACTGACACCGCTTACTGCTCTACTGACACTGTCCACTGCCCTACTGACACCGCCCACTGCTCTACTGACACCATCCATGGCTCTACTGCCACCGCCCACTGCTCTACTAACACCGCCCACAGCTCTACTGACACTGCCAAGGCTCTACTGACACTGCCCACTGCTCTACTGCCACTGTCCACTGATCTACTGTCCCTATTTATAGGGAACATTGTGATCTCTGAGGATTGCAGTGACTTGAGAGAATTCCCTTCTCTTCCATGCCGTGGCAGCGGAAATATATATGTACAGAGAAATAAATGAGGAGGGATCTTGTAGCAGAGAGGTGGATCGGCAGCAGTTATGATCCGTTCTTTGATATGAAAGAAGTGGATACATGCCAGTATGTCTTGTGGCACAGACACAGGGAGGTGGTTAGGTTTGGCGATACAATAAGCACCATCGATGATCAAACCGGCCTGGCTTAATTGTGGAATAAGTATGAGTGACAAATGCTGGATATATTGGACCAGATCAGAGTGTTTAACAGTTTCCCGAATTTAATGTTATTCCTTCTTGACTGGTCCTCTAGGTCTTCCACTTTGGCTTGAAGGAGATGGATTTCTTCGGTGGGACACAGGCGGACATCGAGTCTACGGGACATGCGGGCACGGAGCTCACGGCAAGGGCGCCCGCACGACATAGAATTCAAAGGGACCTACAGGTACGTCCCTTTGCGCAGCCGTGCCATTCTGCCGGCATAAATGTTCATGCGGCGGTCGGCAAGTGGTTAAACATGTGTGAGAAAAAATGCAAAAACGGCTTCTGGCAGCTAATGGATTTAACAGGTTTGAGCGCTGTTTCGCCTGCTAAAAAATATTTTTCAAGAGGATGAATTAAAGCAATTCTCTCAATCAATAATAAAAAAAAAAAAGATCAAACAAAATTTCGAGAGAAACACTGTTCTAATTTTTTAAAATAAATAAATAATTAAATACCTTCCAATTAGCGGGTATTGTACTGGTGGAGGTGACAGGGATTGTATGAAGTGTGAAGTATTGTCCTCTCGTCGCAGGAAGGGCATCCATCTTTCATTATTAATGCGCCTCCTTTTAAAATCAGAAACCTTTTTGGTAAAACGGAGGGGAAGATGAATTTTGTTATTTATGCAGGACACAAACAGAGGACAAAGCTCTAACATTTCATGCTAATCGCCCCTTTATAAAAGGCGATCATCGCCTCCTCTGATTGTCTATTCTCCGCACACTTTGGTGAGAGTTTTGGCCGCGTGTGTTTTTTTTTTTTTTTCTCTCATTGATCTTCATCTCACCTCTAGAGCACATTGACCTTGCACGTGCCGACTCTGCAAACAGGTGTAATAATTCAACAGAAGCTGCATCACTTTACAGCTCCCGCAAGCCTCCAGCCACTTCATAGAGTGGATTAACACCAGCCGAGGGTCCCGGAGGTAGAGGTGAGGATTCTGATGTCCTCTGGGACACCATCACCGGCTGTCACTTATGCCGGCACAGCCAGCTACACAGGTTTTTTTGTATATTTAACTTATTGTCATGGTCAGGGATCAGGCTCTGAGATCAGTAGCTACAGCACTACAGCGGCTCCCACAGACCACAAGGATTAAGGTTGCCACCTGTCCAGGATTCACACCGTCAACTGCTCTACTGACACCATCCACTGCTCTACTGACATCGTCCACTGCTCTACCGACACCGTCCTCTGCTCTACTGACACCGTCCACTGCTCTTCTGACACCAATCTCTTCTCTACTGACACCATTCACTGCTCTACTGACACTATTCTCTGCTCTACTGACACCGTCCACTGCTTTACTGACATTGTCCACTGCTCTACTGACACCATCTCCTGCCCTACTGACATTGTCCTCTGCACTACTGACACCGCCCACTGCTCTACTGACACCATCCACTGCCCTACTGACACAGTCCACTGCTCTACTGACACCATCCACTGCTCTACTGAGTACTAAGATGTGTAGGTAAAGTTGATCCAGGGTAAATCCGATTGCCTCTCGGGGGATCAGGAAGGAATTTTTTCCCCTCCTGTAGCAAATTGGATCACGCTCTGCTGTTTTTTTTTTTTGCCTTCCTCTGGATCAACTGTGGGTATGGAGTTGGGTGTATGGGATGTACTGTGTTTTATTTTGTTTGTTTATTTTTTTTTATGGTTGAACTGGATGGACTTGTGTCTTTTTTCAACCTGACTAACTATGTAACTATCACACCATCCTCTGCTCTACAGACACTGTCCACTGCCCTACTGACACCATCCACTGCTCTACTAACACCGTTCTCTGCTCTACTGACACCGTCCACTGCCCTACTGACACCATCCACTGCTCTACTAACACCGTTCTCTGCTCTACTGACACCGTCCACTGCCCTACTGACACCATCCACTGCTCTACTAACACCGTTCTCTGCTCTACTGACACCGTCCACTGCCCTACTGACACCATCCACTGCTCTACTAACACCGTTCTCTGCTCTACTGACACCGTCCACTGCCCTACTGACACCGTCCACTGCTCTACTGACACCGTCCACTGCTCTACTGACACCGTCCACTGCTCTACTGACACCGTCCACTGCCCTACTGACACCGTCCACTGCTCTACTAACACCGTTCTCTGCTCTACTGACACAGTCCACTGCCCTACTGCCACCGTCCACTGATTTTATATTTTATGAAATCCCATTTATAGGGAACATTGTGATCTCTGAGGATTGCAGTGACTTGGGAGAATTCCCTTCTCTTCCATGCTGTATGTACAGAGAGATAAATGAGTTGGGATCTTGTAGCTGTGACAGGTGACGTGGCAAGTGACAATCCGCATCTGGTGGCAGGTGACCTGGCAAGTGACAACACGCAACATGTGGCAAGTGACAATCTGCATCTGGTGGCAGGCAAGTGACAATCCAAAACGTGGCAAGTGACAATCTGCATCTGGTGGCAGGCAAGTGACAATCCAAAACATGTGGCAGGTGACAATCTGCATCTGGTAGCAGGCAAGTTTTTCCGCTTAACACATAAAGTATACACTATATTAGCAAACTTCTTTAACAGTAGACTGATAAATTAGTATATAAATTTAAGGGAATAAATTCCTCTTCCCCCCCCCCTTTTTTTTTCTTTGTGCACGTTCATTTTTTGCACTATGCACCTACACGATAGAGAATAATGAATAGAGAAAATGTAACACATAATGATACAGATATTCTATCTCCCTTTTATCCTCTTCTTTCCCTCTCCTTCTTCCCCTCTCCTCTTTCTTGTCCCTGGAGTCTCTCTATGTCCTCCTTGTTGTCTCTCTGATGTATACTAGGGGGACTATAGGTTTGGGACATACTGGGCCAGATTCTCAAAAGAGATACGACAGTGTATCGTAGGAAACACCGTCGTATCTCTGTTTTTTTCCCCGGGTATCTATGCGTCTGATTCCTAGAATCACTTACGCATAGATACGGCGAAGATCCGACAGGTGTAAGACACTTACACCGTCGGATCTTAGATGTAATTCCTTCGCTGGCCGCTAGGTGGCCTTTACGTTGATTTCTCATTTGCCTATGCAAATGAGCCTAATACGCCGATTCCCGAATGTTTTTACGCCGCCTCGTCGTCGTTTACGTCGTTTCCGTAAGCGTAAACCTACCCCTGCTATATGAGGGGTAGGCTTATGAAGTTCCGTCGTTGCCATGTTAAGTATGGCGTCGGGTCAGCGTCGTCTTTTTTAGTCGTTTTACTAAGTCGTTCGCGAATAGGACTTTACGTCAATGACGCTCACGTCGGCTTTATTGACATTTTCCACTGTGAGCTGGAGCATGTGCACTGGGCTATTTTTAAGGGCGGCAGTTTGATCGGCGTGGGGGCGCGCTTAATTTAAATACAAGCCGCCCCCTTTGAATTACGCGGGGATACACAAAGCCATTTACACTATGCCGCCACAAACTACGGAGCAAGTGCTTTGGGAATACGGCACTTGTTCCAGTAAGTTGCGGCGGCGTAGTGTAAATGGCTTACGCTACGCCGCCGCGGATTCTATGAAACTCTTTATCAATGCTTTTAGAACATCTTAATAAGGGAGTACACTGAGACCATTTATGTTGTATGCATGTATGTTTAATGTATTTATGTATTTATTGTAATGTTGTAAAAAACTTTTGAAACAAACAAAAAAAAAAACAATCCAACAAATCCAACTGAGAGTGACTGTGTAATCAAGGATTGATAGAAGATCGCTACCAAGTAGTAATGTTGAGAGGCTTACCAGAGGGATCGGACCCAAATAAGTGTACACCTATTAGGTCGATCAAACTTATAAGGTATTGGTATCCAGACTCCTAAACGACTCCAATGCTGAACAGGTCAATATAACTCCTATGGCATTCACATGGATATTATTCAATAGAAAACGATTCAATAGGAAACCAGCTAGATGGTATTGGTGGACACTTCCAATGATGGTAATAAATCATCCAAACAATTCAGGATGTAAGGAACAGGAAGAAAAAAAACAAGGGTGTGTAGCACCCCCTGGTTCCATCTCTGGGTGGCAGGTGGCACCAGAGGGATTCAGGCAGAGCCACTTTTCCCCAGCAGCCAATTGGAGGAGTTTTCCCTCGCGGAGCATGCTGGGGGGGTATATCTGTGGCAGACGCCATTTTTCAGGGTTTCTTCGTGGGTTCCAGGTTCCAGGGGCGACACCCACCTTCAGAGTGTGCGCACCCAACGGACCCCAGCAACATGGCCTCCGAGGCCGGGGTCACATGTTACGCAGAGTTTCCTGCTGATGCTGAAAGGGGCCCTAGCGACTTGCTGTGAGCCCATTCCTACTGAAGAGATCCTAAGCTGTGTGCTGTTCGGTGGGGGATCGGCTTGAGGAGAACCAGGAGGCAGGTGATCCAAAAGAGCTTGAACGAACCAATGGGGATCTGGTCGCCAGGAACTGACAGATAACCATAGACTGTCAGCTGGTGACTCCTACTGAAAAGAGAACTTTCTGGGAGGATTTGCTCTCCAGTCCATCATTGGGCCTGTGGCAGGGGTCTTCATCCTAAAAACACCAAATTCAACTAGAGCCAAGTCAGTGAGAGAGACTTGTTCCCTTCCAGCAACCTTAAGTGACATTCCGGCTGCCAGGCTTGTGGCAGGAGTCTGTCCGGAGGCACTTCACCCACTCTGGCTAGAGTGCCGACGAACTGTTCTATTGCAGAAGGCAGGACTGCTTTCTTTCCATCCAAGCCTGATACCGCAATGTTATCTCCTTTCATCAACCCCTTTTCTCTCTACCTCATGTTGATGTTGGTCGTGTTGGACCAGGAAATAAAGCATTCAGAAAACTTCAGCGGCAGGTTTGGACATTCTTTTATTGCTCTGCTCACTGAAATCACCCTTAGACAACATACAGAGGTAACTTAATACGCCGATCCCAAATCAATCAGCGGCCCTTCGAGGGGGTATTGCTACAGGTGCACATAGCGTAAGTCTGTAAAAATTGCCTTGCAGTATTTATTAACCCCTTAAGGACCGCCGCATGTATATTTACGTCGGCAGAATGGCACAGGCAGGCACATCAACGTATATATACGTTGCTGCCTAGACGTGGGTCGGGGGTCCGATCGGGACCCCCCCTCCTGTACATGCGGCGGTCCAGTTTGGGAGCGATCCGGGACGAGTGGGCGGTGGTTTGTTTTTGTCCACCCCCTCCGGATCGCTCCCAGCGAATCCGCGTGCTCCCCCTGCAGTGCACTTCCTCCTCCTGTGTAAACACAGGAGGAGGAAGTGATGTGATCTCTGCACTCAGCGGTATTTTCAACCGCCGCTGAGGAGAGATCACATCACACAGTAAGTCTGCACAACACTACACTGACACCAGAACACACAGGCAGACTTAACCCCTTGCGATCACCCCCCCACCCCCTCCCCCCTGTCACAGTGTCACTGAATGCAGTGATCATATGTATGATCACTGCAGTTAGTGTCAGTGTGACAGGCAGTTAGTGTTAGGTCCAGGGTAGCTCCCGTACCCCCCTAATAAAGTTTTAACCCCTTGATCACCGCCCTAGTTAACCCTTTCACTCCCTATTGCCAGTGTCACTAAGCGCAAAAAATAAAAATCGCAGAGGCGATCAAATACCACTAAAAGAAAGCTCTATTTGTGGAAAAAAAAGGACGCAAATTTTGTTTGGGAGCCACGTCGCACAACCGCGCAATTGTCAGTTAAAGCGACGCAGTGCCGAATTGTAAAAAGGGGCCTGGTCCTTTACCTGCATTTTGGTCCGGGTCTTAAGTGGTTAAAAGGTTTACACTTACATTTAGGTGAACATAACAAGCGCTTTAAAAATCAATTGAGCAGTGTGGTCAACATTCAGACCCGACGCGTTTCGTTCTCATGAACGTCATCTGGGGTACTGACCCACTGCAAAAATACACCCTTATATATGAATACAAACCCCCATATCTGAATTATGGCTCCAATGAGGGAAGGACGATAGTTAGTCGCTACTTCCGGGTTTGGTCAAAGATGGCGTCCTCGGCGTGAGTTTCACGCCTCCCTGTAAGGGGGAGGCTGGAGCGTAACAGCATCGACATGACGCTAAGTTGGATCCGTCTCCGGGAAGTGTACGCAAGGTCAACAACCAAGCCTCGTTATCGCTCCGGTATTCAGGACCCAATGGCTTATCCAGCCGGAACTAGAGACACCTGGCGGACACTCATAGGGGGAAACGTCCAAGCGTTTCAAATCCAAGCTCCTGAGAGCTAGATAAACCGGAAACAGATGTCCTTAGCCTCTATTCACAGCTAGCACATATGCATTAAAAATTAGGGCTGTTACTGATCAAAATTTTTGTGTTCGATTAATCTTTTTTTTTTATCGATTAATCGGCTAATTTCGATTAATTATAAGGCACAGATCCAACTACTTTTAGCTGCTCTTCTTGCAGGCTGATTCCCAGTGCAGCCACCAACCACTGGAAAAATGGATAGCAGGATACAAAAAACACACAAAGGCAGCGCTCCATGGGAATACCATTAAAACTTTTATAGTCTTCAAGTAGGTAACCAAATAAATATTGCACTGGAGATAAAATCGATGTAGCTACATAGGGCCAGATTCACACTTTGCCCGGGATATCTGTTTTCTATATACAGAAAACAAGATACGCCGGTTTGCAGTAAAGATCCGACAGGCGTAATTGCATTACGCCGTCGGATCTTAACTGCAAGTTTAAAATGGCCACTGGGGGCGTTTCCACTGATTTACGCCGAGAATATTTAAATCAGCGATATACACCAATTCACAAACATACGCCGGCCCGACGCAGTGACTTTTTTGCCGTTTACGTAAGGGTTTTCCCAGCGTAAAGTTAAAGCTACAAAAAGCAGACGCATCCTATGTTAGGTGTGGACGTCGTGACCGTGGGAAATTTGAAAATGTTTGCGTCGTTTGTGTAACTCATCCGTGAATGGGGATTTACGTTGATTACGTTCACGTCAAAAACACTGTCATAATTCGGAGCATGCGCACTGGGTATTTTCAATGGTCGGGCATGCGCAGTACGTTCGGCGCGGGGACGCGCCTATTTTAAATACTACACGCCCCCTACCCGCCGGATTTTAATTACACCGGCCCATTTACGCTACGCCGCCGCAACTTTACACGCTTTGTAAATACAGCACTTGCGTGTAAAGTTGCGGCGGCGTAACGTAAATGAGAAAAGTTACGCCGCCGCAACTTTAAGCGCGGCATTCTGAATCTGGCCCATAAACTGTAAAAATGGTGCGAGTAAAACCAAACGGTACCAAAAGCAGTCATAAAAACATGTAGCCAACTATGATACTGGTATAAAAATGTGTACAACGATACCACTGCTGAATCCAGATGAGGAGAAGTTAACATCAGTCCATCGGCATGTAAATGTCCCGTGAAGGGAACTATCACAACTCCCAGTGGATGGCTGTAGAATCCCAGGTTGATAGAGGGAAGTGTAACAGCACTTACGTGTGGCAGATAGTAAGGTCCCGCCGGCATGCAGATATGAAGGCACAGCAGAGGAGCCCTTCAGATGGACGCGGCAAGCCCTGCCGGTGTCTGTGACGTCACTGGATCTCCGACGGAACTCCCTGAAGGCCCAGAAGCCGGCGGAGAGGTGAGTACCAATCAAAGGAATTTTAACCGATCAAAAAGATTTTGATCAATCAAAAAAATTAAAGATGAATTGATTAATTAAAAGTTAATTTGCACAGCCCTATTAAAAATCCTACTAAAAATTAGTATATGGAGAATAAAAAAGAAAGAGGAAATGCTCGGGCAATAACATCGAAACCATTGACCGATGAAAAGATGACTGCAAATACAATCATGCCCATGTTGTTGGATGGCCATGGAGAGAGGAGGGGAGCCCCATCCAACCTAGGAAGAGGGGGACAAAGTGTACAGAACACATGATTAAAAAATAAAAATAAAAGTGGGACTTCTTCTTTAACGCTACAGAATACGGCTCATGGAAAATTGTGTTCTGAACGCCTTTCTGTGCGCTTACTTACCATTACCATCATGAACTCTCTCTCTCTGGTGCAGTGCCAGCCACTCACTGCCGGTCCTGGCCCCTGGCCCTCAATCCATCTACATCACGGAGAGTATCTGCTATCTCCCTGACCGCGTTGTCTCTCACTGACAGCTCTCAGCAGTGATGAGTTAGTGAAAGGGGATCAGGATGATTCACGCCAGCTTTGCTAGAAATTGTAAACGCAAAGGTCGTTCAATGTGAAACACCGTACGTGAGCGAGGCCCAACCCGAGAGATGCCATTTTTTTTTTCCTACTTTGAAAACGTGGACCGGGGCCAAGATCAGCTGTAAACAGCAGCTAATTGGTGCAATTAATTCAGCAGCTCCGAGACGTTCTGTTAGAACAGCATGGCTCCTGTCAGGCTCTTAGGACGAAGAAGAACGTTCCATATGAATATTATAACAGATGCAATTAATCTTATTTAATCTTTTCATCTTTGTTGTTTTTTTGACGAGTCTGTTCGATGTGTGTCAGCGTCCTAATGACCTTGTTTCTTTGTATACTCCTCTAATTGTATATAAACATGAGGCAGCCATTCTTTGCTCATTATATAGTCAGTGTGTGCTGTGATTCCTGGCTGGTAGTGTAACCCAGCGACTGAACTGCCCCCCCTAGTGGAGACACTGGCAGTCTATACCAGGGTTTCTCAAACAGGGTACCATGGACCCCCTAGGGTTCCTTCAGATGTTGCTAGGGGTTCCCTGAGCAATTTCTGCACACTGACATCATTAATTCTTCCCAATGACCACAAATTTTTGGGAGCATTCTACTGGCTGATCTCGTGGCAGGCTCTTTACCACGTGATCAGCCATGTCCAATCACGGCTGATCACAATGTAAACAGGAAGAGCCGTTGATCGTCTTTTCTTCAATCGCGTCCGACAGACACAAATAGAGGAGAGCCGATCGGCTGCTCTCCTGAAAGGGGGGTCTGCGCTGATTGTTTATCAGCGCAGCCCCCCCTCGGATTCGGATGCCCGCCCAGATCCACCAGGGATGGCCATCACACTCAGGGCCGTCTTAATAGCATCATGGGCCCCTGGGCAAAGAAATGCTCTCGGGCCCCTACAACAATGACAGTGCAGGTAAACAGACATTAAGTAGGTAGGAGGCAGACTACCTCCCCGTGTATCTATCACTTTTAGTGCCACCATGGGGTATCGTGGGCTCAAGGACCAGCTGCTTTGGGGTAAGTGCAGGGGCCCCCCATGCAGCTGGGGCCCCTGGGCAGTGCCTATCAGTGCCATCCACAAGTGCCCATCAGTGCCACCTATCAATGCCCATCAGTGCTGCATATCAGTGCCACCCATCAGTGCCCATCGTCGATGCACGTCAGTGCCGCATTATCAGTGCCCATCAGTGAAGGAGAAAACGTATTTATTTACAACATTTAATAATAGAAACAAAAGAAAAACGTAACAAAAAAAAAAAAAAAGTTTTTTTTTTATTTGTTTAGCAAAAAATAAAAACCGCAGAGGTGATAAAATACCACTAAAATAAACTTCTATTTGTGGGAACAAACTGATAACAATTCTGTTTGGGTACAGTATAGCATGACTGCGCAATTGTTATTAAAACTGCGTCAGTGCTGAAAGCTGAAAATTGGCCTGGGCAGGAAGGGGTGTAAGTGCCCCAGTATTGAAGTGGTTAAAGTATCATGGGTTGTTGATATGGTCATTTTTAAGGGTTCCTCTCTGGTGAAAAGGTTGAGAAAGGCCGGTCTATACAAATTCTGAAGATGTCTGGTGCAGGGACAAAGGCCACTCATGCTCAGTAATGGAATGGATTTTTCCTTCATTAAAAAAAATAAAACTCTGTCACACAAGGCGATGATGAAAAAAAAAAATTCGAATCCTTCTTGGTTTGAAAAATAAAAATCCTAATCATGTATTTTTTTGAAGACTCCACAGTTCCTCTTCCTCCTCCTCTGCCCTTAGCAGTGGATGGGTCCTGAATGGTGCAGAGAGTGGTGGCTGTTGTACTGATGAGATGCTGCCCTCTACAGAAGCTGAACAACATAACCCCTCGGGGGCGGGCCCTTGGCACCCTTATAGTAAGTGGTTTGAATGTAGCAGGGCACCATCTATTGGTGAAAACGAATTACTGCAAGGGACAGCAATGAAGATAGGATATGTATTTATAGCCAGAGATTTTATTTTTATTTTAACTTTCTAGGAATATTTTTTTGTACATTGGCCCCTTGCCACTGGCCCCTTCACTGACTGTTGGGGGGGGCAGAGGTGGCTTCCCAATCACATGATCAAAGTGACTGGCTGTCACAGCAGTCACATGATCGGAAGCCCCCTTCGTCTGTGAGCTGGGAGTTTGCCGTAAGCGTGCTCTCAACAGAGAGCACTGTGAGCTTCTCACAATGTGCATTAGAAGCTGCAGCAAGTCAGATAGAGCCCCGCCCCATTTCCTGGCTGAGAACCACCCCATTTCCTGGCTGAGAACCGCCCCATTTCCTGGCTGAGATCATCCCTTTCCTCACCCAATCCCCAGGGACTCCCTGTCCCGCCCTTTCATTCATTGTATTTCAGTTCTTTCAATAATGACGGCTCAGCATCACATGTGGGCGTAACCTTGCAAAAAAAACTGTTTACCTAGAAACCACTCCTCCAAACTGATTTCCCCCCATCAAGGCATTTTGATATTTGCATAACTCCTCCCCATGTTATTTCATTTTTTTGCTATGTAAAAGTGCAGCTAGCAGGGGGCGATGAGTCATCGTTGACTCACCTAAGCATATGTGTACATTTCAGCTTGAGCTTTTGAGCTCTGTAAACAACAGGGGCACTCCAGTTCCAATGCAGGTTCAATCTGTCCTCTGTACCTAGTTCCACTTCCGAGCAGATTGTTACATTGTTATCATGGATAAAGACTGTTTTGACATGAAGCCAGTGCGATCTTTAATGCCGGGTGGAATTTCGGCTTGAGCTTTTGAGCTCTGTAAACAACAGGAGAGCTCCAGTTCCAATCTGTCCTCTGTGCCCAGTTCCACTTCCAAGGAGATTGTTACATTGTTGTCATGGAAAAAGACTGTCCTGACATGAAACCAGTGTGATCTTTCATGCCGGGTGGAATTTCATCTTGAGCTTTCGAGCTCTGTAAACAGCAGGGGAGCTCCAGTTCTAAAGCAGTTGCAATCTGTTCTCTGTACCTAGTTAAATTTTTGAGCAGATGGTTACTTTATCATCGATAAAGACTTTCCTGACATGAAACCAGGGTGATCTTTCATGCCGGGTGTGTCATGGACATGCAATAATGTCTGGCAGCTTACCTTCTCCTCCATGTGTCCATTAGAGGCCTGACTCTCTTTCTGGCTGCCTTTTATCATCTCTCCTCCCTGTATGGCTCCACCCCAGGCTATCCCAGGAACTCTATATTAACCACTGCACTGCTGGTCTGCTTTGTTGTTCAACTTTGTTAGCTTGTGTTCCTGTTTGCCGTTTGCTACGTTAACCTTTCTGTGTACCGATTTTTGCTTGTCTCTGACTACTCCTCCTGTTTGTCTGTGACCCTGATCTTTGGCCTGTCACTTGGTTACCCCTGTCTGCCTGTTTCCCAGACCTCAGGTTAACCGTCACTATCCCTTGTGTTCTGAGTGGCTGCTTCCCCTCTCTCCCTACGGAGCGTGACCTGGGGGACTCCAGGGGCCGCGACCTGGGTTCAGTTGCAGCGAAGGCCATCCTCACCACTAGAGGCTCTGGTGAACACCTGCTGGACCTTAGACTCCACGCCCTGGGGAATCTCAGGCTCACGTTTTCTGTCAATCCGCAGCAGTCTGCTATTGGGTTCACTACCTTGCAGTGCGAGGGGTGCATTTGTCACCTGGCCACAGGTGACCTGACAGGGTGGAATTTCATCTTGAGCTTTTGAGCTCTGTGAACAACAGGGGAGCTTCAGTTCCAATCTGTCCTCTGTACCTAGTTTCATTTCCGAGCAGATTGTTCCATTGTTATGATGGATAAAGACTGTCCTGACATGAAGCCAGTGTGATCTTTCATGCCGGGTGGAATCAGCGATGGACAACGATACCATAAGTCCCATCCCCCCATCTATGGTACAATATACACGATGATCCCGATTGGCTCACTCACACACAAGCACACTATGTACAGGCAGTTCAGCAATTTCTTTCTGATGTCTTTATAACAAATCTCCTCCATTACCCGATTACCATCTCCCGGGATGAGAATCTTTGTCTGTGAGCCGAACGCAGAGAAGAAGAGTTTTTGTTTCACTTCTGCGTCTGGCAGGACCAGTTATCACGTTCCGGATTTCCTAAACAATGCTGACACGTCTCGTTATGTGCGTCTGATGTGGAAAAATACACAGCCGCGGGGAAGAGACAAGAGAAGCAGACGGGTTTATGCCGTACAATCCGTACTTACACTATCCAAGAAACACTTACAGATACACCGACTCTACTAAGAGCGGGAAGCCAACAAAACCCATTTCATCTCCGTAACGTCGTCAGCTGGCGGTTTCCTCCTGATAATGGCAACCGCCATGCATATGTAGCACCCTCCTATTTACCACATTTCAGTGGCAGTTGGTGCTCAAAATTTGGGAAGGGGGGGGGGGCAAACAAAAAAAAGAAAATAAATGATTGCAGGCTCACTGGGCCCATCAAATGCAGCCAATGTGCCATCAATTGTCACCACTGTGCCATGCCATCAAACACAGCCACTGTGCCATCATTTATCATCACTGTGCCATGCCATCAAATACAGCCACTGTGCCATGAATTGTCACCAGTGTGCCATGCCATCAAACGCAGCCACTGTGCCATCAATTGTCACCACTGTGCCATGCCATCAAACCAGGCCACTGTGCCATGCCATCAAATACAGCCACTGTGCCATGAATTGTCACCACTGTGCCATGCCAACAAACGCAGCCACTGTGCCATCAATTGTCACCACTGTGCCATGCCATCAAACCAGGCCATTGTGCCATGCCATCAAACCAGGCCACTGTGCAATGCCATCAAACGCAGCCACTGTGCCATCAATTGTCACCACTGTGCCATGCCATCAAATGCAGCCACTGTGCCATGCCATCAAACACAGCCACTGTGCCATCAATTGTCACCACTGTGCCATGCCATCAAACACAGCCACTGTGCCATCAATTGCCACCACTGTGCCATGCCATCAAACGCAGCCACTGTGCCATCAATTGACACCACTGTGCCATGCCATCAAACACAGCCACTGTGCCATCAATTGCCACCACTGTGCCATGCCATCAAACGCAGCCACTGTGCCATCAATTGACACCACTGTGCCATGCCATCAAACGCAGCCACTGTGCCATGCCATCAAACACAGCCACCGTGCCATCAATTGTCACCACTGTGCCATGCCATCAAACACAGCCACTGTGCCATCAATTGTCACCACTGTGCCATGCCATCAAACACAGCCACTGTGCCATCAATTGTCACCACTGTGCCATGCCAAATGCAGCCACTGTGCCATGCCATCAAACGCAGCCACTGTGCCATCAATTGTCACCACTGTGCCATGCCATCAAACGCAGTCACTGTGCCATCAATTGTCACCACTGTGCCATGCCATCAAACACAGCCACTGTGCCATCAATTGTCACCACTGTGCCATGCCAAATGCAGCCACTGTGCCATGCCATCAAACGCAGCCACTGTGCCATCAATTGTCACCACTGTGCCATGCCATCAAACACAGCCACTGTGCCATCAATTGTCACCACTGTGCCATGCCATCAAATGCAGTCACTGTGCCATGCCATCAAATGCAGCCACTGTGCCATCAATTGTCACCACAGTGCCATGCCATCAAACGCAGTCACTGTGCCATCAATTGTCACCAATGACCGTCATTTTATTCCCTGGGGTGTCCGCTAAAAAAAACATATATAATCTTTGGGGGTTCTGAGTAATTTTCTAGCAAAAAACTGATGATTTGTACTTGTAGGAGAGAAGTGCCAGAATAGTCCCCGTATTGAGGTGGTATAAAAGCCCGGTATTGAAGGGGTTAAGGGGCAAAATATTCCGGTCATTAAGGGGTCAATACAAGTTCAGAAATCGGGTAGAAAACTTGGCCTGTTCTCCACAAATACAGAAACTTTCACCTACAAATCTCGGGATGTTATTAGTCGTCCTTTGGATAAATATTCTCTCCAGACTCTGATTGTACGGTGTTTGGTACAAAACGCCGGGAAGTCTCACTCTCGGCCTGACGGTAAATGATTTGGGTTCATTTTGAAAACGTTTAATGTTTTATAGAAAGCACAAACTCAGAGATTTATATAAAATGCGCCCTGGAAAGGGAAATGATAAATAATAAATAAAACAATTTTTCCCTCTCTCGGTCCTTTCTCTCCTTCCTCACATAAGTCACAGCTTGTTCCTGGAAACAGACGATTGCTCTTCAGAGTATCATTTAATATAAAACTTTAAAAGATATAAAAAGGAAAGACATAAACCGAATACACCATAAAACATGCCTTTAACATCTGAACTCCAGTCTCTGGAACGGCTCCATCTGCAAAAGCGGAACGCGGCAAAAGAAAATATGGTGGAGCGAGTATGGGAGAGAATTTTTTTTTTAAGATTTTAGGCTGACTGAGGTTAGAAAAAAAGATAAACAAGCAAGTTATGTATTATGTTTGTCCTTTTAAAAATACATAAATAAATACCGTATTTATCGGCGTATACCGCGCACTTTTTTGCCCTGAAAATCAGGGCAAAATCGTGGGTGCGCGGTATACGCCGATAGCCGCTTTCCCGCGCCTATTTCGAATACTGCGCCGGCATATACCGAGCGCAGTACACTCGGGTATAGTCGGGCAGACTCGGCTACTCTCGCGCTGACGTCCTGGATGTACAGGACGTGAGCGCGAAAGGAGCCCAGCCTGCCCGACTATTCACGAGTGTAGTGCGCCTGCATATACCGAGCGCAGTACACTCGCGTATAGAAGGGCAGGCTCGGCTCCTTTCGCGCTCACGTCCTGTACGTCCAGGACGTCAGCGCGAGCGGAGCCGAGTCTGCCCGACTATACCCGAGTGTACTGCGCTCGGTATATGCCGGCGTAGTATTCAAAATCGGCGCGGGAAAGCGAGGAGGACGCCGCAGAAGGACGAGGAGGACGCCGCAGAAGGACGAGGAGGACGCCGCAGAAGGACGAAGAGGACACCCGAAGCCGCAGACGGACGCCGGACCCGACGAGGAGGACACCCGAAGCCGCCGATGGACGCCGCGCAAGACGCCAAAACTGTAAGTACAAAAAACTTTTTTTCCACTGGAATGGGGGGTGCGCGCTATACGCGGGAGCGCGCTATACCCTGATAAATACGGTAATAATAATTTAAAACACAAAAAGCAAGTTTTCAGAGCCGTAAGCAGACAAAAAAATTAACAAAAAATGAAAAAATTAAAACAAATGAGAAAAAAAAACATGAATAAAATAAAATGGACTACTGGGTCTTTTTCTGCCATCACTTTTCTATGTTTCTATTATTGGGCCAATTACAGTACTAGGTCATTTTTTTCATGTAATTGGTTCTTCCTCGTCATATGTTAATGATCTGATGCCCTCAAGAAATGGCAAGTGTTTGGTTCCTCCACCTCCTCAATTATTCCTGATCTGATGCCCTCACCTCAAAAAAAGTCATGTGGTTGCTTCCTCCTCTTCATATATTCATGATCTGATGCCCTCAAAAAATGTCATATGGTTGGTTCCTCCTCATATATTCATGATCTGATGCCCTCATCTAAAAAAAAGTCACAAGGTTGCTTCCTCCACCTCTTCATATGTTCATGATCTGATGCCCTCACCGCCACAAAAATATCATGTGGTTGGTTCCACCTCCATATATATTCATGATCTGATGCCCTCAAAAAATGTCATGTGGTTGCTTCCTCCTCTTCATATATTCATGATCTGATGCCCTTACCTCAAAAAATGTCACATGGTTGCTTCCTCAACCTCCCTATATATTCATCATCTGATGCCTTCACCTAAAAAAAAATGTTATGTGATTGGTTCCTCCACCACCACATTTTTTTATGATCTGATGCCTTCAAAAAATGTCATATGGTTGGTGTTCCTCCTTTTCATATGTTCATGATCTGATGCCCTTACCTCAAAAAATGTCACATGGTTGCTTCCTCAACCTCCTTATATATTCATCATCTGATGCCTTCACCTCAAAAAAAATGTTATGTGATTGGTTCCTCCACCACCACATTTTTTTATGATCTGATGCCTTCAAAAAATGTCATATGGTTGGTTCCTCCTTTTCATATGTTCATGATCTGATGCTCTCAAATAAATGTCATGTGATTGGTTCCTCCTCATATATTCATGATCTGATGGCCTCACCTCCCAAAAAATGTCACGTGGTCGGTGTGACGGACCCCCATAGTCAAGATAAGTCTGTCCACAGTAAATGCATCCTCTGGTACCACACAATCCAAGACCCTTTAGCTTTCCCATTCACTAGTCGTATCTCAGTGTAGGGTCAATTAGCACAACCAACAATGGGTGAAATACTCTTAGAAGTTATACTAGACTATTTTACATTATAACAGACAACAGACAGAAAGGTGGCTGGAGTTGACATCAGCATCTTCTAACAGTATGTGTCCCAACATTATGAATCATTTACTATTTCTAATATAACATATACAGGGTGTTCAGAGTCTGTGTGTCTTGGGGGGACATGGACATGAATCCAAAAGTAACACCACCTCAAGGGTCCCCAGCATGGGTGTAGCATAAGGGGTTGCAGGGGTCACAATCGCACACCCGTCCCTAGATCCAGGGGGCCCCTGCAACCTCCTTGTCATGTTATCATATCCTCCACAAAGTCAAGCTCCAATCTGCCTTAGGCCCCATAGCCATGCTCCACTACTGGGCTTCTTCTTTGCCTTCCACAGTCCACACCCCTCTGTTCTCATTGGCTAGGGAGAAGCTGTGAGCCATTTCCTGAATGGAGAGGAGCATGCAATGAGAACAGCCCAGGATAGGGAAGTGTCTGTGCTGTGTGCTGACAACATGGAATGGTAACCAAACTCAGCAAGGCAAGAAGAGGAGAGTGCCGTCCTGTAGCCACGTTGGGACTGATGTCACTGGTGAGGTAAGACACCACTCAGTGTCTCCTAGTCACCAGCTGGGATTCTCTGTACCCCCCACCCACGAATGTCCGATTACCCCACTTCCCTGACAACTGGGAAAAACTAACACCCACCATCGGAAGGTGACCATCCCCCAACACTGACAGAGAAACCTTCAGAACTTGCTAAAACAAATCCCTCAACACCTACCCAGGGGGCCCCCGAAGGGCTGCAGGCTCCAGATTTTGTGTCACATGGCTTTGCCCACCCAGATCTAAGTATCTTGGCGTGCTGTGGATGTATCTGCATGCACGGTGGAAGGGGAGGGGGGGCAGGTCAACTTTTGCGTCGGGGCCCACAAGCTACGCCTCTGGTCCCCAGGCATACAGCTCACAAAGAGCACCATTCCACCAAATGCCAGGGCCCATAATCAGTAGTCAAGAGGCTAGCATTCAGTCCCCTCCAAAAGCCTCTGTCCCGGCTAGGTCTGTCACAGTTGGTTCCTCCACCTCCTTGTATATTTACGATCTGATGCGCTCAAGAAAGTCATGTGATTGGTTCCTCCACCTCCTAATATATTCATGATCTGATGCCCTCACCTCAAAAAAATGTCATGTGATTGGTTCCTCCTCTTCATATATTCATGATCTGATACTCTCAAAAAAATTCACGTGGTTGCTTCCTCCTCTTCATGTGTTCATGGTCTGATGCTCTCAAAAAATGTCATGTGATTGGTTCCTCAACCTCCTCAATATATTCATGATCTGATGCCCTCAAAAAATGTCATGTGATTGGTTCCTCCACCTCCTAATATATTCATCATCTGATGCCATCACCTCAAAAAAATTTCATGTGATTGGTTCCTCCTCCTCATATATTCATGATCTGATGCCCTCAAAAAATGTCATGTGATTGGTTCCTAATATATTTGTAACGGAATGACCCGTGACAACCAGAGACTTTGGAAGGATGAGAGGTACTCCTGTATGAGCGTCACTAATAACTCTTGGGTCTAAGTGCACCCTGTGCCCCTTTTGGGCATAGGGTGGCTAATAAATCATAATTCATGTTTTGCAGAAGATGGGACATCACTAATAGTTCATATTCCAGGACGTCTGGAGATATTACAGGTGATTTTATTCTGACCCCCAACCAGGTCAATAGACTCAGAAGATATACTAATTGTCCATTGTGTTAAGGCTGTAGAGGTGTTAATTCAGGTCTGCTCCTAGACCTTTCTATTGTATGATAACATTGTTTAAAGCCTTTTGATTATCAGGTGTAAACACCTTTCTGTCAGAGACAGTCCGTCTGTCTAAAGATGTGGATTGAAAGACATACCATGTTCTATTGTGTGATGCCAATACTGTGTTGTAACTGATTAAGTCAAAAGGGTCAGAAGTCTCCTTTCAGGCTGTCTGGGTAACACATTCTGTTACAATTAGTAATTAACTCCACTGATGTCATTATCTAGAAATGTGTCTTGTCAGGTCCGGTGCCAGGGTGTCTATCTAAAAGTATGTGATTGAAGCCCCCCATTGTGTGAAGGGGGGTGGAGATTTCATTGTTCCTGTGATTAACTTTAATATGTTGTACTGGATATATAAGCAAGCTAAGAAACCATTAAAACATTCATTCATTTTGAAAACCAGAAGATAGAGCTGTCAGTCTCATTTTCTGGGGAATTGATATGGATCGTGTCTGCTGGTTTGTTGGTGTGTCAGATAAGCTGTCGTGGGTGGATGGAAGGTCGTAAACAGTGGTGACCGTTACAATATTCATCATCTGATGCCCTCACCTCAAAAAAAATGTCATGTGATGTCATGTGATTGGTTCCTCAACCTCCTCATATATTCATCATCTGATGCCCTCAAAAAATGTCATGTGATTGGTTCCTCCTCGTATATTTATGAGCAGATACTTAATTCTAGGGGATTGCTACAGAGCGAAGAATTTACCTTATTTGTGGGTGAACCCTGAATGTCATAATGTACAATGCATGACCAACAGCCACCACATGTCCTGCTTTATATGTGATAGCACCAGCAAAAGGGGGAGGCCACACAACCAGAAAAGAGAAGCAGCTTCATAGGACCAGTACGGCCCCCTCAGGGACCTCAACACATTGCATTGTTAGTAGAGTCCTCGCTCTTTTGGAATGGGTAATTCTAAGTGTCATGCATAGGACATCCTATGGGCAAGAAGAGGGGCAGCTCCAGATTGAAGGTGAATATTGCAGCCTTTTTTTTTATATTTTCACACTGCCATGGGGTCTATATCATGAAAAGTGTTAACCTTGAAAAGAGCCGTTCGCTACTTTACAAATCATTGAATTGGATGAAAGCTGCATGCAGCCATTTGGCCAGAGCTGGGTTTTGTATAATGAAGGTCTCCTGACCACATGAGCCGCATGACTCCCTGACAGCATTGGCCACAGGTCGCAGGATAGGTGGCTGCACAAGAGGCCACAAATAACCCTGCAATCATGCTGTTATAATATTTTTATTTTTGGACAGGACGGGGCTCTTGCCAAGGTCATTTGTCTTCAGCAAGTCAATGATTTTCCATTACGCAGCTGAAATTCGCCCACTCGGCGCACTCTCTACACTCTCCGAGCACTTTTAGTCTAGCGGTTGCGTCCCAACTGTTATTTGCAATGTGTCACGGCCGCTTATTTGAATAATGACTCTGACCGGGGCTCTGGTAATGATGAAAAGAAGGAGTCGGTGGTGCTTGGTGTTGCGTAGATCAATCAGGCGTCAATCAGGACCTGAAGTGGATAACGAGACTCCGAGTAGAAGAAATACAAATACCGAGCAAAGGGGGCCCTCGCTGTGTGCACTCCTCGCCGCTTAGTGAGTCACGTGACCTGCCCGGGGCAGAATAATAAACAGCCTGAAATTAACATAATGCTTCTGGTTTTATTCCTATAGAGAATCTTACTGGTCCATCACTAATAATATCTATTTATTATAAGGACAAAAGACAGTGCAAAGATCAGAATTCCTGCTACAAAGGGCCCAATGCATAAATCTAACTCACCGATCAAAAGTTATTTTACATATACAGGCTTATTCATAAAATAATTAGATTGATAAAGACCTTTCACCCCTCTCCTCTGTGTACATCTCCCGGGACCTCTCACCCCTCTCCTCTGTGTACATCTCCCGGGACCTTTCACCCCTCTCCTCTGTGTACATCTCCCGGGACCTCTCACCCCTCTCCTCTGTGTACATCTCCCGGGACCTTTCACCCCTCTCCTCTGTGTACATCTCCCGGGACCTCTCACCCCTCTCCTCTGTGTACATCTCCCGGGACCTCTCACCCCTCTCCTCTGTGCACATCTCCCGGGACCTTTCACCCCTCTCCTCTGTGTACATCTCCCGGGACCTCTCACCCCTCTCCTCTGTGTACATCTCCCGGGACCTCTCACCCCTCTCCTCTGTGTACATCTCCCGGGACCTCTCACCCCTCTCCTCTGTGTACATCTCCCGGGACCTTTCACCCCTCTCCTCTGTGTACATCTCCCGGGACCTTTCACCCCTCTCCTCTGTGTACATCTCCCGGGACCTTTCACCCCTCTCCTCTGTGTACATCTCCCGGGACCTTTCACCCCTCTCCTCTGTGTACATCTCCCGGGACCTTTCACCCCTCTCCTCTGTGTACATCTCCCGGGACCTCTCACTCCTCTCCTCTGTGTACATCTCCCAGGACCTCTCACCCCTCTCCTCTGTGTACATCTCCCGGGACCTTTCACCCCTCTCCTCTGTGTACATCTCCGGGACCTCTCACCCCTCTCCTCTGTGTACATCTCCCGGGACCTCTCACCCCTCTCCTCTGTGTACATCTCCTTGGACTGTTCACCCCTCTCCTCTGTGTACATCTCCCGAGACCTCTCACTCCTCTCCTCTGTGTACATCTCTTGTGACCTCTCACCCCTCTCCTCTGTGTAAATTTCCCATGGCCTCTCACCCCTCTCCTCTGTGTACATCTCCCGGGACCTCTCACCCCTCTCCTCTGTGTACATCTCCCGGGACCTTTCACCCCTCTCCTCTGTGTACATCTCCCGGGACCTCTCACTCCTCTCCTCTGTGTACATCTCCCAGGACCTCTCACCCCTCTCCTCTGTGTACATCTCCTGGGACCTCTCACTCCTCTCCTCTGTGTACATCTTCCGGGACCTCTCACCCCTCTCCTCTGTGTACATCTCCCGGACCTCTCACCCCTCTCCTCTGTGTACATCTCCCGGGACCTTTCACCCCTCTCCTCTGTGTACATCTCCCGGGACCTCTCACCCCTCTCCTCTGTGTACATCTCCCGGGACCTTTCACCCCTCTCCTCTGTGTACATCTCCCGGGACCTCTCACCCCTCTCCTCTGTGTACATCTCCCGGGACCTCTCACCCCTCTCCTCTGTGCACATCTCCCGGGACCTTTCACCCCTCTCCTCTGTGTACATCTCCCGGGACCTCTCACCCCTCTCCTCTGTGTACATCTCCCGGGACCCCTCACCCCTCTCCTCTGTGTACATCTCCCGGGACCCTTCACCCCTCTCCTCTGTGTACATCTCCCGGGACCTTTCACCCCTCTCCTCTGTGTACATCTCCCGGGACCTTTCACCCCTCTCCTCTGTGTACATCTCCCGGGACCTTTCACCCCTCTCCTCTGTGTACATCTCCCGGGACCTTTCACCCCTCTCCTCTGTGTACATCTCCCGGGACCTCTCACTCCTCTCCTCTGTGTACATCTCCCAGGACCTCTCACCCCTCTCCTCTGTGTACATCTCCCGGGACCTTTCACCCCTCTCCTCTGTGTACATCTCCGGGACCTCTCACCCCTCTCCTCTGTGTACATCTCCCGGGACCTCTCACCCCTCTCCTCTGTGTACATCTCCTTGGACTGTTCACCCCTCTCCTCTGTGTACATCTCCCGAGACCTCTCACTCCTCTCCTCTGTGTACATCTCTTGTGACCTCTCACCCCTCTCCTCTGTGTAAATTTCCCATGGCCTCTCACCCCTCTCCTCTGTGTACATCTCCCGGGACCTCTCACCCCTCTCCTCTGTGTACATCTCCCGGGACCTTTCACCCCTCTCCTCTGTGTACATCTCCCGGGACCTCTCACTCCTCTCCTCTGTGTACATCTCCCAGGACCTCTCACCCCTCTCCTCTGTGTACATCTCCTGGGACCTCTCACTCCTCTCCTCTGTGTACATCTTCCGGGACCTCTCACCCCTCTCCTCTGTGTACATCTCCCGGACCTCTCACCCCTCTCCTCTGTGTACATCTCCCGGGACCTTTCACCCCTCTCCTCTGTGTACATCTCCCGGGACCTCTCACCCCTCTCCTCTGTGTACATCTCCCGGGACCTCTCACCCCTCTCCTCTGTGTACATCTCCCAGGACCTCTCACCCCTCTCCTCTGTGTACATCTCCTGGGACCTCTCACTCCTCTCCTCTGTGTACATCTTCCGGGACCTCTCACCCCTCTCCTCTGTGTACATCTCCCGGACCTCTCACCCCTCTCCTCTGTGTACATCTCCCGACCTCTCACCCCTCTCCTCTGGACCTCCCGGGACCCCTCACCCCTCTCCTCTGTGTACATCTCCCGGGACCCCTCACCCCTCTCCTCTGTGTACATCTCCCGGGACCCCTCACCCCTCTCCTCTGTGTACATCTCCCGGGACCCCTCACCCCTCTCCTCTGTGTACATCTCCCGGGACCCCTCACCCCTCTCCTCTGTGTACATCTCCCGGGACCTCTCACCCCTTTCCTCTGTGTACATCTCCCGGACCTCTCACCCCTCTCCTCTGTGTACATCTCCCGGGACCTTTCACCCCTCTCCTCTGTGTACATCTCCCGGGACCTTTCACCCCTCTCCTCTGTGTACATCTCCCGGGACCTCTCACCCCTCTCCTCTGTGTACATCTCCCGGGACCTCTCACCCCTCTCCTCTGTGTACATCTCCCGGGACCTCTCACCCCTCTCCTCTGTGTACATCTCCTGGGACCTCTCACCCCTCTCCTCTGTGTACATCTCCTGGGACCTCTCACCCGTCTCCTCTGTGTACATCTCCCGGGACCTTTCACCCCTCTCCTCTGTGTACATCTTCCGGGACCTCTCACCCCTCTCCTCTGTGTACATCTCCCGGACCTCTCACCCCTCTCCTCTGTGTACATCTCCCGGGACCTTTCACCCCTCTCCTCTGTGTACATCTCCCGGGACCTCTCACCCCTCTCCTCTGTGTACATCTCCCGGGACCTCTTACCCCTCTCCTCTGTGTACATCTCCCGGGACCTCTCACCCCTCTCCTCTGTGTACATCTCCCGGGGACCTCTCACCCCTCTCCTCTGTGTACATCTCCCGGGACCTTTCACCCCTCTCCTCTGTGTACATCTCCCGGGAGCTCTCACCCCTCTCCTCTGTGTACATCTCCCGGACCTCTCACCCTTCTCCTCTGTGTACATCTCCCGGACCTTTCACCCCTCTCCTCTGTGTACATCTCCCGGGACCTCTCACCTCTCTCCTCTGTGTACATCTCCCGGGACCTCTCACCCCTCTCCTCTGTGTACATCTCCCAGGACCTCTCACCCCTCTCCTCTGTGTACATCTCCTGGGACCTCTCACCCCTCTCCTCTGTGTACATCTCCTGGGACCTCTCACCCCTCTCCTCTGTGTACATCTCCCGGGACCTTTCACCCCTCTCCTCTGTGTACATCTCCCGGGACCTCTCACCCCTCTCCTCTGTGTACATCTCTTGTGACCTCTCACCCCTCTCCTCTGTGTAAATTTCCCATGGCCTCTCACCCCTCTCCTCTGTGTACATCTCCCGGGACCTCTCACCCCTCTCCTCTGTGTACATCTCCCGGGACCTTTCACCCCTCTCCTCTGTGTACATCTCCCGGACCTCTCACCCCTCTCCTCTGTGTACATCTCTTGTGACCTCTCACCCCTCTCCATTGTGTAAATTTCCCTTGGCCTCTCACCCCTCTCCTCTGTGTACATCTCCCGGGACCTCTCACCCCTCTCCTCTGTGTACATCTCCCGGGACCTCTCACCCCTCTCCTCTGTGTACATCTCCCGGGACCTCTCACCCCTCTCCTCTGTGTACATCTCCCGGGACCTCTCACTCCTCTCCTCTGTGTACATCTCCCAGGACCTCTCACCCCTCTCCTCTGTGTACATCTCCCGGGACCTTTCACCCCTCTCCTCTGTGTACATCTCCCGGGACCTCTCACCCCTCTCCTCTGTGTACATCTCCCGGGACCTCTCACCCCTCTCCTCTGTGTACATCTCCTTGGACTGTTCACCCCTCTCCTCTGTGTACATCTCCCGAGACCTCTCACTCCTCTCCTCTGTGTACATCTCTTGTGACCTCTCACCCCTCTCCTCTGTGTAAATTTCCCGTGGCCTCTCACCCCTCTCCTCTGTGTACATCTCCCGGGACCTCTCACCCCTCTCCTCTGTGTACATCTCCCGGGACCTTTCACCCCTCTCCTCTGTGTACATCTCCCGGGACCTCTCACTCCTCTCCTCTGTGTACATCTCCCAGGACCTCTCACCCCTCTCCTCTGTGTACATCTCCTGGGACCTCTCACTCCTCTCCTCTGTGTACATCTTCCGGGACCTCTCACCCCTCTCCTCTGTGTACATCTCCCGGACCTCTCACCCCTCTCCTCTGTGTACATCTCCCGGGACCTTTCACCCCTCTCCTCTGTGTACATCTCCCGGGACCTCTCACCCCTCTCCTCTGTGTACATCTCCCGGGACCTCTCACCCCTCTCCTCTGTGTACATCTCCCAGGACCTCTCACCCCTCTCCTCTGTGTACATCTCCCGGGACCTCTCACTCCTCTCCTCTGTGTACATCTCCCAGGACCTCTCACCCCTCTCCTCTGTGTACATCTCCCGGGACCTCTCACTCCTCTCCTCTGTGTACATCTCCCAGGACCTCTCACCCCTCTCCTCTGTGTACATCTCCCGTGACCTCTCACCTCTCCTCTGTGTACATCTCCCCAGAACTCTATCCCCTATCCTCTGTGTACATCTCCCGGGATCTCTCACCACTATCATGTGTACATCTCCTTGGACTGTTTACCCCTCTCCTCTGTGTACATCTCCCAAGACCTCTCACCCCTCTCCTCTGTGTACATCTCTTGTGACCTCTCACCCCTCTCCTCTGTGTAAATTTCCCGTGACCTCTCACCCCTCTCCTCTGTGTACATCTCCCGGGACCTCTCACCCCTCTCCTCTGTGTACATCTCCCGAGACCTCTCACCCCTCTCCTCTGTGTACATCTCCTGTGACCTCTCACCCCTCTTCTCTGTGTACATCTCCTGGTACCTCTCACCCCTCTCCTCTGTGTACATCTCCCGGGACCTTTCACCCCTCTCCTCTGTGTACATCTCCCAGGACCTCTCACCCCTCTCCTCTGTGTACATCTCCTGTGACCTCTCACCCCTCTTCTCTGTGTACATCTCCTGTGACCTCCCACCTCTCTCCTCTGTGTACATCTCCCGTGACCTCTCACCTCTCTCCTCTGTGTACATCTCCCGAGACCTCTCACCCCTCTCCTCTGTGTACATCTCCTGTGACCTCTCACCCCTCTTCTCTGTGTACATCTCCTGTGACCTCCCACCTCTCTCCTCTGTGTACATCTCCCGGGACCTCTCACCCCTCTCCTCTGTGTACATCTCCCGTGACCTCCCACCTCTCTCCTCTGTGTACATCTCCCGAGACCTCTCACCCCTCTCCTCTGTGTACATCTCCTGTGACCTCTCACCCCTCTTCTCTGTGTACATCTCCTGGTACCTCTCACCCCTCTCCTCTGTGTACATCTCCTGGGACCTCTCACCCCTCTCCTCTGTGTACATCTCCTGTGATTTCTCACCCCTCTCCTCTGTGTACATCTCCATGGACCTCTAACCCCCTCCTCTGTGTACATCTCCCCTGAACTCTAACCCCTCTCCTCTGTACATCTCCCAGGACCTCTCACCCCTCTCCTCTGTGTACATCTCCATGGACCTCTCACCCCTCTCTTCTGTGTATATATCCTGGCATCTCTCACCACTCTCCTCTGTGTACATATCCCAGGACCTCTCTCCCTCTCCTCTGTGTACATATCCAGGGACCTCTGACCCCTCTCCTCTGTATACATCTCCCGGGACCTCTTACCCTTCTCCTCTGTGTACATCTCCCGGGACCTCTCAGCCCTCTCCTCTGGATACATATACTGTGATTTCTCATCCCTCTCCTCTGTCTACATATCCCTGGACCTCTCACCCTTCTCCTCTGTGTAAATCTCCTGGGATTTCTCACTCCTCCCCTGTGTATACATCTCCTGTGTATTCATCTGTATGCAACATGTCACCTGTCAAAGTGTCCTGTCACAGTTGGGATGACTGTGAAAAAGAATGTGAAAATGTTAATTAACTGGGCTTCAATGAAAGAGTAAAATGGTTGGTGTTGTGTGGACTTTTCCTGCTTCTAACCCCAAGTTGGAGACTATATAGAATAAAATGACGGGTGCTGCATTTTTTTATGTCACACGGTATTTGCACAGCGTTTTTTTCCAACCCAACTTTTGTGGAAAAAATACACTTTAATCAATTAAAAAATAAACAAAACAGTAACGTTAACCCAACTTTTTTGTATAACGTGAAATAGGATGTTACACTGACTAAATAGACACCTAACATGTCACGCTTTAAAATTGCATCTGCCCGTGGAATGGCAGCAAACTAAGGTGCTTAAAATTCTCCATAGGCAACACTTTAAATGCCTTTACAGGGAACCAGTAAAGAAATACACAGGAGGTCTGGTACTAGAATTTTTTTGATTAACTTTATTGCTATCACAAGGGATGAACAACATCTCTTGTGACAGCATGGGCCATGACAGGTCCTCTTTATGGAGAGATCTGGGGTCTATTACACCCCAAATCTGTCTTCTAGCCTCCCAAGCAGCCGATCAGACACAGAGAACAGACAAGGGAATCGCCGGCTAAAAAGTTCAATACCAGGATGATGCCTATCGGTGCAAGCATCATCCTGGTATAATTACTGAAACCCAAGGATGTTCTATGGGCGGCAAGTAATAAACTATGTTTTTTATAATTTTTCTACAATTTTATTTTTTATTTTTATGTTTATACATTTTTTATGGGGGGGGGGTTGGTGAAATATTAGGGGTCTAAACAGACACCGAACATCTCACTTTTGATACAGAGAAAGACATTGAGGACACAGATCCCTCAATCCCTTCTCTGCAGCCTCAGCTGCAAAGTGAATGAACAGGAAGCAATCTGTACATTGACAAACTGAAGCATTGTATACACAGGAAGGGCCAGGGGGGGTTGGTTCCTGTAATGGTGCCCACTCCTGCTGTTCTGCCCCCCCCATCTAACTTATGAGGCCTGGGTCCCCTTACCAGGCTAACACCTTATCAGTGGTCCTGGGTGTGTGTCTTCCTCACTAAAGAAATTCTATGGGACATTTATTCCGCTCCTTTAAGATAGAGAAGACTCCTCAAAGAGTTCACTTCACCAGTTTTGGGGTATCCTGTGCTCTCTTAACCCCATACAGTTACAATTAAAACCTAATCAGACACCCTAGACTGAAGAGGAACAGGTAATATAACCACCCAGGTGTACTCTTAGGTAATGCAGAATAACTTTCAGTGACCCATCAGATCTGAGAGACATCCACAAATAATACACACGGAACAGTTGCTTAAGTGTATCAATCAGATGTCAGCTTTATTGAGCATGTACAGAGTATTTATGCAGTTGTAAAGACCATAAAGTGGGGGCTAGGAGGGGTTTCCTATATGTTATCAGGAAAAGACACAAGACATCTCCAGAAAAACATCTGCTTCCACCCTGATAATGCATGTTCCTGTTTTCATCTCAATGACATACATTACAGTTAGAACAGGAAATTTATTCTAAGGCCGTGTACACACGGCAGAGAACCTCGACGGGCAGAACACATTGTTCCGCCCGTCGAGGTTCTCTGCCGGCCGTCGAAATCGGCGACCCGCCCGTCGGGAATGGCAACCAGCCATTCATCCAGGCGGGCCGTCGAGCAAAAAGAGAGCGTGCTCTCTTTTCGCTCGACGGGATTCCCGACGGGCGGGGCGAGCCAGGAGCGTACACACGGCCGAGGTTCTCGCTGGAATGCAGCTTCCAGCGAGGTTCTCGCTGGTTTCCAGCGAGAACTTCGGTCGTGTGTACGCCACCGAAGACTTCAGCCTAACCACAAGCCACGAGATATGTCTCAAGAGTGTATAGTTCTATGTAAGGAGAAACCGATGTTTTCTAGATAAGAAATACTATAGCCTTCTCCTAACATGGCTTAAAGTGGAGTATCTGAAATGTATACATATTACAACATAGACATGGATATAGAACCTTTGCACCACATACACTGTGAAACTACATTTCCCCTGATGCTCATGCACTCCGCAGTGTA